>WBMV01000462.1:1650362-2040780 GCA_013396655.1 Campylorhamphus procurvoides
CTGCCCGGGCAGGTGGGAAAACTCCTCTTGGCTCTTCCCTTCCCCTCGGCGGCGGCTGCTCCGCCAGAGCAAACAAGCGGGAGGGGAAGAAGGGGCCGGCGGAGGCGAGAGCCGTCTGTTTGTAAAGAAGTTTTATTTCCACATTTAAAAAAGGGGGGAGCGGGAGCGGCCGCGGCGCCCCGAGCCCCCCCCGCGCCCCCCGCCCGGCCGGGCCGGCCCCGGGATACAGACTGACAAGAATCACTTACACAAATACGCCCTCAGGGTTCACAAATAAATAATTCATATACATTTTGCACCGTATTTACATTCCACCGCTTTTTCCCCCCTTTTTTTTTTTCCTTTTTCCCTTTTTTTTTTTAATATTTTAAGTTACGAATGTCCCAAAGTCTCGCTGGGGTCGTCGGCCCGGGACCCTCACGGCCCTTCTCGGTGGCAGGACCGACGCTCCGGGGTCCGTGGGGCCGGAGAAAGCGAGGAGGGGGCTCCCAGACCGTCCGTGGTTCATGTGGCTCGGCCCCCCCGACAGTTCCTGGGGAGGGGGCGAAGAGGCAAAGCCCCCCCGGAGCATCCGCCCCCCGCCCGTGCTCCCGGCGCCGTCCCATGCCGGAGTGGGGGGACCCGCAGCGGTCCCGCTGCCCTTCGGGGGCACAAGGGGGTAAAAAGGCGGCGAGTACCCCGCGGGGTTGGGGGGCAGCTCCGCCTGCTCCGTCCTGCCAAGCCCGCCCTTGCTTCTTGCATTCTTTATATATATTTTAAAAAAGGAGAGGGATGTCTCATTTATATTCATATATATATATATTTGGGGATGAGCGGGAGTCTGTCGCTTGCTCGCGGCCCCAGAGGTGGGGTGGCCCCCTCCAGCCCCGCTGCCCGGTGGGTGCCGGGGGGGCTGCCCGGGCGGCCGGGGCTCACCGGGGCTGCGCAGCCCGGGGCAGGACGCCGGGCAGCGGGGGCAGGGGCGGCGGGGGCTCGCTGCCGCCCTGCAGTCCGTGGATGAGGATGCGGGGCACCAAGGGTCTCTGTAGGGCGGGGGGCGGCGCGCTGGGTCCGCGGTACAGGTAGAGGGCGGCGCCGGGGTCCAGATTGGAGACCAAACTTTGCGGGTAGAAGTAGGGCGAGGGGAACATCCTCTGGAGGGCTGAGTAGCTACCAGCCTCGGCCAGCAGCTCCAGGCCCACCGCCGTCTGTCGTTTCCACTTGGTCCTGGGGGGGACAAGTCGAGAAAAGGGGTCAAGGAGAGAGGGATGCTCCCAAAGCCGCTCCCGGGCTCTTTTTACCCTTTGCATACCCCCTTTCCCCGGGCTCTGCTCAGGAGAGCATCCCCGCTCCCACCGCTGGCTCTCAGGGCCAGACTCCCCTGTACGGCTGGGATGGGATGGGATGTAGAGCCCAATAATGAGGGGAGTGGGCTTATCTCCCCGGTATTCCCGCGGCAACCCAGCGTGAGCGCACACGGAGCCTTCCCGGAGGCACCGGAGCCACAGCCCGGCCGGGATCCGAGGGCGGGGTGTAAACCGAGACCAACATTTCAGTCCCTTCCTGGGGGTGTAAATCCCAGATTGTCACAGGACCAGCGTGTGCCACGGGGGATCCTCTCCCCTCGGCCCCTCCGCGATGCTCCGGCCCGAGGCCGCGGCCGCCCCGCTCCCCTTCCCGGGGCTCCGGGACCCCCTCCCCGGGCAGGGGCTGCAGGGACCGGGTCTGGTCCCTCGGGTGGCTGTTAGGGTCCCACAGGGGGAAACGAGTGGGGCAGCGTCTTGATGCATTCGTTTGCGGCATATCTATGTCTCTGCGTGTATATATACGTAGATATGTGTGTGTGTGTATATATTATATATATACAAACGTACGTGTTTTATATATTTATATGTATGTAGATATGAGGGGGGGTGTGTGTGTGTATATACATATGTATGTGTGTGTGCTGGATCTTAAGGAGAAGCTCCGGCTCCGGGATCTCGCCCACCTCGGAGTCGCCGGCGGGCCGGGCTGGCCGGGGAAGGGGCTGGGGGCACCGGCTCGGCTCCGGCGTGTCCTTTCGGGAGGGATTTGGGCAAAGGAGAGGAAATCACACAGCCCCCAGCACCCCTAAACTCCCCCAAACCACCGACGTGGGGGAGATCTTTGGAGGTGGCGAAGCGGGGCTGGAAATGGTGGGGAGGGAGGGTTAAAGCCTGGGGTGAGCGAGGGGACAGTGCGGGGGCTGCAGCCGGGGGTCCCCCGTTTGGTGGAGGCGACAGTGGCCGGGGCTGGGCTTGTCCCGATAAACCCACTGAAGCCACCACACGTCTCGAGCCCTTTCACAGATTTGTCGCTGAAGCGCTAAACCTATTTCCACCAGTAAATTATTCATCATAATAATAATTGTGTAATTACTGTAAAGGGTGTTAATTATTGATGCCCAAAGCAGTAATTGGTATCTATTATTAATGGGCCGATGTGTTATGCTGTTGTGTTTAGCTGGAAGCCCGGTCCTGCCTCCTCGCCTTGCCGGGGCTGGGGGCACCGATTGCCCCCCACCACCCTCCCCATACCCGCCCTGCCTCGGCATCGCTTTTCTCCCCTTGACTTTGGGGTAAAAGGCCCCGGGGGAGGCGGAGATGGGGCGGACACGGCACCTCTCCTGGTGCCAGGAGGGACAGGGTGGTCGTGGGGCACAGGAGCCCTGCCCTGTTTGTGGGTGCGAGGCCAGGGAGAGGGGCAGGGTGGGATCCCGGCGCTGTGGGCAGGAGGGAACGGCGCATTTTTACCTTCTGTTCTGGTACCACGTTTTCACCTGCGTGTCGGTGAGGTTGAGGGAGGCGGCCAGTTCCATCCTGTCCTGCACGCTCAGGTATTTTTGCCTCTCGAAGCTGCGCTCCAGCTGGGCCAGCTGATGGTCGGTGAAGGCGGTGCGGGCTTTGCGCGGCTTTTTCAGCCGCACCGGGGGGCTGTCCCGGGAGCTGGAGATCTCTCGGTCCCCTTCTTCTTTCACTGCGCCGAGAGGGAGGGAGAGAGGCCAGGTCAGGGCAGGAATGGAAACACCCCTGCACAGCGAGTCGGGGGCTCGGGTCGGGCTCACGGCACATTTGCTCTGCACCCCCGTATGTTTTAACTCCCGTTGTCCGGGGGGTACTCAGGGGATCCCCGAGCCGGGCCCGGCCTTTCGCCTTCCCGAGGGCCCGGGAGAGCACCCGGAGCACCGGAGTGTGACGAGGGTTCCCCCGGCCCGGCCCCCCCGTACCCCCTTCACTCCTCATTTCTCACGGGGCAGGGCCCTCCTCTGGGTTTATCCCCCAAACCCAACACATTTCTCGATGCTTGGATAATTTTTCTTTCCTTTTTTTTTCCCTCTATTTTTTTCCTTTTTTAAACGGAAAACAAAACCAACCAAAACTGAAAATTCTGAATCCCACGTTTTTTAGAAGGGAGCGTTGTGGGGTTGGTTCTGCTTCTGCCCTCCGTGGAGAAATCTCTGTCCGCCCGGGGATGCTGCTGGGACACGGAACAAACCTCCCTTCTCCAGGGCGCACAACGAAATATTGGGAAAGAGGCTCCGAGAGCCCCTGCCCGGGCTGGTTTTTGTCTTAAAAATTGCTGAATGAGGGGGGCTGGCCGTGGTTCCTTAGCACAGTCGGTACATCCGCGCCGGCGGAGCTATGCGGGAATTTCCGCCGCAAAATAGGAGTAGGTGATGGAAAAATGACCGAGCAGAAAAAAAAGTAAAAGGAAAAAAATCCCTGTCACTGCTCGCCTTCCCCACTCTCCTGGCGGAGATTATGGAGCAAAAAGGCTCGGTTTATACAAATCGGTGGCGTTTGGTTTTGTTTTTTGTTTGTGTTTGGTTTTTTTTTATGGGGGTTTATGTTAAATTTGCTGGTGGCGGGGCTGAGCAGAGACAGCCGAACGCGAGCTGATTTCTCTCTGTAGGAAGACAATAATCCGGTTAATTGAGCCACCGGGGAGTGAAACCCTTCAACCAGAAATCCCCGCTCTGGCCGAGCAGGCAGAGCCCGAGCCGGGGCCGAGCCTTAAGCGGGGAGATCCGGCCCCAAATCCCGGGAAAGCGGCGGCCCCGGGACCGGCCAGGGGAGGAGGGGCGGCCCCAAAGTTTGTGCAGAGTTTTTTCCGCGGAGTGAAGCGGGTCTGGCCTCGCTCATCCCGAGATGGCAAATCCCCCCCAGTCCCCGGCCCAATCCTCGGCTCCTAAAAAGTTCCTGCTCTCCAAAGGGCTGCGGGAACGGCGGCGGCGGCGCCTTCCCCGGCCGGTTCGGATCTCTCCCTGACTACTCGTGGCTTAAAAAAAATATATACGTAAATATAAAAATATATATTATGGATTTTTAGGCATTTTGGCCTCTGCGAGTTAGGCCTGGCCCCGCAACCCCTTTGCGGAGTAAATCAGGGGCGTTTTGCCCCAGGAAAGGCCATTTCCAAAGCAGCAAAAAAAGGATCGTGCTGGAGGCGAGGACCTTCATCCTCTCCCCCATTGATGCACGGATTTTGCCCTGATTTAAACTGTGTTTTCCTCCCCGTTTAAACTGTGCTTCTTCCCCAGTTTAATCTCTTTTTTCCCGTTTTATTTAGGCCGATTTTTTTTCTCCGATTTAAGAGGTGTTTTCCCCGCAGCTCAAAGGATTTCCCCTCCATTTCAGCGGCGTTTGCACCGTGGTCGTGGCTGCCCCGCTGCAGGGACAGGACAGGAGCCGAGCGCCGACGGGGAGCGGCCCCCACCCCAATCCGCCCCTCGACCCCGCGCTCGGCCGGCTCGGGGGGATGCGGAGAATCCGCTTTTCCTCTCCCCCCTTCGCTTCTTTCGCGTCTCGGTGATCTGGGGGAAAGGGAAAGGAGCTGAAGGAATTTGGGGCGGGTGTGGGAGGCGAAGACAAACCGCCAAGGTGGGAATCGCGGCTGTTTTCCATCCCGGCCCTGCAGAGCGGCGGGGCCGATGTTTCCTCTCGGGGCATTTCCAGCCCCGGTACCGACCCCGGGATCCGCACCTCGTTTGAAGCGAAAATCCCCCCGCGATGCCCAGGGCTTTTCGCCGCCTTTGGGGGAATATTTTTTTCCTCTATGAAGGGGATTTCAGCCCAGCGGCTCCGGCCGGGCCGAGGGTGCGTTTGCAGCCGGGACAGGGCTCGGAGCCTCCCCTACTTTTTCTGCCAACACCCCCCAAATCCAACGGTGCCATCGCCTGTCCTTTCTCCCCCCGGCTGGGTATCCTCGCCTTCCCCTCCCAAACAGCCGGAGAACTGTTTTCCCCGGTAAAAGTTTGTAGGGGTGATGGGGGTGCGATGGGTAAAGGCACCCGGGATAAACTGCTCCGGGGGGGCGAGGACAGACCCCAAGTCCCAGTGCTGTTCCTGTGCCTCTCCTCGCCCCGGTGGCCACATGGGGAGTCCGGGAAGGGGCTACAAGGGGCTCGGGAGGCCAAAATCCCCGGCCCGGGGCGAGCAGCCGCTGCATCAGCCCCACGCCCCGCCGTGGATGCGGCCCGGGGCTCCGTGTCTGTCGCCCTCGGGTTTGAACCATCTCCAAAATCATAATAATACGAATCGAATCAAAGCCCGCCGACTGGCTTGCTCGTTTCTCACCGGAGCAGGGGAAATACCCGGCAAATTCGCGATTATTTTATTATTGTTTCCTTTTGCCTTTTTTTTTCCCCTGCCTTTTTTTTTTTACTATTTTCCCCAGGCAGAAATCCGGCTCCGGTTCTCTCCCCTTCTCCCGCGGGTAGCAACGAAACAGCCGGATCTTTCCCGCAGCAAAGAGCCCGGCGGATTCCCCGGGCGCGTTTGGGGAAGCGCCGATCCCCCCAACCCCTTCCACCGGCTGAGCCCCACCGAGCCCCGAACCCCCAAGTTTTCCCAAGTTGGTGCCGACCCCGCGGTCATTTCGGGGGTGACCTATATCGCGACATGCCCCCATCGGCGGGTCGCGCCGGAGCCGGTTCCCCAGCGAGCTCCCGGAGCACCGAGAGAGCCCCGGGCCGCCCGAGGCTTCGGGTCAGGGCCGCCCTGCCAAGCCCAGCGCTTACCTTTGTACTCCGAGTCCGAGGAGGAGCTGCTGGTGTTTTTTTCCATTTTCTCCCTAAAATCCTCGCCGGGCTTGGTGGGCATCCTGCCCGCCGGCTCCTGCCCGCCGTGAGGTCCATTGGTGCTGGAGTAAGGCGCGCAGGCGGCCAGGGGCTTGCAGTCGGCCAGGATGTCTCTGATGAGGAAGGAGGAGGTGACGGTCCGGGACTGGGAAGGAGCCGAGACCTGCCCCGGCTGGAGATGCGCATCCAGGCCCGGCCGTGGCACCGGCGCCTCCGGCGAGCGGGGCGAGGGGCACCCGCTGCTGCCCTCCGAGCGGGGGCTCAGCTCCAGCGGGGACCGCCCGTCGCCCACCAGCGGGTCCCCCTTGGGCACGGCCGGGCTGCCGGCTCGGTGGGAGAGGATGGAGTCGATCCCAAAGCCGGTGGAGCCCTCCATGGCCCCCGCGAGGTGCCGGCGCTCACACGGGCATTGGCGGGGAGGGCGCGGCGGAAGCGGTTTGATAATGATAATTAACAATAACAGGAGGGGGAAGGAAAAAAAAAGAAAGGCGAAAGAAAAATAAATAATTTAAAAAAATTTAAAGGTAAAAAGGGGGGGAAAAAAAGAGCAAAGTTCAGTGTGGGATCCGGGCAACAATTGCTGCAAGGCTCTCCGAGGCGCCGCGCGTTAGATCCAAGGCTGCTCCGTCTTCAGCATCGCGCCCAGCTGCACTCACAGACAGACAGACAGGAGAGGGGGGGGAGAGGGAGGCAGAGTCAAACTTTGGCCGCGAAGGGGGTGGGCTGAGGGAGGACGGACCCCAACCTCACCCGGGGTCCCGGCCACCCCACCCGTGCCCGGAGCCGCGGGGCTGGGGGGCAGCCCGGGGGGCTCCCAGCCGGAGGTGGGCAGGCAGCGATCGATAGTGGAGGCTTCGCAGCGCCTTAACCACTTAATGATCCAGAAATCAATGGGGAAGGGCGAGGGGAGGGCGGAGGGGGTGGCCAGCCGTCGGGCCGCCGCGGCGCCCCCCTTTCCTCGCCAGCACCTCGGACACGGCCGGGGCGGGGTGGGGGGAACCGGAGTCACGCCGGAGCCTCCAGCACCTCGGACAACGCCCGGGAGCCGGAGTCGCTCCGGAGCAGGAGGCGCCTCCAGCACCTCGGACAGCGGCGGGAGCGCCGCGCCCTCCCCGAGGGGGGAACGGGGGGAAATGGGGAGAAAAACCCAAGTTGGGCCGCTCCGGCTGGGGGGACCCCCGGCACCCCCCACCCACCCCGGGGGAAGGCGCCCATTGGCCGCAGGGCGTTTTGGGGGATGTCACTCCCCAGCAGGCGACACCTCGGAGCTTGATTAACGGGAATTAATTGCAGCCCCGGTCCCCGCGCTTTCCGGGCGGTTTCCGCCCTCTTTTGCCGTCATTATCCCGCTGATGGGGCTCGTAATGGGATGATTAGCCGCGGAGGGCGGGGGGGTGCTGGGCTGGGTGGGTTATCGAGGGGTTACTGCTTTCTGCTCGCCTCCCCCCGCAATTAGCAGATCTCCCGGTCCCTCCCAGGCAGGGAAAGTTTTTCTGAGCGTTAAAATAATAATATTATTTTTTTAAAACAACATAGAAAAATAAAAGGAAAAGGGAAAGCACCGAAACCCTCCCCAAGCCCCCAGCATAGAGGCGGCCGCTCTGAGCCCGAAGTGAGCCTCGGAGCTGCGAATTTCGTTGAATCCTCTGGAAATCGGTTGTGACCAAGCAGAGAGGTCCACGGGGCCGCCGGGCAGCCGCCACCCCAGCCCGGCTCTGCCAGAGCGGAGGGGACCGGGCATCGCTCTGCCCGCTCTCCCAGCGGCGGTACCTACTGGTGCAACTGGGAAGGGATCGCACTCAAGGTGGATTTTCCCTGCCGTCAATCCCGTTTTAAATAAAAGCCCGATGGCCCAGCCAGGGCTGCCCGTCCTGCCCGTTCCTCCCGGAGACACCAAGTTTCCTCCCTCCGGCCCCGTCGGGAGGTTTTGCCGCTGTTGGTCTCCCAGGCTGGAGAGGGACCGGCTCACGCAGGATTCCCACCTTCCTCCCGGCCAGAGCGGCTCCTGCCTCCTCCAGGGTTTATTTAGGGGCTTTTCCTGCGGGCAGACCCTTCGCTGTGGAGACGCGCAGAATGTCCACACCCGGGCGTGTGAAGCCGCGCCACTTAAAAGCGATGCCGCCGGTTATTTCTCAAATACTCGATTTCTTCTGTTCCCCACCTTCCCGGCCAGTCAGCTGTATCTTGTCCCTCTTCCAAAGCCGCCCTTGGCCGGCAGCTTGGAGGCGACCAGCGAGGGGAGAGCCCCCCCTGGGGCAGCCCGGCTGCCAGCTGTCGGGCAGCGGCGCAGGCAGGGCCCCCAGCACCTCCTGCCCTCGGCCCTGCAGGCTCGGGGCCGGCTGGGATCGGGGCAGCGGAACAAAAGAACCTTAGAGGAGAACAAGCCCAGGAACAAAATCAGCATCAGCCGCGGTCCCAGCCTGCCCCCACCCCGGGGATGCCACACGGCCGTGTCGGGGCTGCTCGTCCTCGCTGTCCCCGGGCAAAGGATCCCTGCCCTGCCCTGTCTCCCTGCCATCAGAGAGGTGCTGCCCCAGCACCCGGGACTGGGGGCCGGGCTGAAGGGTCCTGCTCTGCCCGGGGTCATTTTTGCAGCATTCACAATCAACGAGGCCGGGCCAAGTGTCGCTTTGGGCCGGACCAAAGCAATGGATGTGCACAAACTGGTCCCAGTGAGAAAGGAGGGTGAGATCCCGGTGGAGTTTCCCAGCTCTTTGCAGTGTTTGTGTTGGTTCTTGGGCTCTGGCAGCTGCCCAATCCAACCAGGAGACCCCATTTGGGATGGAGATTGGCACTGGGATCAGGAACAGCACTGAGGTTGCGTTTGGAAACAGAAAAGAGAGCAGGGCTGGGAGAGGGTTTAGAATTAGGATTTCAGTCAGCCATGCAGGCACAGGTTTGGGCTGGTGAGTTGGTGACTGTATTTCCTGCTCTTGAATAAAGCACCTGCCTTCAAATAACCAAAGGAAGTTTCCAGATCAGACCAACTTCCTGATGCTGTGCAAGATTTTGGGAGGAGTGTTTGTGTGTGGGGGTCCCATCCTGACCCCTGAGCCGATGCTGTACTGTGCCATCCCCAGGCAAGGCCCTGCAGACAGAGACTGTCACTCCTGGGCTGTACTTGGAGCTCCCAACAGCTACAGATGCACTTGCTGCTCATGTTCTAAAATCAGTGTGGCTGACATTGATATTATTATTACTATTAAAGTTATTGTTTCAGAGCTAGCCCCTCTTCAAGGCAGAAATGTGCCCACTTGTGCCCATATGTGGTGTCCCCCCCACATCACCAGACACTGGACAAGTGGGGTTCAAATGTTGTGTCTGTGGCTCCCAGCACAGGCAGGAAATCCTGTGTACAGAGCACCGAGCAGTGTATCCTCCTTCCCCCTCTGTGCCTGCCTTTAAACCCCATTTTCAGGGCTGTGAGTGTGACTGTTCCTGTTCACAAATACCCAGACATGCCTCAGCCAGGAGGAGATCCCCACATTTCCAGTCCCCTCCTCACAAGCCCGGGTCACATCCCAGGGTTGGATCCAGGACTTTGACAGCTATGGGAGCTTCCACGCATCCCACCTTGCTGGGAGCTGCTGATGGACATGGCCAGGCTCTCCAAGGACCTGTCACCAGTATGGGTTTGGCCCTGGGGCCACGGGACAGGGCTGGCCCAGGTGTTCCCAGAGGTTTGGGGTGGGTGACACCTCCACAGCTGGGCCAGGGCTCGGAGGGCACGGACTGCTGAGCTGTGATTTTGACTGTAGCAAGAGTTAATTGAGAAATAACGATGAAAGGTGGCCCGGTGTCCTGGAAGGGTCTGGTTTAGGGAGGAATTCCCAGGAGGCTCCGCCGGGCTGGATTTCTCAGCTGGGTGCTCGGAAGGGCCGTGCCCAGCAGGAGCGGGGAGGGATGCTCAGCAGCGACAGGCACCGGTGGGATGCTCCGGTAACGGGACGAATGTGTTTCCATGGGAGAGAGGAGGGTTTGGGGTGGGGGGGAAAGGCAGAAAAAGATGGGGACAGTGAGCCGGGGGCCCGCAGTGCCGGGGAGGAGCCGGGCCGGCGGCGGGGAAGCTGCAGCAGCGGTAAAACCCCGTTACCGGTGGGTGTCACTGCAGGACAAGGAGCGTCGGGGGCGGCGGGAGGGGGGTCGGGACCCCGCACCGGGCTCTGCCGGCACGGGGCGAGCGGCGAGGACACGGCTCGGGTGGGTCGGGCTCAGCACGGGTGGGTTCCCCACGGAGGGGGCGGGCGATGCTGAAGCCTCTCGGTCCCGCCGGCAGCCCCTGCGAGCTGTAACATCCCAGGGCTGGATCTCGGGGGCATTTGGGGCACGACCTTGCCCAGGATTTGGGGGCGCAGGGCGCTACAAGCCCCACGGAGAGGTGTCCCTTTCTGAACGTTTTTTTTTGATTTCTGATCTCTTTTTCTGGCTTCTTCCTGTCCCAAACCAGGTCTAACCGGACTTGGTTCACACGTGTTGTGCTCTAGCCCTTTCCATTCCCGGAAGATGTTCCCTTCCCTGTGTCCAGCCCAGGACCCCCCGTGGGTGCTGCAGGTGGACACGGGTGCTGTGGCTGCACCAAGAGCTGGATGTGGCTCCCACCAGGCAGCAGGGCAAACCTCCTGCCAGGGCTTCTCCCACACTCATAAACAGTGTCATTTTTAGCACGATAAGTATTTAAAGCCTGGCTTCCTCCCTCCCTGGGGAGGAGGGAAAGGTCTTGGGTTATAATCCTCCTCTGCCAGCTTTGCAAACCCTGCTGTTATCCTGCTCGTTATTTTAGATGGGGTTTATTTAAAGGCCTGTCCTAAAAAGAGGTATCCACATAGCAGGATTTCCCTCGTGTGGAGCAGGTGAATTTGTTCCTCCCTCAGCTCAGGTGTGGGCAGGGTGGAGTTTGTTACAGCTCCTTCTTTATATAAAGGGCAGTTGAGGTCCAAGCTGCCCCTAAGGAGCATGTGGGATGTGGGAGATGCTGGAGCAGCTTGTGAGGACTCATCCTGGTCCTGAGAGGGGTAAGGAATTCTGCCCATGCAGTTTGCTTTGTTCTTGCATCTTGAGCAATACAGTTTAATGTCATGAAAAACTTTTTTCTTTGAGATTTGGGCTTAAAAGTTTGGCTGGAAATCTGGTGGGTGATGAGACATTCATGTCCTTTGGCTGCTGGTGGATCTGTGTAGGAGGGCTGGGCTACTCCCAGTGCTGAGGTGTGGGGGAGAAAATCATGCTGGGCACATCCACCCTCTGAAGTGCTTATGACCAGCCCCTCCCTGAGCTGGGGATGCAGCTGGGCCTGCCCAGGGCAGCAGATCTCACCTCTCAGAGCATGGCTCAGAACACGTCTGAGCTCTCCAAGTACCAGTGGGATGGTGGGTATGAAAACTGAAAGCTAATTTGACTTAGCTAGCTGGTACAATCTGAGTTCTAGGGTAGATGTGAGCAGCAGACTCCATAGGAGTAATTACTTGTTCCTGTAGTAATAGTGGAGATGCAAAGTTAAAGTGATCACACTTCTTACCAAGTGGGGTTTCTTTGAGGTGAAATGCTCTGCTGGGAGGAGATGGATTCCACATGTGGTGGTAACTGAGCCTGGGCTGTCACCTGTGGGTGCCCAAGTTGTGGTTTGGGTGCTGCAATGTCGAGTTGTTGCCAGAGTTTGAGTTTGTTCAGCAAGTGCTTGAAGAGCTGAGCCCTGAGGGACAGGAGGCACCAGCAGCCATGGGAGGGTGAGCGTGGGCTGGCTGGAGTCACCTGCAAGGGGAGCCTGCTCCGTGGTGAGGCCTCTGTTTGGCAGAGGGGTTAAAGCAGGTGTTTGGATTCCTTCACACAGGCAAAGGCTTTGCTGAATCAGGCAGTGATTTGGCAAAGAAATGAGAAGGAGTATGAGATGTTATAGGTTTGATATCAGCTGCATTTAATTGTTCAGAACCAGCAGTGAAGGAGACTGTCCTGCTGCCCCTCTGGGCTGTGCTGGTGTGAACAGTGCCTTGTTCCTGCTGTGTGCTGACACCTTGGGCATGATGAGAATCGTGGTGTTCAGACTTAAGGTGTTGTGCACCTGACATGAAGCAACAAACAGGCTGAGACAAGATCATTCCTGTTATCTCTGTTTTATTTGGCTATATCTGCATTATCACAACTCTGAAACCTGAGAGAAAGTCTGGTGCCTCTGTAGGGTCAAAGGGCTGTGCCCAACACGGTGCTCGAGGAGTGGGTGCTCTGGGGAGGGGCAGCACCACCGGCAGGCACTTCTCAATGGGAGGCACTGAGGGCCTTTCTACGAGCGTCAGGGTCTGGAAAAGTACTGAGATGAGGCTCAACCTATGAGGGAAGGAGCAGAGAGAGGATTGGTTACACCCAACCACGGAAAATAGGTTGTAGCACACACAGGGAAGAGACTGCAGATTGCACAGGGGGGTTTGCCTGATTGGAAAACGTTGCTCCAGCTGAAGTTAAACACTTAACCTGTTTAAAATGAGGAGTAGTTTTCTGATTGACTTCAGGATGTTCCTATCCTGCTCTAGTAACGAAGCCCTGTAATCTTACTATGGTGTGTTTGTTGGCTGACACTTCCAAAGGCTGGCAATGCCTTAAGGTGGACCCTGAAATAAATATGACTCGTTTTCTACAATACAGGACTTCAGTCCTTCCCTGCGGGGGGCAGGACGGGCTCAGAGCTCCCAGGGAAGACCCTGCTGAGGTCAGGACCTGCCCAACAAACACAGAAGCAGCGTCTCCCCAGGAAACACCTTCGAGGTGGGGAGAGGGTGGAAAAAATCCCATGACAATAAACAAAGGGGAAGTAATTTGGGGGAGGAAGGTCCCTGGGCTCTTTGGTGTGAGCAGGGGCGGCTCACACACAGCTGTGTGCAGCAAACCTGCCCAGGAGATGCAGCTACTGCATCTTGCTGTACGGAGAGGGTTTGCCATGGGCTGTACCTGCCCCAGCCCAATTCCCAGGGCCATACATCTGCCTTGGGTGGATGTGCTGAGCTGCCTGCACTTCCCCCACCCCGCTCAGGCTGGCTGGATGTCAGGTTTTGCATATGTAAAAATACCGAGCAGTCTTTGCCCTGAAAAGCTCGCTAGTGATCTCATTAATCAAGACAAACAAAGCGTATTTAGCTATTCCCCCTCTCTGGAGGAAGGCATTCAGGTACTTAAATATGCATTTCAGTGCCTAACTTCAGACAGCTGTTTCTGGATGTTTTTGCTTTCTCACAAGTAGCAGCAGTGACATAACCCCTCTCTGGGAGGGAAAGCTGGGGGAGGCAGAACCAAGGGCTGCTAAAGTAGGTGGGTAGCCCCAGGGAGCTGGCAGGGACAATCCCTGGTTGTTCCAACTCCAGCCTCCCATTAAAGATGCACAATTTTTTCCCTCAGTGCTGGGATTGTTAGAAAAATCCAGTGCTTGCAGGTAAGGACAGCTGAGCTGCTTCTCTTGGATGCAGCCTCTGCCTTCCTGTCATGCTCCCTTACCTGCCAGTGCTGGGAACTGGGCAGAAGGAAATTTCTGCCTGGGATTGGGTTGAAGCCGCAGGGGAGGAAACAGCAGTTTATTCACTCCAAACTCGGTACAAAGCTGAGAAATGTCACACTGAGCCACAACTGGCAGTAATTAAAATTAGCAGAGCCTTGACGAAGTTGTGAGGGATTCCAGCTCCTGTCCTCAGCATGAGTGAGTGGGAAGCACCAGGTGTAGCACAAGGAAAAGTGCTATTTTAAAAAATGAGAAGCCCTGTCATAATGAGGGCCAGTAATTAGAGCCCAGATAAGGGTGTCCTTGGGTCAAAGGTCTTAGTATGACAGAGACCAGTGTTGAGAAGTCAATGCCAGTGATGAATCCTCATCTCTGATTCTTCTAATTCATATTTTAAATGATGAACCCAAAGGTATTTCCTCCAGAGACAGCTGATGATTTTTGCCATTACTCTGATGTGGCAATGGGTTGTTATGTCAGGATTTTGTCTGAACCATTGTCTGTAGCAGGACAGGAATGGAGTTTGTAGGCGAAAGCTGGGTGGTTTTCCTTGCAGATGAACAGCAATGTTCTGCTGCTGCTCATTGCATTTATTATTGACAAATGAAAACCTGCAGGACCCTTCCAGCTGGGATGTTGTGATGTCAGTGTTTGCTTCAAAGAATTGGAGGGGTGAAAAAAAAACTACCAGTGCTGAAACTTAAAAAGATATTTGGGGTTCTCAGTTATGGCAATGTGTTGAACTGGAGGACAGGTTAAAGCAGGTATGTTGATGGAGAGCTAAGAAACTGCATGTGAGATGCAGACAGGCTGAGCTGGGGCAGGGAGGGCAAAGCTCAGAGAACCCCAAAGACTGACCAGGGTTTTGGGGGTGCTCTGGGTGTTGGGTTTGTCCGTGTTGAGGTGTGTGCTGCAGGTGCTGGGCACTGTGAGCACCCTTGGGTGCTCAGTAAGCTCAGCTTATGAGAAGGGAGTTTTATTTAATCAGAGCTGGATTTAATGGCCTGTGATGACTTGGAGGAGGTGTTGAGAAAGAACCCATGAAAGGGGCTGAAGCAAGTCAGAAGCAGCACCAGGCTGTCCTCCTGGCCCGGGAGGATCCAGGCTGGGCTGAGGGAGATACCTGTTCCCCTCCCAGCACCTGCTCACAGGCAGCTTCCCAGCCTCGCACCATTTTTCACTTTAACAACAAAGCTGCGCCGAGACTCAGCCTGCTTTTTCCATCATCCATTTGATCGAATCCTTTTAGCAGGTGACAAAACACTTTCCTGAGCTCTCTTTACAGGAAACCAATCTCTTCTCTCTTTTTTCCAAACCTCCCTCATTTACAGGAGTCTAACAAATCCTGGGCCTTTTAAGTCTTATCCTGTTTGTGGTGGTGTTTGTTTTGTGTTGGTTTTTTTTTTTTTTCTCCCAAAACAGTGGCGTGTCTGTAGATTTTTTTTCTTTCAGGGAGGGGGGAGGAAGGAGCAAAACAAACAATGCAGAGAGGGGTAGGCTGTGCAGGGTGTACACAGTGCCGAGCATCCCCTGCGCAGACCGAAACCACGCGCACACGTCTCGGCGATGCAAATGATTCCTCCGCCAAGCCATCGCTTGTAAAGCTTGACAGAAAATAATGAGAAACACTAAATCTTTTATAAGGTCAACACTCAAGCAGCTGTCAAACAAGAAAAGAATTTAGCGAAAGATCCTCGAAAACTTCCATCGCCTCATTAAATCCAACAGGGCCGGGGCCCGGCGTGGTGAGGAGGCACCGGGGCGCCTCCGTTTTGTGTCAGTAATTTGTGGCGGAGGAAGAGGGAAGATGAACCAGCCAACGCCGAAGGGGCCTTGGGGGAGGCTGGGGAATCGTTAGTGCGCCAGGAGCGGCCTCGGTTCCTAATTGGAAGCATTGGGCATTATCAACGGAGGATTTGCCTCGGCTCCCTGACAGCTCTCTAGGCCTGGAATGATAGCCCACTTGTCAGTGTAAAAGACCATTAAAAACAAACCATTTTGATTTAATTGGAGGCGGTGTGCTGGGGGCCCAGGTGAGGCGCTTCATCAGCCGGTGTTGGCTGCTGATGCCTTTTTCCCCCTGTATTGATGGCTTTTTTCTTTTCCTCCCCTCCCTTTCAAAAACTGTCTAGGCAAGAGAAAGAGGTGCTGAAAGATCCTTCAGAGCCGCACCGAGAGCGGCTTTCAATAGGGTTGTCAACAAATGCCATGACAAGTTAGAGAGAGGCAGGTACCTTTAAAACAGACGTTATTCTGTCCAAGATGAGCTGTGCTCAGAGGTGAGTGTTGGATTATTAGGGTTACAAATACTGTGGCTTTTCCTGCCAGTAGCACGCTTAACTGCCTTAATGAATGGGGTTGATTTTTCTCTCCCCACCCTCCTAAGAACAGAGGGAAATGCAGGACAAGGGAGCCTGTGCTAAATCGTCCTTATTCGCTTCAAGTCCAGGAAGGTTTCAAACGGTGCTCTGCAATTTTTGGCTGCTCTATTTAGTGTCCCATGGAGATTTGGGATTTTTTTGGTTTTTTTGCTTCCTGAAAATAATGCCCACAGATATTTGCTGGAGTTCACTGGTCACTTGGTCTGGGCAATAGTATGAGGAAAGGAAAATTAACCCACTGGAGCTGTAACCTGGTGCATGCCCCCTCTCTTGGAAGGTGTTTTGGGGTCAGATCAGAGCTGGCAGCTTTCACACTGACCTCATGTGCCTGAGATCTGAATCCTGACCCTTTTCATGCCAGGCAAGAGTTTTACTTAAAGTTGTCTGTTGATAAATAGCATCTCTGCAGAAGGCAGAACAGGGCCATGACTTAAATCCCAAATCCATTTAAAAAGTGCTTCTGTGGATTTGTGTATGAAGCAGGTAGCACTGATAGCAATGGTAGGTGCTCACCTTAGCTAAGAGAGGGTCAATGCAGATGAGATATAAGGAGGCTTTTTTACAATGAAGATGTTGAAATACTGGCACAGGTTGCCTAGAGAGGTGGTGGATGCCCCATCCCTGGAAACATTCAAGGTCAGGTTGGATGGGGCTCTGAGAAATATGATCTAGTTGAAGAAGATGGTGCTCACTGCAGGGGAGTTGGACTAGATGTCCCTTAAAGGTCCCTTCAAACTATTCTATAGTAGATGGGCAGCACTAGGGTGGAATGGTCCAGGGCACAAGGGATATTGGGGAAGGCTGGACACTGAAGATTGTTGTGATTTGAATAACCATATTGCTGGAAACTTCAGCTATCAGGCAAAACAGGAGAACCTGCAGAATGCACAAGGAAATGTAGTGATGTTGATGGTGCCCCAGAGCCTGCCTTTAGTCATGGAATGGCTGTGGGGTGGGAGGCGACATCTCTGCTGTGGTCCCACAGGAGATGTGCAGGGATCATGGCCAGGGCAGCTGGGTCTCTGCTGCCCTTTTGGAACCCTGAAGGGTGTTGTGTTCTCATTTTGCATTGTGCCTGCTGCAGGCCAGTGATGCTGCTTGGGATTGTCACTGCAGGGCTGGGACTCCCCAACTCCTGTCACTTGGGCCATAGAACACCCACCAGGTGACACTGGTTTTAACTTTATTGGGTCAGCCAAATTCCCAACTGAAGGGAGGTTTGATCTCGTACCATGGGGACAGGAACTCATTGCTTTATATTTTTAAGCATGATTTAGGCCTCAGGAGACAAGTTATAATGATACTCAAAGTCTAAGAAGTTTTCCTGCCCTCAAAGCCAGGAGGGCCAGTGTTGTACCTGAGCAGCCAGCCCAGCCTGTGCTGTGTGCATCAAGCCCAGGTGATTTAAGCAGAATTAGGGCTTTTCTGACAAGACAACAGTCGCAAGCTTACATGAGCTGTGCTTGTCAGTTCAGCTCTAGAGTCAAAAATAGAGGTAAGGCATTAAAAAAGAATGTGGAACACTTTTGTGTGTACGTGTTAAACCTCAACTGTTAATTCTGACGAAGGATCAGGCTGTGAGCAGATATCGGATCCCTGGTGAGAATCAAATTCCGGAGCCCAGAATTTTTTTTGCTGCAAAGTTTATACAGTGGGGATTCCTCTAATTACTTTCAGTGGAAATTTACCTGACAGAGCTTTCCCAGGTAACGCAAGGCAAACGCGGGAGAGCCGCTCAGCCGTTGACAGAGCCTTTGATTTTGTGCCAGGTTGCAAATTAAGTCTTTTGCCAAGGTACCCGAACACTTGCTCGTCAATCGCTTATCGCTTATTCATAGTGCGCACCCAGCGCCGCGCGTTTCATCTGCTCTCAAGGCAGAGCCTGTGACAAAAGTGGGGTCCAAAGTTGCTGCATTTTCTTCCCTCCCCCTGTTTGGTCAAGTAAACAAACTACCTGAGTGTCTGTGCAAGCTGGAATTCCCTAATGAGCAAAGGAGAGGCCCCGTGTGTGTCAGGGACACGGTGCGTGGAGGTGTTTTGATGTACAGGTGGGTTCTGTCCTGTGGCATTGATGTGTGAGGTGCTGCTGCCTGAATCCTTCTGGATGGGCTTGACAGAGCCCTGGAAATGTCACAGAGTGGCCAGCACTCTGGGGTGACCTCATTGCAGCCTGACAGTACCTGGGAACTTCCAGGAAAGATGGGGCAAGACTATTGACAGGAGATGTAGTGACAGAACAAGGGAGAATGGGTTCAAACTGAAAGAGAGCAGGTTTAGACTAGGGATTTGGAAAAAATTCTTTACTGTGAGGGTGGTGAGGCACTGGAACCGGTTGCCCAGGGAAGTTGTGGCTGCCTCATCCCTGGAAAAGTGTTCAAGGCCAGGTGGGAAAGGGCTCTGAACAACCTGATCTAGTTGAAGGTGTCCCTGCCCATGGCAGGGGGTTGGAACAAGATGATCTTCAAGGTCCCCTTCCAACACAAACTGTTCTGTGATTTATGTCCATGCTGGGTGCCCCAGAGTACAGTCCCCAGGGAATGGAGTCTCACATCTACAAATAAATTAGGCTTTTGCTCGCAGTCCCAGCCACGCTGGCAAAACCTGAGCCCAGGGATCATGTCACTGCAGGCAGAGCAAGGCAGAGGCTGTTTCCTTTGGGGAGTCACTGAGGAAGAGGAGGGCAGTAAAAGCATCCTGCTAGGGGAGTAAGGAGTTAACTTCTGTTTGGTTTTGTTAAAAAAATATCCAAAAAAAATATAAACACTCCAGTGCAGCAACTTTCCCTAATAACCGCCTGTCAGGGGATGACTGGCTCCCTGTGACCTGTTTGTCTTGGTGAGCTGGGGGGCCCAGGAGAGCAGGGGCCAGGTTGGGGCTGGTGTGGGAGAGGCTGTGAACCCTCCCCCTGTTAGCCTACCAATGTGGGCCATTATTCTAAGGCAGTGGGGCTGAAACCTAAATCCAAATGAAAATATAGTCCATTTGTCTGTACTTTACTGACTGAATGGCTATGTAATGTCATGCAGCTCTGGCAATGCAGGGAGCAAGCAGAGGCAATTAGTGGGGAGGGAAAAGCTCCTTTGTTTTCTTCTCTTCCACTTCCTGGGCAAGTTCCAGCACTGTGCCAGGATAGAGTCTTGCAGGGACTGAATGTTAAGAGCAAGTAGTGACATCCCTGCCCAGTTTCTGCAGCTCTCTGTAAGGGGTCAGGATGGGAATAGAAAAATCTCCCTTGTTGATTCTTATGGGTCTAAAGGAACAAAGTCTCACCTTCCTGCTGCTGCCTGTTTTGGGTTATAAACCATCTTCAAAGCTGGGTGCTCTGCATTGCTCCTCTCAGACCCAGGGCAGGCCAGACTTAAAGGCATTACACCAGATGATGGGGTGACTGTGACAAGGACAAGAGGCTTGAGAACATCACACTCCTGCACCTCACATCAGCCTCTGGTCACATGGAAATGAAGTTCAAAGTGGGGCTGTGGTCAGGGCAATGGAGTCTCTGAATATTCTTGTCCAGGATTTGAAGTATTTCCCAGGTCATGAGAGTTTTCTCTCCTGGCCAGAGCAGTGTCACTGAAGACTGGCAGGAAATAATATGCAGATGGAGTCTGCTAACAAACTTTCTATTAAGTGATATTTTTGTGGTTGCTTTTCATGCTCTTTTTGCACAGTTGAATGAGGGTGTTGGAATGGATTAGAGGCAGTGTCACCTTTGTAAAGAAAGGACTGACACTCAGTCCTGGAGTGCCTGGGTTTGGTTGAAGGGTTAGGCCATTCTATCACCCAGTTTTACAGTGGGAGTTACAGAACTGTTTGGAGGCCACCAAGTGTCTTTAGGAGTCATCAGCTTTCTCTGGGTTGTTGCTGCTTTTAACTAGGGAAGCATTTATGGATGTATGAAGTTATTTTTCCAAGGAGGAAACCATGCACTCAAAGTCAAGTGAGTAACAAACTCCCTGATCCAGGTTCTACCGTGGGCTGTGCCTGTTAGATCTGCAGCTGGGGAAAGGCAAACCTTCCAGGTTAATGTAATGAGAAAGGAGGAGTACAGAAAACCTGCAGAGGCTGTGTTAAATGAGCTGTCCCTCCTCTCTGGATTCTGCTCCTGGGAAGGAAGGAAAGAGGAGAGCAAGGAGAAAGGCAGAAAGAAGAAAAGACTGAGAGGTTTGAGAGCTGCAGCTGGGGGAGGAACCCAACCTCAGCCATGGATGAAACAAAAAGCAAAGCACGAAGTGAAACACAGGCTGAAAAATGAACAGTGATGGAAAGGTCTGGGGTGAGAGGAGCTCTAAAGAGGAGGCTTGCCCCAGTATCTCGTGTGACTTCCACAATCTGTTTAACAGCGATCGGTCATGTTCTCTCGCTGCCACTCGCCGCAGCAGCAGCTCCGAGCTGACAGGCAGTGGGGATAAATGATTACTGACATATGCTAATCGGACACTCTCAGACAGGACGGAAGAGGAATACATCAAGGTGGTGCAAAACACATTTTTTGGGCAAAACTCCCCAACTTGTACAAGTAAATTAGCTTCAGGGAGTCACAAGGCTTCTCTAGTTGTTTTAAGCTGTGGTTAAAAAATCAGCAGCATGGCAGAAACACATAACCCCATCAGAACAGGGGCTGGGACAGAGAGCTGAGAGGCTCTTTGCAGTGGTATCTGTCAGTGCCAGATATGATTTTGGCCACATAAACTCCCTGCAGGGTTTCAGTGCTTTCACTTTCTGGTGTCTTCTTTCCATTCCACTTGCCCAGCTCTTTCCCCTTCTTTCCTAAAATGCCCCCTAGCTCTTCACTTGAAGTTTCCTTGTAATTTACACCACAAACAAAGCTAACAGAATTCAAACAAGTACCCCAGAGCACAGCAGGTTGCACAGATGAATTTGGGGAGATGTTTAGATCCCATCACCAGAACAAGAAATCTGCACCTTGGCTATTATTTGGATCAACTAAATGAAGTGTCATGCACATCTACAACCTTTGCTTAGTCTCAGGGTGAATATTGTCATTCAGGTAGTTTAGAGAGGTATTAAAAGTGCAGGTTTTCTGAAAAGCTCCAATTCTTGGGCAAAAAAGCTTCTTGAAACATCTGTTGTGGTTTGTGTTAGTTATGGTGAGGGCTGATGAAGTGGCAGGGTACCAAAGTGCAGGTGTGACTGCTCTGCTTGTGTAGGACAGTTGTGGGAACACCAGCAGAGAACAAAGGCCAGCCCTGTTCTAACAGTGAGATATAAAAAGATGCTTCTCATCTCATTAGACTTGTGAAGGTACACATAGGTTAGAAAATAAGTTATCTGCTGCCACTCTTCCAGGGCTTATGGCTGGCTAAAAAGTCCCATCCTGAAGACTAAAAGGGGCTGATGTTTCAACATATTTGGGACCATTTTATGGTCTGGGTCTCAGAGCTCTGAGCCAAAAGCCTCATGTCCACCTTGCATGTGTCCTAAAGCCATTACTGGGACATCTAGGTTAGAAAGTGTCCCTGAGTTCACTCAAATGCTTGTAGAGCCCAGGAATGTTGACTGTGGCCATGGGATGTGTTGTGGTGGGGTGTCCCAGTGCTCCATACCTTCTTGAAGCGCTCTGGGTGCCAGAAGGACTCCTCCTTGGCCGGGGGCCGGTGCGTGCGCAGGAACGTGGTGCGATTCTCACGCACTTCAGGCTGCAACCAAAGGTGAACAACACGGGACTCAAACAGCTGCACAGCCAAGCACTTCAGCTTGGTGTCACAGCCTCGGGACACTGGCATGGACAGGGCTAAAAGTCACTTTGGCCTGATGTGGGTAGTTTTTCATGTCTGTGCAGCTGATACTGATGGTTCAAAGACAGTGAGCAGCTGTCAGCTCTCAGGGTCTGCTTTAAACAGCATCCCACAGAGGTGACCACTGCCTGCAGGAAGCCTTGTGCCCTGAGCTACAGCAAGGGCTCACTGCTAGCTGGGAAAGTCACTTCCACCACCCCCACCATGGTGGGGTTTCCTGGCTGGCTGGTGTGTGTTGCTCTCCTGATTAATTGCAGCTCACAGGGCTTGATAGTCCCAGCACAAGCCAGTGCAGGAACCTGGTGAATGTTCTGGCCACTGCACGAAACCCTGGGGAATTTGTCTGCTCTGGGGTTTAGGATGCAGGTTTGTGTTACTTCACTCAGTAATTGGTGGCTGCAGGCTTTAGGAACTTGATGGAGGGAACTCAGTGATTAAAAACATCAGTCATTAATAGATAAAGTGGGGATGCACTTTCCAACATCCCAGGCTGGTGTATTCATAAAGGAGCTGCTAATTAAGGACACTGTATTCCTGCACTTCAACTATAAAGCATAGTTTGTGATGGCAGGAAGCCCATTGAAATTGGTCATTACCATATTAGCTCGACTCTTCTTTGAGCCATTAACTAATAAAACAGTCATTGGCTGCTTTTAAATGGTATTACAATGTTGGTGTGTTTAACAACACAGCGTTCCACTCTAACAGCTGCTGTGGGTGCTGCCACCAAGCACAGCGTGCCAGGGGCAGGGCTGGTCCTTTCAACACATGTTGGCTGTCCCTTTGCTGTGGCCACTGTCACAGGTAGCCTGGGCAGAGCTGATGGTGTCCAAAGGACAGTTCATGGGGATGCTTTCTTTGCTCAGGCTTCATCAGCCTTTCAGTAGCGAGGGAGGATGATTTCCCAGCTGAGAGCCCTCCCCACCCGTTGTGGGGTGGGACAGTGGGGGGCTCTGCCCAGCAGCAGGGCAGGGCACAGCAGGGGAAAGCATTGCTGGAGCATCATCACCTGTTTCTTTCTTGTATCCTGGACTACTGTCCGGGCTCGCTGGCGTTCCATCCACAGCTCCTTGTATCTGTGTTGGAGGAGGTCAAAAATGGGAGTGGAAGGCCTGGAAAACATTGAAAAGACAACAGTATAATCTCCAGGGTTAATGCCTCTCTTTACCTCCCCATGCTGGTTCCATACCTCTGCTCCTGGAAAGGTGAGAACATGGATAAAGCCTCACACTGGGAAAGGCTCTTTCTTCCTCAAGAAACCTCAAACCCACGTTCACTTGCAGTTACTGCACCACAACCTGCACACACCTGGGCACAATTTCTACCTGTGCACAACCTTTCATAGGGCAGAGATAGTAGCATTGTGTGAGCCCTGGTGTGCTGGAAGGACCATGGAGCACCACAGATTTCAGCCCAACCTTGGGCCCTTCTACAGCTCCAGGAGAGCATTTCCCAGCTGGTATCTGATGGTAGATAATGGAAGCACTGAATGGGGCAATGAATGTGCAGGAGAAGAGAGCTGGGCTTTGGCATTTCTATCCTGCAGCTTAGAAGAGCAGCTCTGGCTGGATCTCCTCCAGTGGAAGAACCACTGGGTGCAAAGTGTGTTTTGCTAAAATGACAGTGCTTTTGTTGTTAAAATCTCTCTAATGTTTGCACTGAAGGCTGCAGGCAGATGCAATGATGGATTGGGTGAGAGGAATAAGTGCTGGCCTAAGCAATCTGAGTAGGGATAAAAATGGACCCAATGCAGATGGTCAGGTGTCTGCAGCTGAAAGGAGAGCTGAAATGCTGAGCCCTGGTCTAGTTCCTCAGCTGCACAGGCCAGAGGGATTTGCTCCTTGAAAGAGGGTTCCAGGGAGCATGCAGGGAGCAAGGGGAAACAGCAGTGGAGAGGAGCTGCAGATGACAATGCTTCTAGAAAAACAAGCAAAAAGGCAGTGGCTTGTTGGCCAGTGTCCCATCGAGCTGCTCTGAGCTGGCATTAACCTGACCAGCTTGTGGCAGAGCTGCAGCCTGGAATTGTAGAGCCTTGCTCCTTGCAAGTGAGGATACTTTAACTTCATCAGCCCCCGCAGGAGGCAGACCTGGCAGTGGCAGCAGCAGGATTCCTGCCTTGAGGACAGCGTATCAGTTATTGCTGTGGCCCTGCTGCTATTCTTTTCCCCTAGAAGCAAACACTTGAAGGTGATGGAGGACCTTGATCTCAAGTTTTATTGGTCCTTGTCCTTGCATGCCTTGCTGAGGAGGGACTTTTCTGCTCTGGGCAGCAGCCGATGACTGTGGAGCTGCCACCTCCAGCTCTGCTCCCACCTGTAGCCTGCAGTGCCTTCAGCTGTAGCTCTCACAACAGGGATGGTGCTTTCCCTGCCTGTCCTGACCAACTGCAAGGCACTGGGGATTTGGGATAACTGCTGGGCTGCTTCTGGGCCACCAGCTCCACCAAAAGGTCTTTTTCTGAGAAAAGCCCATGAGCCACAGAGTGAGCTGGTGTTTTGTGGCTTATGGCAGGAGTAGGTCCAAAATTGACAGGCGCCAGCTTTTAACAGCCTAGAGAATCCTTGATGATCACAGAGGGCACCAGCAGCGCGTATGCAAATAGTAACTCTTCTGTTTCTTGTTCCTTCACCCCTGTGGTGACTTTTATTACTTAATTATTGCACACCACATGCTTCAAAACAGCCTAATCTATGGTTGTGTTTTCTAATGATACTAGATGTGCAATCCAGCAATATACATCCCAAGGGGGCATTCATATCAGAGGAGACATCCTTCTGCAGACCTCCTGTTTCATAGATCACATGCTGCAGGGCTTTTCAAGCCTTTGCTTACAAATCAGCTCTGCTGCTCCACATCATCATCTGGAGACACCCGGTGCCAAAGGCGACACTGTTTACCCTTTGTCCCCTCTTCTTCCCCCCCCTTGCCTTCCACTTTGGCATTTGGTACTGAGCAGAGCTTGGCAAAATAATTAGAAAGGTTAAAAGATGTGGTGAACCTGTGGTCAAGTGTCTCATTGTTTGTGGTGGGTCTCCACTGTCATTGCAGGGTGTAAATTTTGGTATTCCTGACGCAGCACAGGGTGAGCATTGCATATGAGGTTCTTTGCTCTCCAAGGCAGGAGCCTTCCTGGTGTGCAGGAATAGCAGGGGGGATTCAGGAAAGCACTGAACCTTTGTAGTCTTTGATTATTGATTTTTGTGGAAGGTGAATGGGGTTTCACATCTCCATGGAGGTGACTTTTCCCATCTCCAGTGGACCAGCCAGTTGGTGACTGATTAGTCCACAGCTGGCTTGGAAGTAAATGCTTGAAAGGACACATTTGGGTTGATGCTCTTCAGAGATCCTTCCCTGCCGTGTGATTAATCGTGTTTAAGTCCTGATCCAGCAAAGTATAGAGTCATGCCTGGAATGATACACGCATGAACTGCCTCTGAAATCGGTGGGAATGACTCGTGTGCTCAGTTCTCCACGTAAGCTCTGGAGGGGCTGCAGGATGTGAGACTCTTCCTGCCTCCCTGGAGAGAAACCCTGAGAGAGAGGGGAAGAGCAGGGGATGGCAGGTAACACACTCCTTTGACTGAGGTTACTGGAGGAATTCAGCGAGGTGGCTTTTCCTTTGGAGGTCAAACCCTGATCTCGGGGAGTTTGGCCCCGATATCGGTGTCACTTGGCAGGGTGACAGTTCTTTTTTGCAGCTTATTTGGCCTTTGGGAAAATGTCCTCTTGCCTTAGAGTTACTTAAGGACAAGAATGAATGGTTGTGTGCTCTGTTTCCTTTTGTCACCCTGGCCAGATGTCACTCCTGAACTGGAGGATTTTACTGTGGGGAGAGCAGGGAAAGCACCCACTGAAAATGCTTATTGCAGATTAAAATCCATCTTATCCAGAGTAACTCAGATCTCCTTGTTTTGGCACAAGCATCCTGCCACAGAGAGAAAAGGCAAAGAAGTTCTGATAGGATGTAACAAATTATTTATAATTGCAGAAAAAAAATTCCTCATCTGCTTCCTTTTATAGTCAAATAGTTGGAGCCACTTCTAATGTTGACATTTCCTAAATATTTTAAAATTTATCTGTGCACATTTTCAAAACTATTATCCCTGAAACAGTTCCTGTCTCTTTAATAGAATCTCTCTAATTTACTTTCAAGAGTCAGGGTACAGACCTATTTTCAACAGAAATGACAAGCACCTGCTAACTTGGTAATACAATGTGGAATGCTAGCCTGCCAGAAGTCTCCTGGAAAAGAAGCTGCAGCCTCCTAATAGGCTATTTTACTGTGAAAACAATGTTAAAAAGTATAATAAAGTATTAACAATATTAAAATAAAACAGTGTAGGCCTTAAATGAGCTACAAACTAGTTAAATCTATTCTATTCAATATGAGCCTTCAGTGCTTTGCAGCTGATACCTCAGAGCTGGGATTTATCTAAAATGAAGGCACCAGGGACATGCAAGAGAAATGGTAATTATAATTTGCAAACATTAGGCTGACACTTTTCTGTGTATGTGTGTATAAATTCTGACAGCTGTGATTTGTGCCATGCCAAATAGTGCTCCAGCGCCCTGGGAAGGGCTCACTTTGTGGCAGGCCCTCCTCGGAGCAGCAGCTCATTAAAACTTTGGAGAAGGAGAAGTTGCCGAAAACAGGAAGGCGTCAGAACCATCTGAGGGATTTTTGGTACACGCTTGTTGAAAGGTGTTTGAGAAGAGAGCCTTGGGTCTGACAAACTGGAATTTTAGTACGCCTCTCCGTTCACAGTGGGGCAAAATAATTGGTCATCAGTGACTACTAATTTGGTTTAGTAGCCAGAGGCGTTTTTTTTCTTCCCAGAAAATCAATGACAGTGCCGAGGTCTGTTCAACGTGATTCAGCTCAAGACGGGTCCTCATTTAGCTCTTGATGCTTCTTCCACTGGAGACAGCTATTTTGTTAAAATGAAATTAAAATCTGTCTATAATACTCGGCTCAGGGAGCGGCACCCGTCAATGCCATGCTGCTCTTGAGGTTTCAAGGTTGTCAGTCTCCCCTCAAACTTATTTTCAAAGGTTTCTATATCAACTGAAAAAAAAAAGGTATTTGGCAAAAGCGGATACAAAGAACATGGCTCAGGAAGGTGGTTTACACCACCTTGAAAGGTGCAATCAATTTGATTGCCAAATTGCCTTGTAAAAGGGTAAAAACTTGACTCGTGACTGCTTCCTTCTTGTATCATTCAAAAGCGGAGTGGCTTGTAAATATTTCAGTGCAAACTTCAGCCCTGGGGTTTTGCAGGTGGCTCTGCGGGCAGGGCAGGCAGGTCCTGCAGCCCTTTCCCTGCTGCTGCCCAGGACATGCTCTGATGGGGCCGGGAGCTCAGGATGTGTGCCCAAAACTGCTCTGCTTTCAGTAGCAGCTCCGAGGCAGCAGGAGCTGGCCCTGCATAGGTGCTCATGCAACAGATAAATCACAGAGTGGAATTTGTCTGCTGTTGTGGTCAAACCGTGTTGCCTGTCCTGCAACTTTAACTGTTTCTTGAAAGGTTAATGAGGCTTCAGGGGGGTTTAGTCCTTGCTGGTGCCCTTCCATCTAAGATGTGCTTTTGCTGCATAGACAGGATCTGTCTTTGGGGTCTTCAGTCCTCAGGGGAGACACCTTTGTATTCCTTTCTTGCGTGCTTCATACAGGGAGGATTTGTCCTGCAATAGCAGTGTCCTTACAGAGACCTCCCTGCAGAACTCAGGATGGCTTCTGACAGAATCATTAGGGTTGCAAAAGACCTCCAAGATCGAGCCTAACCAGTTCCTTATTGGGAAGCAGTTTGGGGTCCAGCATCTCTGGAGCGTGGCGCTCCTCGGTGCAGCTCTCCCAGATTATCTTCAAATAAAGCTCAAGCTGGGGGTCTGTGACTGCTCAGGGCCCTGGGGTACCCCAGAGCAGGCAGCACCGAGGCATTAGTGCTCAGCTCCCTCTGCCCTGAAAGGGGGCTGCGAGAACACAGGAAAACCCTGATTACAGTTCCCTTGTCCGGCCGCATTGTCTCCCTTCCTCCCTCCTCACTGATGGGCTGGAGGTAGCAATCTATCTCCCATTAATTCGCGTGTCTGTAGCCCAGCAGGAGCCGGGCTATGATTACAGCGCTGGCCCCTGTGCGAGAGCCGGCACTGCCCGGCATCCCCCTGCAAAGTGCCTGGCTCTGCCTCGCTTTAATTGTTCCCCTTTGGCCGGCGGAGCTGTCTCGGCTAACAAGGGCTGCGAGCAGGGCGAGGTAATTGAAGCACTTAGCCACCCTCCCCAGCACTGCCTCCTGCAGCTAATTAGCAAAAAGGGCCGCTGGGCTCTTCATTATTTCTTTTAATTGTTTGTGGGTTTTGCATAACGGTGAATGGCAGAAGAGGGATGCGCAGTTAGCGGTGAATTCTTGACTTTGAAATTCGTACAAAAGGTCACTTACAATTTGTTAAGGCTTTCACAAGGGTGAATTCAATTAGCGGCTCTGGAGTCCCCGCACACACGAGTGTGGGTGTGTTTGTGAGCAGAGGCAGCCGTGGCAAAACACGCTGGGCGAGCCTAAAGGCTCTTCATTTTCCTAAGAAGCTCCTGGACTATCCAGTCAAGTTATAGGCCCCTTACAGCTTTATGGTTCTCTAAATAAGTCCCGGCAATAAACCCATGGAGAGGCCCGAAAGATCATTTTTAAATGATCTCCACTTGTCCTCACTTTCCATTAACCACTGAAGAAAATAACAAGAGAAAAATTGGCAGAAAACACTCAGGGACCAATTTTTTTTGCAGTCTTTGGGCTGGCAAAACTCAGTTGCAGCAGTGGATCCTCCACCCGTGTGGCAGCTGCAGGATCTGTGCTGCCAAAGCAATGATTACTCTGAATTTCTGGAGCTTCTTTACAATCCTTATCATTTGGGTGAGGAAATAACCATATAAATTATTTCACTGTGGGCAGCCAATGAGGCAGTGGCTTCTTCTAAGTGTCAGAGGATCTGTTATTTGGCTCAGAGGGCTCGTATGTATAGAACAGTAAAAAGAATAAAATCCATTGTAAACATGCACTTTAAAAGATTTATCAGATGCTCAGAGCTGTGCTTAGGAGTACACATGGTTACAAGAGCACCAATTTGCTTTACTGTTCCCTCCCAGGCCGAGTGAGATGTTTGCTTGCACCAGTCCTAAAAGCACATATGGAAACGTGTCTTGCAGTGAAGATACCAAGCCAGCTCTTACTCTTTAAATAACTGGCTTTACAAGCTGCAATTTGTGTGTTAGCATTGATTTTGGGGTTGGAGACACCCTTTGACTGACTCAGTTGATGATGGAGGTTTGTCTACAGACTGGAAATCTGCTGTTACTCTGAGGAGCTCTGAGGGATGGGATTCTGGGACAGAGCTGTTTGGCCTGGGGTCTCAATCCATGGCTGAGAGTGAACAGTGCTCAGTCTGCAGCCACCAACAAATGCAAAACATCCCAATGAGTGCAAAACCAAGAAAAAAACCTCTCCAAAGCTGAACAAAATAAATCAAAGAGCAAGGTCTTCCCCTTGACCTCCATCCCATGCTTGAATCTCTCTGGATGGGTGGGAACATGACTTTGTTTGAAAGGAAAAGATGTCAATGAGGGCTGAAAAGCTTTGCTTTCACAAAAAGGATTCTGTGGTTATTCCCCCCTGACCCAGGTTTTCATTGCACAGGCGGCAAAAACAGAAGTCAGTAAAGGAAAAAAATCCACTTGTGGCAAGAAGTAGTTTTAGATGGCAAAAGTTTTGGGAGAATTTTTTCAGCGTGCTGTAATCAATGGAGATAAACCCACAGACAAGAGCCGGTCTGTGTGAGAGAGTAAATTACTTTCCTATTCAGTGTAAATTGGTAATAAGGGATCTAAATCTGTTCTTCAGATCTTTTTTTTTCCCAGCTCTGTGGCTGATGGGCAGGACCCAAACCTTATGCCAAACCATGACTTGGCTGTTTATTTTCTCCTAAGCCGTGAAGTCGAAGTAGTCAGAAACTGTTATAACTGCAGTAAATTACTGCACTGGAGGACAATCAGCACCTTCATGGTTCACTCAGGACTTTTTGAAGGGCGTAACAGGTTTTTCTGCCCAAGCAGATGCTGCAGGCACTGGGGCACGAGGCAGCAGGAGGCAGGTGGATGGGGCTGGGAGCCCTGTGGTGGTGATGAGAGCACATACCCAGCCTGGAACATTTCCAGGGGAAGAAAACTATTCTTGAAATAGAAATTATTATCTTAGCAATGTGAGAATGGTGGCAGAGACACAAAGTGCCTTTCACTGTGGAATTGGATAGGATATGTAATTATCCGAGCTGATGGGAGTCCTGTATTTTTTAACTTGGCTGCATTTTCCCGATGCCACGAGCCTGACAGTGATTCCAGTCACTGTGTTACATTTTTACAACTTCTTTTCAGTGCTCAGATTTCTTTTTCTAAAACTTTTGTTTGTCCTAATCTTTAGGATTTCAGTGGCTTTACACTCTCTTTCTTTGGCTTCCAGTGCCTGTGGGTCAGATGTGGGCTTGCTGTAATATTCAACTTTCTTGCCTGTACAGCTTTTCCTGGTGGGTTCTTTCCTTCTGCTTTTCAACATTATTTCTTTGACATCTTTGCAGCTGGTCTATATCTATATTAGCTTTTTTTTTTCCCCAGAGCCATACATTAATGACCTAAATGTTCTTTAAGTATCTCAAAAATAAACCTAGCAGTGCATTTTGTGTGCCAAAGAGATGCTGGAAATACCTCAGCACCTCTTGGACAGCTTTCTAAACTTTGTTGTCTGAAAACATGATGGGTGGAAAGGCTACTTGCTAAGCAGAGCGTGAGCATTGAAATCTTCCTTCTTGGGGAAGGTGAGAGATTGGGACAATTGCAAATGATACAAATTAAAGAGGAGGTATTAGATAATTGATGCCCTTGGCCAACTGTACCAATTTGAAGAGAGATTGCAGTGCCCAAATGCTTTAGAGAGGCGAGTTTGCTGCAGGAACATGGTGAGAGCAGCTGCCGAATGATTAGGACCAGTTTTAGAGAACGGGAGGAGATGAAGAGAGAAGGAAAAGGGGATGTAAAATTCAGGCAAGGGACAGTTGAAGTGAAGGCAGACGGTGGGGGGGACCCTGCAGGAGCCATGGGGATGACAGAGTGCCAGGGAAATCCTGCCAGCACACCCAAGGTCAGCCCAACCTACAGGCCAACTGCCAAGTGGATGGCAGCACGGGGGAGGCAGGGTTATGGCCACGCAGGGGTGGGAGGAGGTACAGGTGCAGAGTGGCACAGAGTGGCACGTCTGTGCAGTCCTTGTGTCCAGGAACAGGCTCTGGGACAGAGTGGGCAGAATTAGGGAACTTACTCGGAGCTTTTCTCTCAAAGCAGCCCTGGCAATGCTGGGCAGTGTGTTCATGCTGAGGGTGCACTCTGCTTGTTCCTGGGGAGAGAACTTGTGCTTGGGGTACCAACTGTGTGTCGGTGTTGTTTTGGCTTCAAACTCCTTGTATGACCTTGCACAAATTAATATAAGCTAAAATCTAGCTGTAGACAGCATTCAAATCTTTGTGATTACTCCTAGTTCCAAAAATGATCATTTAATGTTGGCTAATTCGAGTGCCCAGTGAAATTCAATGAGAAAAGGTGGTCAGGAGGATAAATGTGGGACTGGACATCTACTGGGGTTTCCAAATGCACCTTGAATAACAGGCTGTGTTGACACCAGTGAAGATCCTAGAGGTCTTCACAGACCCTCTGTGTCTTTAGGTCTCCCCTATCATCAAACCCCAGCCCTCTCATTGCTCTCCATCCTCCCCCTTGTAAAACCAGGTCATTATTGCAAAGATTATGGGAGTTGAATAACCTGCCAGTAGCACTGGGGTTACTTTGAATGAAAGGACCTGGGATTTAGTGCCAGGAGGACAGCAACCCTCATCTGCACACATCTTACAGCTCTGTAATGTCATGCACAGAGCATGTGGATGGGGTTTAGCTCCTGGAGGGGATGTGCTGCCAGTGAGGGGCGTTTTCCTTGGAAGACAAACCTGGAAGTGTGTTCTTAGCCCAGTGCCTGCACTCAGTGGACATGTGCTCTCCTGCAAATCGTGGCTCTGCAAGGCAGCTCTTGGAGGGATCAGGAGCTGGGGTGTGAGTCGGGGGAGCCTGAGTGGAGGGTGCCCCACGGGGGAGGCTGGGACCCCAGCACAGCCTCGTTACCACTGACCTTGGCACGAGCACTGCCTGCTGATGGATCGGCTCCGGAGCCGGACAAGACCCTGGGGAACCACTGGATTATCTATTATCGTCCCATCAGTGCCTCCCCTGACCCCTCCCAGCTCCGAATGCCACAGGCATCAGGGAAGGAATAAATCTCTGTCTGATACTGAGAGAGAGAAGGGAGCGAGAGCAGGAAAAAGGAGAGATGAAAAATGTCCTTTTTATGACTCTCACAACAAAGCTGGCCACATGATCCGTAGCAAACATTACTCTGGGAAAAGGGAGGGAGAGAATGAGGTGGGAGGGGGGGGAATCAGCAAAAAGCAGAGCTGCTTCTTTCCCTGGAAGATGCCTGTGGGGAATTAATAGAGGGGTATGGGTGACCTTTGAAGGTAAATATCCCAGGAAAAGAAAGGAAAGAGGCCTCAAAGCTTCAGAAATCCCACTCTGTCTGAGGCTGCCTGGTGAAATGCTCCATGCAGCACACGTCCACCGCGAGGGGAGAGCACAGCACAAGCGCTCTGCTGGGCTAGGGGGAGCAGCAGGGCCAGCCGTGATTAATAAGGCACTAATCGCAACCACAGCATTTGTGCTCCTTCCTCTTTGGGATGATCCAGGAGAGCTTGTACGGCTGAGCCTGGGGAGAACTCCTGACCTTGGTGTCTTGAGGAGACAGGAGCCTTTAGCAGCGCAGAGCAGGGGCTGGAGAGGAGCTGCCAGGGCTCAAGAAGCCCCTTGTGCATTGCCCACTGCCCACAGACACCTTCCTGAGTTCTCTGGGTTGTTCCCAGCCCTGAGGCTGCAGTTCCTGCTGCGTGGGAATGCTGTGTGTGCAGCCTGGCAGGGTTTGCACTGGTGGCCCTGGGGCTGGCCCAGGGTGGCTCCAGCTGCCCGCAGTGTGCTGGCAAAGCCCCTTTGCCCTCCTTGGCACCTGGGCTGGGACAGGCAGGCTCTGGTCACTGCACCCAAGAGGTTTATCAAAGTGATTTCTGACAGGCATGAGCTGCTTGGCATCAGGGAAAAGGCTCATGTGTCACCATTCCTTCTGCCCCCAGCCAAGCACCTGCCTTAGCTGGTCAGTGGCACTAAACCCACAGTTTTTAGGGTTTAGACTCCAAAACCAACTTAAATCCATTGACAACCAAGTCACTTTTAGCAAGACAGGTCTTGCTGAAGCTTGGGAGCTGTGACTGGAGACCAGCCTGGGCTGGAGAGTGCTCACCAAGGCTGGGATCTTTCACTTGCCACTCATGGAAAAGGGTGTTAAATTCCCACTTTTACTGAAATGGCTGTAACAACTCCTTGGTAATCCCAGTAATTTGATTTTATCTATAACGTGCTTTTAAAGTAAAGGGATAAATACAATCAGGCTGCATAAAAGGTGGCTATTAAGGAGCAGGCAAGTTGTACAATAATAACTTTAAATTAAAAGCCCTTTCTCACTACTTCTGCTGTTGTGGGGTCTGCAGATTTTCCTTAAAACTTTTGAAACATGCCTAGGCTTCTTACAGGCAGCCATTTAACCTCCGTTTATGAAGAAATAAAGCGAAATTGATGTTGATTTTGGTCCACATTGGGGGATACTTTTGCAACATAAAAGCCCTTTTGCCTGCAATTTGCAGAGCAGCCCTGTCACATTGGTGAGGGCTGATACTGATAAAGATAAAGCTTTATGGCTGGGGCATTTGCAGCTAACAGCAAGCTAATGCTACATTTTCATTTTGATGCAATTAATGTTAATGTCTGCTACGAAAATTGTCATTAAATACCATTTTAAAATCCATTCAATTTGCATATGCAAAGGCCATTTACTATCATGTAAAATACACGGGGCCGTTCATCATGTCTTTTTCTCTGAATTTGTAGCTGTTATTTTTCTGGTAGTGATTATTATCTAGCTCTTAAAATGAAACCTAATGTCTGCCCAGACCTGCACAGAGCAAAAAGAGCCTCTGTTCTCCAGCAGCAGCAGGACTTTGAGAGGCTTTGAGCACTGGTTTGTGCTGGAGTGGCACTGGCTCCTTCAGCTGCTGTGGAGGACAGGCAGTGGGGGACCTGGCAGTCAGTCTAAGGTGCTGATGTTCTCCCTTGCAGACTCCCTGTGGCACAATTCCCTGGGAGAAAGCAGCACAGCAGGAAGCTGGGAGATGGTACACGAGGGGAATGTTACATGGGTCACTTCTGAATGCTGTCCTGTGCCTCGGGCAGGGCTCATGTATGCTGGAAGCTTTGTAAAAACCTTTTGAATGACACCGTGATGCAAAAGATCAGACTCTGTGAGGCCTCAAACATCCTTCTGCATTGCAAGGGATGGATGGGCAGGCTTATGCCCTTCTGGAGATGCTGCTGGAGGGTCAGCATGTACCAGCTCCCCTCCAGCCCTTGGAGGGAGCCCAAGAAAGCAGAAGAGAGCAGTGAAGAGCTTCTTTGCCTCTACTCTGCTCTATTACCAGTTTGTGCCCCATGCAGGGCGATGAACTGACAAGTGGGAGAGAGTGGGATAAAGAACCTGAACTGATCCTTAACTCCACCAGAGTATTTCAGCCAGTGCAGACAGGTAGAAATGCTGTTGCTCTGATTTCTGACCCTGGGAAGCTGTTTTTCTGGCCAACAACTTTTCCTATTCCTTTAAATTGCAGGGCTGGCATTGAACACATTTTTAAGAGGTTCTGAGCCCTTAATGCCACAGGTGAAACGGGGCTGTGTTGGGGTATGAACATTAGATTTAGGTAGTTGATTATCTGACAGAAGTGTAATCACACATGGAAGTTGCCACATGAAAAGGGAAGGACATGCCTGACCCCTCTCCTGGTATATCCTCCCATACCAGTTGGTTATCAGTGTTTAGGGAACCTTTGTGGGACATGGTGACTGTGTTTCATCTGGGAAGTAACAGCTGGGTCTCCCTCTGTAGTTCTTATTCCCCTTTAACTTTTAACCCTCTCCATCACCCCACAGAAGTGATGCTGTGACTCCCTTGCAGCATATCCAGGTTCAGGACACCTCTGCTTTGGGGACTGCACTAGCTGAGATGTAGATGTGGGGACAGGAAAGGATCATTCCAACCTGAGAAGGTCCCCAGCTGTCCCCCCTTACCGTGCTGGCCTGCCGAAAGTCATGCCTGGAGGTATATTGGGAACCCATGGCTTGGGGAATTTGGGTTCATCCTTTAACCGAATGTCCATGAACTTGTAGTAGAGCCCGAAGTCGCGGGCCGTGGTACAGCCGGCGTTGGCGGCCCCGCGGTTCATGGTGATGAAGTCTCGGGGCATGATCCTTTTGGACTTCCTGGGCTTTACTGTGTCCCAGTGGCCGATTGCTGGAGGTGGAAGGAAAAAGATGAGGCATCTCAGTTAACTCCAGACTGGTGTTTGGGCACCCTGCACAAGGGCCTCGTGTGGCCAAGATGGGTTTTGTCGTGGCTTTGCTGTGCAGTGAACTTCATCTCCTGTCCCACTGCATTTCATATGGGGGCACCTCCCATCTGCACCCTGGCTTGCTCAGGAGGTTTGATTTCACAGGGAAATTGTCCCTGAGAGCCCAAAGCAGGAGCTCTTAACAAAGTTATGACAGTGGTCAGGTGTATCATCACCCTTTGCAGGTGCCAAACCCCTCTCTGCTTGGGCTCTCTGTGAGTCTCTGAAAGCTTCCAGAGAGACAGAGAGACTCTACTGTTCACCAAGCAATTTGTGTGATATTAATGAAAGTGGGTGAATGTTGGAATTCTGCACTTTCAGCTTGATGAGAAGTATTGAAGAGCTCTGGGAAGGAGAGCAGAGTCCCTGCTAGCACTAGGACTTTGCTGCAGGTCTCTATTTTGGTGGCAGTGTCATACCTTCAGGAACTCCTCCATCTCTCCTCTTCACATACAGCCCGTAGGCAAAGTCGAAGCCTGGCAGGGAGTAGCAGTTTCTCAGGGGCTTCCCCACTTCGTGCTGCAGAGAAGTGAATTTAAAAGAGAAGCATAAAGAGTATTTTTCACATAAGATAAGGCCCCTCAAAAGAAAAGTTTGTAACAGAAGATTGCCACAAGTACCAGCTGTGGCTGTGGCTCTGCTTGGCAGGGGTTTGAATCCCACTACACAAGAAAGTGCCACAGTGCTGAAGGGAGCTGAAGCCTAAAGGATGCTGAATTTCACACAAGTTTATACTTACAAAGTTATAAAGCCAGCTAGTCTCGCTGGAAATAGGGATCCTGACTCAATATATATACACCAGCTGAGGTGTCTGTAGGGGAGACTGCAGCTAGTCTTTATTTAATTTCTAAGTTGTGTATCCTCCCAAAAAACTGACAAAAACTTCCCCAGGCACAATCACATGGCTGCTTCTGCCTGGGAATAATCAAGATCCAAGGCATGTTGCAGAAGTAGGATAAGAAGGGAGAGCAGAGCCTGGGGTTTATAGCATAGAAGAGAACTTGAGCTCAATAACCCCATTTGTATTTAGTTTTAAAATGAACTCTTCCCCAGCCCATGTGTGTCCCAGCCTGGTGCTGTCTGTGGGATTAACTGACCTCTCCTCACCCCTTTTGTGTCTCCCCTCCCATCTCCATGGTGAAGTCACTGCAGGATGTGTGTGTCTTGGAACCTTATTTCTGCTTGAAAGGGAGGCTGTGGAGGAGGGAAGGGAAGGGGTGGGAGCCTGGCAGCTTGGGGCTGCGCATTCCTGTGAGGGAAGGCTGGAGCAGGGTCAGGCAACAAGTCCCCAGGAGCCCTGAGGGGATGGGGTGGGTGCTTTGGGACAGGTTATTTTCCATGGGAAGGGTGTTAGAGGAGCTGGGATGTTGCAGGTGTTGGGAGAATGAAAGTGCTGAAATACCCTAGTGTTTTTCATGGGTCAGTCATTGAACACCAACATTGAGATGACCATTATTACACTCCAGAGAGAGCACTCTGGATCAGGAGATGCTGACTCAAACACAGCACTTTCTGCAGAGACCCAGTGAAAAGAGAGACTGTAAATGAACCACCCCCAGCTTTTCACTCTGGCAGGCTGAGGCTGTACAGCAGCTGATAAGGGACCCAGCTTACTGGAGCTGCTTGTGTAGGAACATCATCCAACCCCAAATCTACGTTCTGGTCCCTGTCAGCACCCTGGCCAGAGCCTCAGAGCAGCCAGGGCTCTCCTGGGCTCTGCTACCACGGTGGCTGCTTTCCAAAATGCTCTTCTGCATCACCCCCAGCCCAGGGAAAACTCTCACTGAGCCAGTTTGGCCTGGAGAGTGAGGGTTCCATTACCCCTGCCCAGAACAGGCACCTTTCCAGAGGGCTCTTTGTTGAGCTCTCTGGAATTGGCTCTTAATTCCTCAAACTCTGTCACCCGAAGACATTTTTTGTGCACTCAGTTTGGAGTTTCTCAGGCTCCTGTCTCTCAGTGTAGGATGCAGCTACACAAAACCCTAAAAGCAGGCAGTGGCTGTGGCACTGGGATCCTCACCAGCATGTCCGGGGGAGATGGTGGTGCCTTGTCCATACTGTGACAATAGGTCTGCTCCATTGCAGGGCTTGGCAGGCTGCTGCCAGCTCTGCCAGTTTGGGATCACTGGGATCACTGGTCTGCACACCAGTACAGTGATTCAGGTAAATCCAGGGTCTTACTTCTCAGGCCTGGGAGGGAGGTGCTTCATCTTGTCCCTGTTCAATCCACGCACTTGTGACACTACAAAGCAGGTGTGGTATTCCCATGACTCTCAGGAGCTCAAGTTCACCAGGAAATGAGTTTTGTGGACTCACCGAGATCCTTTGGTTGGCTCAAAACCCCCGTGAGGCTCCTTGCCCTGTGCAAAAGCACAGACCCTTTGTTGCAAACAGACCTCTTTGAAAGCCACCCATTCATCCACCTGGTGCAACCTGTGCATGAGGTGGCTGCAGTGCCTCGTGTGACCCTCCAGCAGAGGAAGGGACTGTCCCTTGCAGATGTGCCCAGCACTGAGCACGAGGGGAGTGCGTGGGTTTGCAGTGCTGAGCCATATGTGCCCGCTGCGTGTGAGTCGGGAGCTCGGGCAAAGCACAGAAACCTCTGCCAGGGATGATGAAGGAGCTTTCATTGCTGATCTATTTCTCCTGTATTTACAGCTATTTTTAGCTCAGTTGTCACTGGTATACAAGGGAAATGGTGGAGCGTTCCTCAGACGCAGGAGAAAAGGCTTTTTGCAGGGATCATGTTCTGATAGCGGATCAGTTAAGTGAGGTCAGAAATCTGCTAGGATGGCAAAGGTGTGGCAGGTGGGAGGAAATTGCTGAGGAACTGCAGGAAAGGAGAGAGGTTTGTAACCTGTGGCAAAGCTGCTTCCAGACTCTTGAATGCAGAACTCTGTACAAAGGAAGAAATTACGGGATTTAAAGAGTCCCTTTTGTAGAGCACCTGAAGTTAGCACAGTTGGGTGTTTACTCCATCACAAAATGAGTGCATGCTGTTTCCTTCTATGATCAGGTGGCATTTTACAGTCACTTTGCACTGAATAAATAAAGCTGAAGGTGCTGGATAATTAATTAAAAAAAAATCTGGTCCAATATGTTAAACAGAGAGAGCCTGTGCCTGAAGAAAAATCAACGAACTCAGAGGGCTCTGGTTGCCTGCCAACATCTTTTGCCTACAAAAGAAGGGAAGGAGGTAGCAGGAATGAATCTTACTTGGTGTAATCCAAGATTACAGCCGTTCTCATTCATAAATTAGCAAAATGCTGTTTCCAGCTCATGGGTTGGTTTCATCTGTTTGTCCTGGGGCATTATAGGTGTGCTCTGTCATAAAGCAGTGGGGAGAGTGAGCCAAAGTTGAAGCAGAAGGTCCTTTTTTCTCCCCCAGCTCCAGCACCGTTCCCTGTGTTCAGGTTTAGCCTGTCACAAAGCTGCTTGGCTGGAATACAGATCTGTCTGACAGCTGTGCCCATCAGCAGACAACTTCATTAAACCTCATTAAGATGTCATTTCTCTGCCTTATTTCCCACCTCTTGGCTCTAATTAAAACCGTCTCTCTCTGCATCCCAGGCGGTCCTAATTTTCTCTGGGTACCTTCTGCAAGTTTTCTCCCTTTACGACCTCAGTGAGGAAAATCCAGCATCTTAAATGCTGTTTATCCAGCCCATTGGGAAAGGACAACTCTAGACTTTTTCCTGAAGCATTCCCAGAGCACCCAGCAGAGATAACACCTCCTCCCAGGGCCGTGGGAGGTGTGCACCGAGGCTTTGTTTGCTCTCTCAAACTGTCTTTAAGGACTTGGCTAATGCATCCCTTCCCCTTGGACAGGAGAATTCTCATGGCTGAGCCAGGTGTGTCTGGACTGGGTTTGGAGGGTGCCATGCTCAGACTGGCCCCAGCACAGTGCTGGGGGGTTTGATCAGTGGGCATGCCTTGGCTGGCTGGTGTTGGGTGTATTGAGACATCTCTGACCTTTGCCAGGTAGTTTCTGATTTGTGCAGCCCCAGGCTGAGCCCTGGCTTTGTATTTGAGCGTTGGGAAATGTTTGCTGTGAGGGAAGAGAAGGGGTCTGTCTGTAAGAGGTGGCTGTGCTGTAAAGGTGTAAGGAAGTACAAAACCTTGCAGGGTTCCAGGTTTTGTTGCAAGACTTGTGTTTCACCCCCTGGTATTTATGACCCAGTGACACACATTGCATCAATTTTCTAAAGATGGGTTGGAGCCGTGTTTGTGCAGAGACAGGCATGGATTTTTAATCCCTGCCTCTGCAGCCCTGACTGGAAGGGGATGCTGGACAAATCCATGAATCCTCTCTGCTCCAGCTCCATCCCCTCCTCTGTGCCCTGCCTTGTGGTCACCTGCAAACTCTGCCCTGGGGCATTTGCAGCCTGCCAGGCCCTGCCTCGTTCCTCCCTCCTGTCCCCCTTTCCGCGACACCCCCTTGTACAGCCGAGCCTCCCGTCACGCTGCCATTACTATTATTATTGCAGATTTACTGCACTTGCAGAGTGAAGTGATTGCAGTGACAAGGCCCAGCATTTTTCCCTCCTTCCCCCCGCGACAGCTTGAAATCAAGCCCTTCATTTGCATTTACATGATCTTGCTGTGCAGCTTATGAGATCGGGAGATTTATTTGCTACTTAGCTTGATGTTTGATTACACTCTAAGAAGGCAGTGAGCTACAAAGTGCAGGGATACATCAGAACTGAGCTACTGAAAGCCTCTGGGGGACAGTAACTCAACATCAGGTTTAGGTAGATGAGAAAGGGAATGTTCAGTGTTTTGAGAAAGGCAAATTTGATGAGATTTTTTTTTTTAAAGGGTGGAGGGGAAAAAAGTTACTTTCCCTCTCTCACAAAAAGAAAAGGGGGAGGGAAACAAGAGTGTTGTTATAAAAACACACCTGGAAACCTGGATTTGTTAGTGCAGAAGAAATCCTAGCAGGGGCTGGAGGCTGCTGGGCTGCCTGCTGCTACCTGCTTGGAACTTCCACTCCCAAGAAGATTATTAATAATAAGTTGGCAGTTGTCTTCAAAGCTTTTCATAAGCATTAAAGGTCAAAGCCAAAGCAAGTTTTGCTTGATGGACCACCAGAAAAATCTATCTCTGATTTACTGAGCTTCAAAACATGCCACTGAGCATTAATGCTCTGCCATAGTGGGGAAACTGAGGCAGGGAATCGGTGTGAACATGCAGGACAGCAGAGGGAATGGAGTCTGGAATGGGGATAAAAGCAAACCATTCCTGAGAGTCGACTGAATTCAGAATGGGAGACCAAATTATTCCAGTGTCCCACAGCAGAGTGAGATTGTTCCCGAGAAGAGGGTGGTGGCTGGGCAAACTGCTGCCCTTGGAGGTGGGAAAGGCAAAGCTTGAGGAGCTTGCTGTGAGTTTAACTCCTTTAATTACAAACGCTGCTAACCCAGGGTACCCCTGCACATGCAGTCTGTGCTAACCTGGGCTCCTGCCTGCCCTGCTCTGCGAGCTGTACCTTATTAGATACCAACCTTTGAGTGCCATGTCTAACTTTGAAAGGTTTTCCCTCTAAAAGCTACGCTTTGTGTAATGCTGGGTTGGATAGGGCAGTTGGAGAAAGCAGATGGCACTTCCAGCCCAGGCACCCCCTGCCCAAGCCCAGACACCACGTTCCTTGGGGCTGGAACACCCACAACTAAAGGCCACCCAGCCCAGAAAGCCCCACCTAGGAAGGGAAGGCACCCACTGCCTGATACAGTCGCTTTGTGTGCAAACTGTTTGCACTCAGCTTTTAGTCTTGAAAATTGCCATGAGATATGCTATTACAATTAATCATTAAAGACTTAAGAAAGAGTATACCCCATTACATAAAAGACTCCAGCGATGATCTTTATCCAACTTGTAAAATGGGCAGACTTGATGCGACTGAATAATTTTCCTCTCATCTGCACAAAATCATGAATGCAAGTCAGACTTTGAGCCTGAAGTGAACACTGTGAGACCAGCTTATAATTACCAAAACAGAAAAAAAGAACAGCGTTTTCTAATGAATGACAAGCCACTAGGTGGAAATCTAATTTGGTCTAATTAAGCAGCCTTTGTGAGGATTTGTCTTTAGATGAAAAGAGGGAGCCAAAGAGATCTAAATGCAAATGAACTCTATCATTTTGGTTTTAAAGGGCCAGGCAGATATGAAAGTGTTTGCATACACAACACTTTGGTTTGTCTTCAGGAGTGGATTCACCTTCTAGTTTCCCATTGAAAAATCCCATTTGCCCCAAAATTCTGGTACTCCCAATACCAGTCACCCTTCATTGAGTTAGTAGATAATGTGCTGCTAGAGGGACAGTTTCAGCAGGAAGGTATTGCAGCTGTTAAAACTGCCTTTCTCTATACCAGGGCTGCTTCTTTCTGCTGTTGGAAGAGGGGTTTGGAAAAAAAAGAGGAGGCTTTTTTTGCTAAGGAGTCAGATCCCAAGTCTGTGGCTGTCGATGTGTGGCACCGTATAACTCTCAGGTCTTTGGGGGCACCTGCTGGACCCTGAGCTCCTCCTCGGTGCCTCTGTGTCAGGATGAATTACTTCAGCATTGATAAATCACCAACACCTTGCCCAGTTGTGCTATTTCTGCTGATTGTGCCGACAGTCTCCAGGCTGGGAGCAGGCAGCCCAGGTCCAGCCCCAAAGGCCGGGACTCACTGAGGTGTTTGACTATAATTGAGATGGAAATATTGAAAACGATCTTCTCCTGCTCTATTAAATCTGCTCCTGACTTTAAGATAAATCTGTGCCCGTGTAAGGTTTGGTGCCAGCGCTGAAGGTCAGAGCAGCACACATGTTTCTGTTGAGGGTGTCACACCTTGTGAGGTTCACATCAACCCCTGCCTGCTCACAGCCCTGGAGAACAAACGTGGTCTGCAGGCACAAGACAAAGGCCCTGGAAGGAGGGATGGGTTACCTGGGCTGAACCAAGACCAGTGCAGTTTACAGCTACCACCAGACTGAGATCTTACCTGTGCATGGTTTTGTTTGAGCTACAACCACCACTCACCTCTAAGAGACAGAATGAGCCTGGCATAGATTTGAGGACATACAGGGACAATGACAAAGAGGTTTGGTGCAGCGTGGGGTGGAGCAGCTGAACGGAGAGAGGCATCTCTGAGTCCTTGTTCTCCCTACAGGCAACACTGGGGGGAAAATGGAGGCATGTTCTGTCCTTGATGTGGCAGCAGTTTTGGAAGCTTTGGGGATAATGTGGGCAGAATAGTGAATAGCATCTGGGAAAAAAAAAAAGGTATTTTTCATCTTTGCAGTTGATTTCGCAGAGAAATGGGGGGAATCCCAGAGAGGAGCTGGAAAAAGTGTAATGGGGTTGTCATTTCCTGGAGAGCCACAGCACTGGGGATACCTGCTGTGCTGCAAACCCTGAAGTCAAACTCTGCCAGGGAATGTTGATGTTGGCTTCAGTGGGAGCACCACGTTTAGCTGAGAGCAGGGTGTGGGCTATTTGAGGATGAGAGAGAACATTATCTAAATGTTAAAGAGAATGGACAATGCTGTTTGATTTTTTTTGTTGTTGCTGGATTTTTTTTAAAAAAAGCTTCTGTCCCTTTCTAGCAGTTATGACCTTTGCTTTGTGTTTCATCCTTAATAGTATCTGTTCTTTGAACCTCCCCATCTGCTCCTTCAAGAAAAATCCCCTTCTGTTCCTAAGGCCAGATGTTGGCCCAGATTATGTCCAGAGCAACTCAGTTTAGTGAAGCTGCTGCTCGCACAATCTGACTCACTGCTGCTCCTTCAACTCCACACAGGTAGTTTTGATTTACCCCCCCTGCTTTTCTTTGGGTGCTATAGAACATGTTAACTAAATGTTGTCAGCACAGCACTCATATGAACCACAAGGACATTAAAGAAGTTGGATTCCAGGGAGGATTTGACTGTGGACCTTTCTGAGCAAACCGAACACGGCCACATTTCCTGTAGAGTAAAATAGTTCCCCAGCAGCACAGACCTCTGATTCTTAGGCTAAATTAAATCCCTGGCTGCAAATGAGATACTGGCTGTCTTGAGAGCTACCTGTTATTTCAAAGCAGAATTTGTCTGAAGTCAATACACTTGTGGTACATCCTAGAACAGAATTCAAATATTTCAGACAAGGAGACACCTTGTTAAGTTCGGGCAAACCTCTGGTTCAGGAATCTCTCAGCTTTCATTCAAGGAGGAACTCTAATCTCTGATCACAGATGCAGGAACTTAGCAACTTCAGTCACCTCATATATAGAATAATCTCCATTTTCATTAGAGAATAGATAAAGTTTTTGCTGTTAAAAAAAGATGCTGTTTCTTTAATGTAATAAAACCTCAGCAGGACAGAATGTCTTTACTAGACTATCCCTCACTATTCCCACAAGAAATCAAATATAATCCTATTTAAGAAGCTTTAAATAATTTTGAGCTTTCATATTGACTTATTAAAATGCAGCTTAAAAAATGCCTTCCTTGCAATCCCTTTACAAGGGTCAGGGATATAAAATTTGAAGAAATATGATTAGTAGATCAGTTGGAAAGATATGCAGCATCTTCCAATTTTATTATTTAAAATGCCCTTTTAGAAGAAAAGGTGATTCTGTAAGAAGTGGCACCATCTCCCTGAAGGGATCTAGTCCTGGGCTTTCCAGCCTGATCTCCTGCATTCAGCATCCAACACTCCTGCCAGGTTTTTCCTAGCCCTGCAGAGCCCTTGCAGCTGGGACACAAGAGCTGGTTTCTGTGTCCTCATAGTCCAGCAAAATTGAGGCTTACGAGGCTCAGGCACAGAATAAGCCCAGAGCACCTGTGGCCATTCCTTGCCTGGTGCAGAAGGCAAAGTGACAGCAGAGATGCAAAGATGTCCCCGAGGACAAAGCCACTGCAGAGCTGTGGCCACAGGTACAGCCGGGCCCCCAGAGCCCCTGGAAACTTGGAGAGATGGAGAGCTGTGAACTTTCAGATGTTGGCTGGAGTGGGATGAGTCCCTTTTATAGTTTCTAAACATTATGTGTTGGAATAGAAAATTATGGGATGAAACGGGGCTCCTGCTGGGCTGACTTGAACTCTCTGCGGGGTGAACTTCATCTCCAAGCAACGGCTGCAAACTCCACCTGAGTCCTTCCTGAGGGGTGCAGGCAGAAACTCCTTCCAGCAGCTTTCAGTCCACTTGCCCATGTTCATTCCTGCTGAGTTCAGAGGAGCTGCAGCTCCCCTGCGACTGGCAGGGTTCCACGGATGGAAATGATGAGACAATTTGACCCCCCACTCTTGAAGTGTGTTAAATGCAAGGCAGACCCAAATTGTGCTGTCAGGTAGGCAGCACTCCCATTAAGCACAGAGGACCTTGTGCTAATGCAGGAATCTGCCTGAATCATTTGCTCTGTCCTACAGCAAAATGTATTCACCGAGCTGGAATTTAACTGCAAAACCCAGTGAGCAAAATCACACCCTGCCCATTACACTTACAGCCAGTTACTGTGAAATCCTAATGTGTCAGACTTTCTCTGGGAAATAAGGGAACTAATAACTTTACTCCTGCCTAAGGCTGGTCTTTGGTCAAGGCTGTCAAGGCTTCTATGATTTTTCTGTGGTTTTGAAAAAAAAAAAATCCATGATTTTGACATGCTGGGAGCTTCTGTGTGGGAGCAAGGAGAGAGCTGGAGCAGCTGAACCTCCCTGGGAGCTGGGGGGCTCTGCAAGGCAGACACCACCAGGTCCTGAGCCCACCTCTCCCTCTGCCTTCAGCTCCTGGACAAGCCTGGCACTCAAACGTGGTTAACTCCTGGCAGGATTTGCCCAGAATTTTCTCCTGTGGCAGAAAAAGCAGCAGTGACACCACATGCAAAACCATCAAGCACTGGAGAGAGCCTTAATCCTCCAAGGAAGAGTTGTGAGGTCTTTCCCTGCCCTGTCTTTCTAATTCTCTATATTTATGCAAATAATTGTGAAACTGGGCTGAAATAGCCCTGGGAAGTTGCTGCCAATGGTTGAAAACTATCATTGCCCATGGGTTGATCTTATTAATGATGTTAAAAACATGTAAAAGTTACCTGGCTTACAACTTAATGCTTGTTTTCTTCAAAATATATATTTCTAAAATTCCCCATCATCTGTAATCTGACTCCCTAATTGCTTTCCCCACCAGATTTTCTCAGTATAATTTCAGCTCTGTGTTGTTCTACTGTTTCTGTCCCCAGTCCCATATTTTTTGGGAAGGGTAGAGCACAAGGGGCCAGACACTGCTCAGGTGATGTACACGAGGAGCCCAATTTCTTTCAAAGGGGCGACCTTCTGAGGCAACCAAGAGTTGGCTCAAAAAAGTCACTTCATAATTGCGCCATATTTGCTAAATCAGATATTTTATGTGCTCTCGAATTCTCTCTGTCCCCTTCGTGTTCAGCCATTACAAAAGGCTCCTGCTCTGCTGGAGTTCTGACCCATATTTTCCCTGCTGCAGTCCAGATTTGGTTGCTAAAAGGTAAAGGGGATAAAAATCTCTGTCTCATCACATCCCTCCCAAGCCCTGTTCAGCTGCTGTGGTATTTTCCTTCATTATGCTGCTGCCTCAGACTGTAAACCTCTCTAATTTCCTACATCGCAGCTATTTATTTAAATGCTAACTCGCATTATGAAGTGATAATCCACAAGCGCAGGAGATAATTTATGAAGCATTTAAATTAAGAGGAGCAGCTAATTGGGAGCATGTGTCTTATAAGCCTTGCTAACACCAGAAAACTACAAATTAGGGAGAAAATGGAAGATATTTTTATCTTGCTTTTTTCTTTTGTAATGCACTGAGGAAAAATATTACCATACATCACACAAACACTGCTGTTCACAGAGTCTTCTGTTGTTCCTTTCGTAGTTAGTCTAACACACAATGCTCTCGTTATTACAAATTCCTCATTATAACACACAAAATAATCTCTGCTCTCAGAGAAGGTGGAGCGAGGTGGGGTTTTCTGTCTCCAAATAAAGAGGAATAAATTTGCCAAGAAAGGTCCCCTTCTCAGCTACGCACATTAATTTAAAAGAGCAAAGACTCCCTTGTTATATCGGGATGTTAAAGTGCATTTAATTTAGGGCTGCACCACGCTGTAAGAGTTTTATAGGTTTCTGTTGAAATGAGAATGAGCATAAATGGCTGTGAGAAAGGCAAAAGCGAATGTGCTGAGGCTGAGGGGATGCATTTTGGTCACTCTGTTCAAATTCAGACACCAAAGTCACAAACTTTGTTTTCACTGCAGCTTTGTGGTGGTTTATTCATTAAAAAAACTAATATTGACCTGAATCTGAATAGCAGTGTGCCCCATGCTGTGTAATTCCTGGGATACAGCTGGATGACACAGACACTAAATGTGGTTGAGCTGAGGGGGAAAGGAGGGTTTGACACCCAGGCCAAGACAATAACATTGGGGAAGGTGACAATTATCCCCAGCCTGGAGGTGACAATCCTGCAGCAGATTCCCTGGGAGGCTGTTCCTCAGTGGGGAGGCTGCAGGGCTGGGTGTTCCCAGGAGGCAGCTGCTTTTCCCTGCAAGTCTAAGGCCCCTTTGGTTGGGGTTTTTTGGGTGTTGGTGCTTTGATCAGAGGAAACATTTGGGATGTTCCCCCATAGGAGCAAGAGGGTTTCTCTGCGCTCCCCAAAGAGCATCCCAGGCATCCAGAGGATTGCATTAACACAGTTCACAGGGAATTCATGGCATTGAGCTCAGAGCTGACAGCAAGGACCACCTTAACACACAGCCCTGTGTCAGCCTCCAGCAACCACTTCGGTTTTCGGTACAGCTGAGTGAGATCTTTAGTCAGGAGCCTCCTTTAGCAGGCAACCGGTTCTTGTGGGTCTCTTGCGTGGCTACTCGAGACAGATCTGCTGTCAGAGTAAAATATTGTGTGCATTCCCTGCCTTGCAGGGTGCTTGGGAACCACAGCGAGCTCCTTGCATGGAGGAGGCTCTGGAATTGGGTGGGTGAATTCAATCCCTACACATGACTGCATATATGTGTACTGCGTGTCTAGAAAATACCTCCCTCTGGTCTTTGCGTTCCTCTTTCTGCTCTTACAAAACTCCCTTTATGTATATCCTGCCAAAAGCAGTCAGCAAACAGGCTCTGGCATTATTGGAGTTGCTCCTTGATTCGAAGGAAACCATAAATCTCAAACTTCAATCATATCTTTATGATCATTCAGCAAACAGAGATGGAGGATTTATTCAACATGGGATAGCAAAGGGGAAACTGCAGGGGGTTATTGCAGGAGATATTGGTTTAGCTAAGGCAGAACTGCTCCCTCGGGCCTCTCTACGGCCGAGCCAATGAACAATGGCACCAATGACAATAACAAGGCAATTATGGGGAAGAGGGTGAGGAGGGGGTAATGCTTTGTTAAAGATAGAGGTAAGATTCCAGCATGGTGTCTCTTTTGTGTGCTTTCGGAACTAAAGGATGGTGTGTCTGCCCGGGGTGGTCTTGTTAAGGAGCTGGTGATCCTAAAAACACAGCCAGTGCTTCAAAGTGCCTGTAGCTTGCATGTGATTGTGCTGCTCTTAGGAGGTGATGAAGATTTCCTCCCTAATTAAACAGGGCTGGCAATGGGTTCCCCTAATCCATGTTGCACTCCAGGGCAGGAGATAAGTACATAAACCTCTGCTGACAGAGGTTGGGCTCTCTGGCTGTATGATGGTGTGGGGTTTTGTGCATTTAGAAATAACCCTTGTTCCCAGGAGGGGACTCATGGGATCTCCCCCTGCTGGGAAGATGTTCAGACCTTCACCCAGGTGAGCCACGGTGTTGTGCCACAAACACTAAAGCCACCAACTTGCCCTGGAAAGGCTGTTTTGAGATTGCTTAGTGACCTGGTGCCCAGCCTTGCTTTGCTCCCAGCTTCATATCCTAGATGATTTATTATTTTTAAAAATAACTATAATTTTCAAAATCTTGACTAGAGAGAGAAGCTCAATCCTGGGGTCTCAAAGATTTTTTGAACCCCATGAGCAGGTGTGTCTCCATCTGCTCTCACTGGGGCAAACTGGGGGAGTGCTGGAGGGGCTGCTCCTGTGGGACCCCCCGACTCAGCCTCCAGGACCACTTTCCCGAGTATAAAATGGGAACACAAAAGCTTTGGCACAAAGGGGTGGAAATGTTCATGGGCGAGCTGGATCCTGCCACTGCTGCCGATAGATGGGACCTGCACGGAATTAGCATCTTTTCAGGGGGCAGGAGACAAATTTCTCCTTTTCTGAAAAGATGCGATGGTGCAAAATCAAGAACCAAGTGCTCCATCCCCACCTGTCCTGCCTCCCCTCCTCTTCTCCCGGCAATTTTTCCTCCTCTCCTTTCCCTTGCGTGCCCCTGAGCGGTTTGTTTTTGCCGGCAGAAGGAAGCTTGAAATATTGCGAGGGGGTCCAGGCAGCGCTCCCTGTGGCCCTGCCCCTGATGGCAGGAATGCAGACATAAAATAACCCAGCGCCATCCGTAACCTGTCGCCAGAGCCCCTGGACGAGGTGAGAGTTTTCCTCCCTGCCGTGGCTGTTAGCTGCAATGTATTTCTCCCTGCACTAAGCACCGTCTTTCCCAGGGCTGCATTACAATGATTTATAAACCCCATTTCTGGGGAAAACTAATAGATCAAAGTGAGGAGAAGGAAAAGGAGACGTGAAGCAGCTGGAAGAAGATATTGAAGCATGAAACAAAAACAGAAATGAAAAAGTAGTTTGTGGCACTAGTGAGTTGTTCTGTGCTGCACTTCTATTATTGAAAAATAATAGGGGGAATCTGTATTTTAATCCATTTTTTTTAAGAGACATTCAAGTAATCTGAAAAGGTCTTCCTAGAGCCAGCTTGCTTTTGTGTGTTTGTGCATCTCTTACAGAACCAAACACTTATTTTGCTGTTTAGCCTTTCCCTGTCTGTTCTCATGTCATTTTCAGACTTTCCATGTTTTAAGCAGCATCCAGATTTTCTAAGAGGGTAACGGGAAGCTTTGCAAGGGGGACACTGGTGCTCATCTGGACCTGAGCCTGGGCTGTGCTTGTTCCTGAGCTGAGACTTGGCCAGGTTTTACAAAGGGGCATCATGGACTGAGGTCAGCGTGGCCAGAGAGATGCTCTGCCTTTGTTTCTGTTTCCTCTCCTGCAAGTGGAGATTGAATGGATGAGATTCATCATATAATTCTCAGTGTCAGTCAAGTTAAAACCTGACTGAACTGAGCCAGGCCCACACTCCTCTCTTAGTTTTACAATGATTAATGCATTAGTGTTTGTAAGAGCTTTGGCAAGACGGAGCTAATTGGGCTTTTGCGTGTGTTCTGCTTGTCTGGTTCAGCCACCAGACATCCCTGACTTCAAACGTAGGCAGGGGTGGAGAATTATTATGAAAATAACCCTAATCCTTGAGGAGTGCTTCACATATTCACGGGGCTGCACAAACCTTCTGCCTGCAGTTTCCCCATGTAGTGCAGATGTAAGTGCAAACGTTACACACAGCTGATGAAATGCCTTGAATAGGACAAACAGCAGATTTGACAGAAAACAGACATGTGTGGCAAGACCACAGGGGCTTTTCTAAGAGCTTGTACAGAGCCACGAGATGGAAGCTGAGGAATTATCCCCAGGCACCTTCCAAACTTGTTGGAGGTTTGTAGTTTCCATTCAAAGTATTTTTCCACCTTCCTGTTGTTTAGATTTTCCCTCTCCCTGGCAATTTTCTGTTGCCAGTTAATGCTGCAGTGCCCTGCTCACTTCAGGCTGGCTGGGTTGCCTTGGCTCCTGATTTCAGTCACATCCTTTGGTGTCAGTGAAAGTGTTCCTGGGGGAATGGAGGTGCAGGGGTATGTCCATGGATGTACCTAATTGATCCTTCTCACAGATAGCACAGGAAACAAGCACGTGTTGAACACACTTGTGTGCCTGCTCTGCACTATGAAAGTCTGTGCTTGTTCACACAGAGGAGCAGTTGAAGTGGTGTATTTTTCCTTTTGTAAAAACATGGCCTGGAGAAAACACACCCAGGATGGCATTCAGTCTCAAACATCCATGGTGGGATCTGCTTGCAGCAGATTAAGAGAGCTAAACATTGCCACTTGCAAGATCAACACCATTCAATCAGTCTTGTGGGTCTCTTCCACTTGAGATATTCTCTAATTCTATGACCCTCATGGCTGAGCCTGACTTTTGGCTCTGGGCTTGGATCAGTAAGAGCTGGGTGAATTAGAATGAAAATACCACTCTTTTTTTGCTCATGCCATGCGTGAGGCAGTCTATAAACTGATCCAAAAATGCTTCAAATGAGAGGTCATCTTGCTAAGATGTTCAGCCCCCTCATTCCTTTGGTTATTCAGCCCCAGTCAATCACAGCTCTGCTGGGCCACAAGTCTGGTGCTGGTGTCATAGCTGGCACTTGGCATGGTGGCACACATGGCAGAGACCCTGTTATTTTTACTGCCTGGATCGTGCCTGGATCCCCTGAGCTGCTGAGCAGAGCCTAATGCAGCTGCCTCTTCCACAGCCCTTGCAGTGGTAGCTGCGACTCCATCCCCTATTACAGCAGGCAGAAAAAGCTGCCTGTGCACTAATAGCTATTGTAACCCTCCTAAAACTATGACAACATCCTTCTTCTGACTCCCCATAGCCCAGCCAGTCTTTACTCTTCTTCTGTTTCCTGTCTGCAGAGAGAGCTGGCAGGATGAAAGACAGCCAGGAAGGTAGGGAGAGCTGAATGTGGACTAAGAGCTGCCAGAGGAATATGAGAAGAGAATTTTGCCCTATAAGCTTTAATAAGGTGGTGGGTTAAGAGAAATGCAGCTAGGGAGAAAAATGGGGAATGTTCTCTCTCCAAATGGGCACTGCTTCAGTTTGTAAAAACACCAGGGATTCCCCATGTGGCTTAATTTATTATTTTCCCACTCGTTAAATGCCAAAACAATAAAGCAAAATCTATTGTTAGCTTTAAAATGCAGGTGATTTGCATATGGCTGTGATAGTCCTACTGCTGCCTTCATTTAAACTCAGTAAGCCGAGGTACCTTTAAAAATTATGACTTGTTTTACATTTAATATACTGAACTATGTTAACATAATATTAAGGGGCTGACTTCACAGCTTAATTGCTGATCACGTAGAAGGCAGCTTTAGCAGCAGCATTAGTCTGGCACTGCTCTGCAGCCTCCTGTGAGCAGCTGGAAGAGCAGCCTGCACAAAGGGGCTGGGCCCTGCTCCTTCCCTCCCTACGAGCACCCCTGCAAACCTCGAGTAGTTTTTACTCCACTCTTGGTTTCCTCCCTTGGGTTAGAAGGTGTTTGGCTCCCTGTTGCAGAGTAGTGGCTGCACGATACGTGCAGGATGTAATTGTACCTGTGCAAAGCAGCATTAGAAAATCAGGTGGGGTTTTTCCCCCACTCAGGAAGATTTTGGAGAGGAGAAGGAATGCACCATTTGCTGGCAGAGCTGGATACACCTTGCACTTCCCAGCCCTGGGTCTCTGAGGCTGCTGTAGATTCTGCAATTCTGATGTTGCTGTTGCATCTTCACATTTTCTTCCTCCCTTCTTTGACCCTTGCCCGGGTCAGGCTGGATGCAAAGAGGGCAGGTATGGGAATGGGAACCAGCTCTGCACAGACTCTTAACCTCTCCTTGAATCCAGAGACCCTCTGAGAGGATTTTGGTCGATAAGAGTTGGCTGAGACTGCACGTGGCTGCTGGGGAAGGGTGAATTGCTGCAGTTTCCTTTACACTCTGTATTTCCAGCACTCAAGAGCAGGGCATCACCTTTCAGAAGGCGGCTCCTGCAAGTGGCTGAGTTGTCCTGGATCCCCAAACCTCCAGCAGGAAAGTGGTACATGGTGCTCCCCTTCTTGTACAGTGCCAAAAACATAATTAGGATCCAGATACTGCCCTGAGATGTGCCCAAAATAAGAAACACTCATTGGGTTTTCAGGAGCAGAGAAGGTAACCTGGCATTACCAGGTCCTCACATCCCCTCTGGGACTTCCACTCATGGCTCAGATTTTGAGTTCTGGACTCCTTAAAAAATTTGCCTTTTTCTCAGTTAAAAAAGCATAAAATTTAGAGAGATGAAAACCAAGTTCCAGCCCTCTCTGATTTAAAAGAGCAAAGTTATAGGCCGCAGAAACCTGAGGTTTATAATAGAAGCAAAGCCTTAACTACAGAGAAGCTACCAGGCGTTGCAACAATAATTGGAAAGGGAGGGAAAAAAATCACCCTGTGTTTTTCAGTGCTTAGCTAAGAAATACAACAAGAGAGTTTATTGCTTGCAAAACACAGCTGCACTGCCTCAAATTGGATGGAAAAACGAACCCTGATAATTTATTACACCCCTAAAGTCACAAGAATGTACCCATAAATTACTTTTTTGGAGGGGGAGGGAAGTGGTACCACTGTAGTCCATTCTGCACAACCTACTTATTAGTATCATAATTTATTATTATTATGCCCTGCTGCAAATAGAGAGGCAGATAAAACTCAAATCTATTAAAACAACCGCTCCACTTTCTCTGAGCCACTGAGGGACACCATTCCAAAGGAAATGAGATAAATTACTAAGATGAATGTACGAGTCTGGCATTAGAGCACGTAGCTTGTATATATGCAAGAGCAGGAGGATAATTCAAGCAAAAAAGAGTCGTGTTAAGTTTTACCGTTCAGGATTCAACACAGAGGGACTGGAATAACATCAAGTGGTCAATTAAATGTTTCTAATGTATAGATTTTTTTTTTCCCAAAGATCCTGTGTGTTAACTTGGAATGAATGTGCAATGATGAAATAACTGCCTTGCTTCTGTTGCAAATGTACTGGCATCAGCACAGATTTAAAAATATGTTTTATCCAGCTATTGTGTGGAGACACTGTACTGATAAGTCTGAAAATTACATTGATAGAATATATATACATACACACAGTTATAATTGCAAAGCTGATCCAAATTCAAGGCTGGTGAAAGACATTGCTTTGCAGTCCCAGAAGGGCAAAGTGGCACAGCCAAAGGTGCCACTTTCAGATATGCCAAGAGGAATGTTGTAATATTTTTCCTTCATTTCTTTTTGGGGCAGGTAGCTGTTTTAATGCTCTGCTCCCTCTCCCTGCCACAGGGATGGATTAGCAGGAATTATAATTGTACTGGGAAGTTATTGTTTAATTGCCCTCTGCAGGACAGGGTTATTGCAAAGTCAGGATGAGTTTGGTGCTCTTGGCCACAGTCCCTGGGGTAAATGGAGCCCTGGTTCTGGAAGCTGCTGTTCCAAATGGCTTTGGGGACAAGAACTGCCAGGTCTGAGGATACACCTGGCAGCAATCTTCTTTTACTCAGCCAGTTTGGGGGGTTCAGGTGTAGTTTTTACAAAAGAAAAGTGCTACGTAGGCGATACAAGTTCATATGGACTTTTCTAAGTAATTGAAGAGTTGTGCAGGTTTAGGTGGCTTCACTTTTATGAGTGCTGAGGATTCTCAGGGCAGAGGAGGAGAGACACAAAGCCAGGAAACCTCGATGGCCCACACTGCAAACAAACTGAATGAGAAGCAAAGAGTGAGCAATCATTTCATCTTCCCTACAAATCCTGCTGCTCTGATTGGGAAAACAACAGCCCAGCCATGCAGTGAGACACCAAAACTTTGGGCTACAGAGGGTGGGGGAACAGGAGGGGCTGGTGAGGAGGGAAATGAGGCACCCACTCACCCTGATATGCACATTTTGGTATTTACAGACTGGCCTGTAGCAATCTCTCCATCACATTACTATTCTACACTTGCATCCTCTGTGTGTGTCCATGTCTGTCCTCAGTGTTTCTCCACACCCTTTCATATTCCATGTATTTGCCCTTTTTTATGTGGGGATTACTCTTCATAATGATGGTGGTTCTTGGAGTGAAAAATGGAAAGTAAATGATTTCTGAGCTAAAAGGTGTATGAAATACACTCGTAAAGCTACATTTGCCATTGCTCCAGTTGGGGCTTGGACATTTTTGCTCATGCAACTCATGTAATTGTTCAGGTAAGAACACGAGGGAGGAGAAGGCAGGAACTTGTTCCACCTTCACTTGAATGTCAGTCGCCAAACCCAAGAACTTTAGCTTTTTCCTCCTGGGCCTTTGTTCAGATCCTCAGCATCAAACAGCCCAGGGAAAGCTGAATTTCCACCCTTCAAATGAAATGCTGTCGTGCTTTCGAAGGGCGTTTCCTTCAGGTGTGAATTTGCCTCTCTGACAAAATGCAGGGCTCCTTCTTGGGCTCTTTCAGCAGTTTTTCCTCCCACTTTTGCCTTTTCTGCAGGGAAATGCTCCATCTGCAAGGCCTGGTGGGTTCTAGGATTTAGTTTGGTGGCTGGTTCCCTTCCTCTGAGGTTTTGGCACTGCCCATTTACAAGCAGGAGGGCAAAGACTGGCTCTGACATGAACCTAATGTGGTGCTTGGTTTCTACTGTACATTGATATTCATTTTTTTCATAAGGGAAAGCTGCTGTTGCCCTGCATTAGAAGCTGTGGATAAATTCCTACTATTTTACAACCTCAGAGAGAAGCCCCAGGGCTGGCTGTGGCTCAGTTCCATGTTGAAAGCAGCAGGGAACAGGGTGCTTTTCCCAGAGCAACAGCTGCCTTTCTAGTGGTGCACCCTGAAAGGCTGCTCACAACAGAGGCTCTGGGATTCTCTACCTGCTGCTGACCTACAAATAGTGCCTGGAAGCCACGGCATGATGCCACCTCCAAAGAAAGAATGAAACCCAGCATCACTATCAAATGAAAAATAGGGATAATAGTATTTCTGAGGGGTTGTACTGATTAGATGGACAACAGATGCACATCCATGTGTGAATGAGAGATACTGGGGGGGGGATGCTCACCTGCCTTCTCCACGTGTTGTAGGAACCCCTTTAAATGAATTATAATGGGGTCTGTGCACTACAGGGGATGTTGGGCAGCTCTTGGTCAAGCCTGGGGGGGATTTTTGGGAGCTAAAAAAGTGCTGCATGTACTGAGAAGCAGCACTAGAGCCTGGCACCACCAAATCAGGGACATCTCTGACCCAGGCTGTGCATGGAGAGGGCACATGCCTGAAGAGATCAGCCAGGAACATGGAAAATGTGGTCTCAGAGAGCCATTTTGTGTTGCTCTGGGATCCATGTTCCTGTGAAAGCCAAGTTTCCAGGCCACTAGTCCCTCTCAGTAGGGGAAGGGATGACAGGAGCCAGAGCAGAGCAGGATAGTGAAATTTTAAAGTATTATGACACACATACATTTAATATTACATCACATGTTAGGGAACAAGCACATATGATTGCAATATTACAAGATGAATAGAGGGCCTACAACATTAAATTTAGTGCCCTGTGATTGATGATCCTTTGTTTGCAGGTTTTCCTTTATGTATATATTATTTCTGTAGGATAAGCATCTTACCAGCTGGAAGAAACATACAACTTTTTTATTTTCTAGCGTGTAATTTCTGTTTGATTCACAGCTAATAAATAGGTCATCTTGTACTTTTGAAATGCCAACATGCAGTAATTCAGTGAAATAGAGACTCTACATTAAAAACCTGTCAACCTCAGTGCAATTTTCCTGCACCCTACGCTCTGGAAAGATACCTTGTCACTCACGGTTCAGCTCTGTTTTCCTGAAATATCTCTTCTTCTGCATAAATAATGAATATAGTTGCATGAAAATATCTGGCACAATGTCTGTTCTTCCTCCCACTCTAAGGAGCTGCAGTCCAGGCTCGGTATTTATTGGCTGATCTCCCCTACAAATCTCCCTGAAATCACAGGGGTGGTAATAGCGTGGCCCCCTCCCAGCTGCAGGCAGGTGTTCTCTGGGCTCACCCCATCCCTCCCCTCCTGCCTGAAAAAACACCTTTGTTGTTTAATGCTTCTCAAAATGTAAAGGCTACATGACGAAGAATAATTAAAAACACTTATTTGCTTTCAAGCTTGTTCAATTTCTGTGTGTTACTCAGGTCTTGCACAGAAAAAAAAAAGTATCAGTCTGAAGCACAACCCAATTAGGAGTGTTTAAAATTATTTCTATTCTTTAAAAGAGCTAGATATAAAGCCCATCAGGTTACTAAGCCTGCCTTCTAATTCATGTGATCTGAAACACAGAATTTACTGGGTTTTTATGGCTTCTGGTAGCTCATTAGAGGGGACAGAAGGATGGCCAAACCAGGTTCTGTGCCTATGCTTTCCACCACAAACATTCTGGCCTGTTTATCCACAGACTTAAGGGCACGAGGAGTCCTCCAATTTTCCATTCTGATCTGTAAAATCGTGGTGCTTTCAAGGGATCTCACCTCTTGAGCCGGTTTTGGGATGCAATGCAATTTCTGCAGCGCTGATTTCAGAATCTCTGGGTATTTACAACCCCCAGTCACAGCACACAGACATTTCCAGCCAAAGATTGGATCCTGCAGGTGTTACTCACATCAATGCTTCCCCCTGACCCCAAGTTCCATCATGTGAAGTCAGGCTGGGGCAGTTTTTATGAAACTGGGCTGACTCAAACCATGAAAAAGTCGCTGGTGCATTTTGTGGGTTTGAATCAGCACAAATTGAAACTTGCACGGTGTCAACCCCATAAAAATGGGAAAAGTGGGGTGTGCCAACCCCCTGTGAACTGGGTTTTACAAGGGATAAAGCTGCTAAACCCTCACAGTAAGGTCCAAAAGTAATTTAAATCCCTTCCCCTCTCTCCTTGCTCCCAATTTCCCCATCCCAGTTGTTGTTAGATACATCAGCTGAGAAGGAGAGTTAGAGAGTGACACTAATAAGGAGTGCTCAGACGCACTAAGAGTATTAAAAGGTTAGGTCATGGTGTGTTCTATTAAAGAGAATATTAATTGAATTCTTGACATCTGAGGTGAACTGTGACATGCTCATGGGATAAATATTGCATTTAACAGAGCATCATGACCTAAAGCTCTAAATACTATTGAGCATCAGTGCCAATCCTTCACAACTGCCTGGCCCCGGTCCTCAGGGTACAAATGCTCCCTTGGAGTTTTGGAAGCTTGAGCTTAAAAACAGGTTTCACATTTCTTGTTTCTGGTCTCAGTTAAGTCCAAAATTGCTTCTTCCATCTCAAGGCTACATTCAATCTCAGTGCTTGGTTACAGATTTAATATAAAGCTAGAACTGGACATTTCAAATGCCACATTTTACGACCTATTGGACATGGCCCAAGAAAGGCTGAAAGGAAATTTCTCCACCTCCACGCCCGTAAAGAAGATTAAAACATTAAAAAGACCAATTAAAAATAGGGAATCTCATGGCAACATTTTCATTAACCCTCCTCGGTTCTTCTTTCTGTCTCATTAGTCAGCACAGGGAGAGGAAGGATCATTTTAATTAGCAGATTGTAAAGCTTTATTTAAGGCAACTGCCCCTCCTGCTGCTCTCTGGATTACCCTGACGGCTTATAAATACAATACCAAATCATTAACAGGCAAAAACAACACTGCTGAAGGGGTTGGAAGAAAGAAGATCCACCATGCTCAATGTTTAGGGCTCTTTAACAATGTCCTTTCTCCTTATTCAGGCATAATTCAAGCGTAATATTGGGCTTTACAAAACAACTCAATATCCTCTTAGAGCAAAGCCCTTTCTAGTTGAGGACACCATGTGTTCAACTGTCTTCTCCTTTGTTTCCAGGCCAGTGCACGCACAGAACCACATCTGATGGGATAGACACTGTAGATGCGATCACAGGTTTTCCAACATCCCAATTTAGAACTCCTTGTAAGATTCCCAAATTAAAGGAACTGCAGCCCCCTCACAACCCTGCAGGAGGGAGGTGGGCAACAAGACCCCAGCTGGGGGAGGATGGTGGGACGTTGTGGAAAGAGGTTCTTGAGAGTTTAGGAAGGGAAAAAAGAAACTGCCCACATTTCATAGAGAGGAAATTGCTTTTCCCAGTTCTCCCTTGCTGAATTTCATGTTTTTGTAGAAATTAGCCAAAGTATCTGTGAAGTGTGTCCTGAATAAGCAGCAGTTTCCAGAGGTGTCAGTGCAGCCCAGAGCACATGGCCATGCAGAAGAGCTGACTTGGCCTCCCTCACACCCAGGAATGACCCCACTGCACTGCCCAGGCTTATTTTCAAACTCCTTTGAGTCAGTATGTTACAGCCAGGGATGAGATGCAAACCAAGAGCTCTCACCCTCCTGCAGAGTCCTGAATCAGAGAGGCATTCATGGAACCAAACAGGACACTGTGACCCCAGATCCTAAACACCCCAACACTTGGGAAGATGTGAAATTGCTTTCCAGCCCCTGGCTATTTCATAGTCCTGCAAATGAACAGAACATTTTCGTTCTGGACCACACTGAAGGAGCTCCCTGTTTTGTGTCCAGTACAATAGTAATGGAAACATCACATTTTTAAAGATGAAAGCTGCACAAAATGTCCCCCCTACCAAGAAGCCACAAGTCTATTAGGATTATTAGGACTACTAGGATTCCCCATTTAGATCTGTGCCCTACTTTCCCTGACCTGAATATTTAACTATGGATTCCTCAGTACACCTGGGTGCTGCAACCTCTAATTGTTCATCACTGTCCAGCCAAGGCAGCTCAGTCTTTCCCTTGGAGCAACCTATTAGCTACACGTGGGACTTGAAGTGCTGTGAGTACCAAAAGGTGGAGTTTTTACACTGGGATCACAGTCAGGATTTGATTTTTTAAAGTCATAACATCACGCAGCTGGAGTTGGCTGGAAGTTTGGTATTTCTTCTTTGCTGCTGAGTTGCCATATTGCATTAAGATGTATTAATCACCTAATTCTTCCACATTATTGCTTGACATAAAAAGAAAATTAGACCAGAGGACAAAGATTCTTAACACTGAAGTCTGAAAACACAAAGTTCATCTCCTGAAAGCAAGCTCGCCCTGACTTCAGCTGGAGCACTGAGGAGAATGTGGAGACAACATTGGCTTATTCAAAAAAGGTGCACATTCCTAAAGAAACGTTTAAAAATGATTCTGAATGCTTGATGTTACCTATGTGAACTATTTTAAATAATAACAAAAAGGAAGACAGTAATGATATATCACTGAATGATTAATGTCTTTCTATATAGAGTTTATTTCATATGAAGGCAAGATCTGTATCTGTGGAGGTTTGCAGGGAGAGGGGGTATCTTTTATGGAAGTAACTGCTCCATGTCAGGCTGTCACAAATGGAAGGGAATTAGAAACAAGTAGAGTATTTCCAGTTAAAAAAAGGAGGAGGGGAACACCAAAGTCCCAGTTTGTGACTGACCAGAACCTCTGTCCCCATCTCAGCTCAGACAGGCTGAGCAGGTCACACAATGCCATCCTCCCAACTGAGCTACTGTCACCAAGGGCTCACCATCCCAACTGGGGGTCACAGATTTGAGCTGCTGTCACCCAGTGCCACCATCCCAGCTGGGGAAGCCTCACAGAGGCCAGGGCACTGCCAGGCCTGAGCAGAACTGCAGCTTCAAGGGATCTCAGCCTCCAGAGATCACAGATGCTAAACTCCCTTAAAAGCAGACAGTGAAAAATCGTCTGAGTAGCAGTCATTGTAAAAGTTTATATAGGAGTTGCTTTGTTTTCTATTTATAGCTGCACTGTATTTTTCTTGTAATACATTTTTAATGACTTATAAGGCCTAGTTATTTATTCTCCCAAAGCCAAATACTTTCTCTACCCTGAGAAAGCAAGGGAGGGAGCTTTGCAGAGCAGGGCTCCATGGGAGATGCCTGGCTGTGCTCCCTGCACTGGCAGCAGGCTGGGGGACCCTGCATGGCCCTGGGGACCCCCAGCACCCAAAGCACCCCAGCCTGCAGCTCCCTGCTGCCTCTCTGCACAGGGACTGCCTGGGGAGGGCCCTCCCTGGGCCACAATATTTTCAAATTACTAATTATGCTATGAGCACACGAGGGAGTCTGTTCTTATGGTTATTTTGCTTTACATTTCTTAGTGCAAAATTAACTTGAGTTAAAAAACAACCCCCAAACCTGCAATGCCACGTAGGCAGCGGCCCCTGCTATGGATGTGTTGAAAAGTTGAGTAGTATGAACAGAGTGAAAAAAGAAGATGGGACACTCTGAAATGGCAGCTTTTTGCAGGAAATATAATTAATCTGCCAACCCAGCATCCATCCCTAAGCACAAATGCTGATTGCCTCATGATGAGTCTAAGCAGAATGGTATTAACTCTACTGTTCTTTCCAAATTGTTATATACCCAATATTTTCTTTTGACTCTTCTTTATATTTAGATTAATAACTATGTAATCACTTCATTAGTTTATTTAGATTATGTTATTTTAGGAAATGATTGTTTAGATCAGCCTTGTCCTTCCCATCCAACTGTGCCTTCCCAGAATTAAGTAATATCTGAGGAAACCAATTAATTGCCACTCGCCCGCTGTAATGGGCTCTGCTCTACAACGTGGCGAACTCTAATGGAGTTTTAATTTCCCCGTGGTGAGTCAACATTTGCTTAAAGAGAGAAAAAGCTGTTGGAGCAAACCAGTGCCTGAGACAAGCACAGCTTCCTCCCAGTCTGAGGGGCTGAACTGGCATCTTGGGGCTGCTGCTGCTGCTTTTGTTGGGGCATCAGAGACCATCCCAGTTGCCACCACAGGCTGAGGTTTCCTGCGGAAGACACAGAGCCCTACGTGGCTCTCAGGCTGCACCTCCCAGCCTTGCAGGGGGCCTGGGGGGCTAAAATGAATTTGTCACCCGATGAAGGTTTGACAGCCCTTTTAATGCATGGTCTTCCTTAGGAAATATTTATTTAACTGCCCTGGGTCCTCACGGTGCAGTCAGACCAGCAAGTCCTTGTCATGGACCAGAAGCCCATTGTGGTGGGGGGGCTGTCAGAGACAAAACCTCATCCCCCAAGGAACCTGCCGTGAGACACATGGGACAGCAGAATTTACAATGAGCTCTTCCCATTAATTGGCTTGTTCAGAGTATTTAGTGCTGCCAGAAGTTACATTTGGGATTCTGGGGGGGAGGCAAAGCACCCAGAGCCCTTTGAAATGCCCCTGGTCCCACCTCGCCCTGGCCCTGAGCCCCTTCCCAAAGCTCAGCCTACGCTGGTGACTAATGACTGTTTTGCTTGGCAAATGCTGACAAACTTCTCAGGTCGGTGTGATGTGCCTTCCCCAATCGTCTGACAGCTTAAAAGGTCTGAAACAAAGCCACATTATGATGCAACCAAATTCAGCAGCATCTGATTAACAAAAAGGAGGCCACAGCTACCTGACAGCAGCCGGTGGTTATTTTTTATTTCTAAAACAAACTGATGGCCTCAAACATTCATACATGTATTTATTTTTTTGTTTAAATGTCTCATTGCCAGGTTTGTTTTTCCTTTGGATCGTGCAGGGAAATAAAGTTTTGCAATTCTTCTTCTCATAATAAGTCTGTCCAAAAATGATGTCGCTCGTTGTGTTGAAAGATGGTTTCATTTTCTACTCAAAATTGGTATGAAAAATTTGCCTTGCCAAATGAACATTGTATACTGAACTTGTCAAATCCTCTCTCCTGACACAAATAAAAGATAACATTGGGTGGCAGCATGTAAAACAGCACTGACAAGACAGCTAGGATGGAAGCAAAGAAATGCATATTTTTCTCTTTCTCTCTTCCAGAGCAGGGAATGGGAATGATCCAGGTGAGCGGATGCTGGCGTGTTACAACCAAAAATACATCAGCTAAAGACTTAACAAGCCATTTCAAGGCAGGCTCTAAGACGAACATAAGCGATTCCATTTCTGATTAGCAAAATCATGACAAAAGTCTCAACTTTTTTTCAGGCAACCAAGGAAGCTGCTAAGTAGGAAGAGTGGCTGGATAAGAGGGGGATTCAGATAAAAGTTCCCTACTCTGCGGTGCAAGCTGGAAGGGCTGCTCCTAACACTGCTGAAAATTATGCCAAGTGTGTTTAAAAATAAATAAGGTAATGATAGCACTTTCATTAGATGTGCAGTCTCACCGTGTAAGTGATTTTTTTCTTATTAAAATTGTTGATTGAAGGCTGTTAGCTATTTATCAGCCCAAAATTACATTTCTCCTCTCCTAGGGGTTGCCTCTTACAAAAATCACAACAACTCCATAGTTAGTAACAAGAAAAGACTCCTAAAACTGCAGTTTCAGGTGGGGAGGGGGGCAGGAATACAAGCATGAAACACAGATTGCACCTTCAAATCCCCGATGGCATCACGCTTCTTTGTTCTGCTAAGAAAAATTAACCTCAATCTCGGCTCAAGGTCCCCCGATTGATTATCATAGTCATTTAAATACTGTAATCTCATTTTCAGCATCAGGGAAAGGGAGCGAAAAGAAGAAAAAGAGAAAGAGGTGGGGAAGCGAGGGGGAGAGAAAAAGAAAACAGAATAAATTATCTGACAAAAGGAAAAAGGGCCTTTCTGCTTACGGAGCCTATTTCAGATCCTTCCACTTGATTGGAAAAGTTGATGAAGTTTAAATGAAGCAGAATTAGAGGCTCAGGCCACTGAGTATTGACAGGGGCCCATGGAAGAATGTGCAATTCAATAGGCCTGATTTCTGTGGAAAACAGGGGAAAGGCCTAAATGGTATAATCTTCAATCAAATCTAACATCGACACTGACAAGGCAGGGTAATGAGATAGGCCAGATCAGGCATGTTGGTTAAAGAAATTAATCCCTCTCGCTGCACCAAGAGTTCAGCTTTGATGCCTATTGTGGAGAGCCCCAGCCCAGCCTATCTAAATGCTAACTAAGTGCAGGGCTGCTCTGGGACTGTGCTTTTCAGCGCTGGGGCTAAGCTGGGAACAGTCTGAGCTCCAGGATTATGGCAGAGGTGGGACTGCAGCCCCTCTTCGTGGCTCCGGAGACAGAGCCTGGCCATGGATGAGGGATGGAGCCAATGTGGGCAAATTTGGGGTTGGGCTGTTATAATAAGGCTGTAACACACCTGGGAATTAGTGGAGGTCCAGTGGCCTCCTGAGCAGCCCATTGGGATCTCCTGGGAGCAGGAGGGTGATGGAGACAGCAAATGTTGGCAAGTTGAAAAGCTCCAGACAAAGGGGCTCTTCTACCTGGGCGAGCAGCCCAAAGCTCCTTGTGAAAACCAGAGTTATTTTTCAGTTTGCTCTTTACAAGGTTCACCGTGTTTGCTTTACTGATTTTTATCCCCCCAGCCTGGGAGTTACACTCTTATTTTTAATCAGGTTTCACTTGTAAGATTTTTTAGGCACAAACCCCGTGTTAGTTTGCTTAAACAATTCAAACTAGAGGTATTTCCCTTGATATTGAAGTTTTCCTAAAGGCTGTTGCTGGAGATCTAGTAACAGGGTCTCCCTTCCATTTATCTATGCTACTTCAAATAAATGTGAGTAGAAAAGTCAGTGTAATTTATTTTATAAAATACAAATGGTTAAAGAAGGAAACATTCTCAGAAATGCAGGTTCTGTCTAATCTGCACAATGTGAGCAGCCAAGCAAGAACAAAACAATCCCTGCAAGATGACAAAGGCTTCTCAAATTCAATAATTAGGCATAAGAGCATCTCGAGGAATTTGCATGGAAAGCAATCTGCCCTTGGGGAAAGTGTGGCTAAAAACTCGCAAAAACGAGGAACCGAAAATGTTGGTCCCTGTGACTGCTGGGAACGTGCTCTGTTTGCTCTACATTCTGCCAGGCAGCACCCAAAAAGAGGGGAATCATTGTGGGAAAGGTAAAAATAAAGAGCTTTTCCCCTTTTCCTTGGGCAGCTGCCCCACACTTGCCTGCCCAACACCCTCCTGGTCCAGGATTGTCCTCACTGAGCCCCCAACCAGCTTTTCCTCTGTGCTCAGGACACTTTGTGGTGCCTCTTCCAGAGAAAGAGGGATGTTTATTGGTGGTGGAATGGGAAGCTGGGAATGGAGAGGAAAGAGGGGAGAGCTGCTCCTGTGCTCTTACAAGTTTTAGCTGGGTCTGTGGTGCTGCTCTCAGCCTGCTGGGGTTGGTGTCCCTGGGGAAGGGTTGCCGAGGGAAGGTCGTATCAGTGGGATTTGGAATATCCCTGACTTAGGCTGAAAATAATCTCTTGCTTTAGTGTGGTTTGGGGCCAGCACTATAAACTGGTGGTAGCTCTGCCCTAAAGTTTCTTAAAGCTTTCAGGCAATAAAGCCTGAGGTTTTAGGTTCATCATAAAAATTTATATCCAGTCATAGCTCTGGATGCACTGTGAATGTACAGACCCATTTGTGACCCTTTTTCATTTTAGTTTTTTCCCCTATTCTCTCATCCTTTGGCTTAATTTTTGCTTTTACATCACCACCAGCTGAGGCAAGAGGCTGTACAGATGTTCTGTGCTATGACAATGCTGCCATTAGGGTCATAATGCAACAATTTGGTCTAACCATTATTATTGTGCTGGCTGACTTCAATAATGCACTTTTAAATCAAAGAGCCTTTGAAGCTTTATTTCCATTGTATTAGACAAATCAACATAGAAGATTTTCACGAACATAAAAGGCATTCACCTTGTAATGTTTCTGGGCTTATTAGTCTCACCAATTTGCATTGTTTTGTTCACATAAAGGATCAAAATGCCCTTTTGCTTGATTTTACATCCTGCCTGTGGATCTTGGGGGTGAGCAGCTCTGAATGCCTGGTGCTGCTGCTGCTGCTGCCCCTCTGCCTGCAGAATCACAGCTGGCAGTCTGCAGCCAAAGTCCTGGGTTCAAATAACCAGGAGTGAAAACCCACTCCTTTCATTCATGCAGGATGTTTACTTGCCTCTTGGAAATACCTTATTTATTTCAGCGGTGCCTGTGCAAAATATGGGAGGGCACTAAAGCTCATAAGGAGTTTAATTTTTAGTGTACCAAATAATTCATTTAAAAATCTTAAATGAGTTCATGCTGAGAAGAAAACCCTTAGAAGTCGGAGCACTGGAAAGAAAGCTCAGAACCAAACCTAATGATTATTTGACTAAGCAGCCCTTCATTAGCTTATTTCTCTAATGAATTATTGAGCTGGATGGTGTAGACATTTTAGAATACATTTTTAAAAGCACAACACTGGCCTTAGATTGCAAAAATATAATAGTACTAGTGATATAATAATAATAGTAATAAGCACACAAAACGCTGCATAAACACTAATTAAACCTCAGTGTCCCCAGGCAGCAAGCACAGAAGGCAGGATGCTCAGCACATGCAGTGATTTGAGGTAAATAGTATAATTAACACCCAATAAGACAACTTTATTCCAAATACAGCTCCCGGGACTTGTGACTGCCCTGCTCTGTGTTATGGGGGCTCTTTACCTGCGCACACAAACTAAAACCTGATCTCTGACCAAATTTTCAATAAAGGTATGGATTCCAAACAGCTGAGAGCACGATTAGGGTGGAAGGGGGAACAGAGCTATTGAAAGCATCCCAGCTAACACCTGGGACAAGGTTCTGGGTTCACCTTGGCTCCCCCATAGGCTGGGGCAGGAAGAGCTAAAGATGAGTGGATTTGGAGAGAATGTTTGAAAAAGAAACCCACAGGAAGGTGAAGGATAAAGGCTTAAAGATCAAGCACAACATTCAGACGTAAAAGCCCTGTTGCAGCCACAGTCCAGGTCTACTGATAAAAGCTTCAGCTCCAGTGATGGAAAACCTGCCCTTTCAGGAACTACTGCTTGCCAGAGATATTTGTGGTGATGCCCTTTCCAGCTCCAGGTTGCAACATCCTTTGTCACACTACACATTTGTCCATGTTTGTCTCTTGCTTAATTGCAGCTTTTTTTTCCTTTTTTTTTTTCATGATGTGACACAATTTTAGTTTGACCAAATGCCCTTCCTTGCTTTTTTAGTGTCCATCCTATGGATCATTCCAGAAAGCAAAATGATTTTGGGACAACTCTCAGCAGTGCCTTGTTCTGTGGCAGAAATACTTTGTGGGAAGGTTCAAGAGGTGTGAAAGGAAAAACAAAAACATGATGAGTGATTTCTACCTTTACTTGGTACCCACTTAGGGAGCGGAGTCCCATGGCCACCTGGCTGGAGCCCTACACGTGGTGGAGCCCAGGGAGGGCTATTCTGTGCTTCCCCTTCCTCCACAAAAAGGGCACTTCACCCTTCCTGGGTTATCTAATCCTCCCTCTGCTGGAATTACCAAACCCTCAGTGTGCCAGTTCCTGTGGTTTTGTGAGCTTTTTGATATTTTCCTCTCCTGGAAATTGCAGCTGCTGAAATTTTATTGCCTGAGTCCTATAGCTTTGGTTCCATTGTTCCATCCTCCTCCTCCTCAGAACTGCCAGTTCTGAAACAACTTTTTGATGCTGGGAGCTGCAGTGAGGGCTCTGGAGCTGAGTCAGATGCCCCTCAGCTCTGAGAGCAGTTCCCTGCTTTCTGCATGTCCCCTGGCTCCACTGGAACAGGTAAGAGGATGCTTTGCCACGTGGGTCTGGACTTCCCATTTCCCTCCACACACCAGCAACTCCATGCTGGTGACACAATGACTTTGGCAGCAACATGCTGGAACTTAATAATGCCATATTATCCAGAAAATCTTAGTAGAAATGCCATCAAACTTCTATGGGCCAGTTTTCCTGAAGTTCCTGTTGAGCATGCCAGGGGTTAAATGTGGTAAACTCTTATTTCCTGCCCAGAGCTGGTTTATTTTTGTAACACAGGAGTTTTCAGTAAGTTTGTACTGGAAAAGTGCTTGGCTAAGGCTTTTATTGGTGAAAACAGACCAAAAATGCTTCGCTCAGTTTTTCACTGGCATCAGGAGATGAAGTGAAAGCAGTTTTATGCTGCAAGCAAATATATATATTGATAAATTAACTCCTTGATTAATTAGAACCCCTCATACATTCTAGCAGAGAAAAATAGAGCATTCACCCCTAGAAATCTTCATGTGAGAAGATGACATTTTTAATCTGTGATAGCCAGAGTGTGTGGACACATCCTGGTGGGTGCTCTGGGCAGAGCTGGGGCAGGAGGGTCAGCCAGAAACACAGGCAGTGTGGGCAGTGGTCTCCTTTGGAGATGTGATGCCACATTTAGAACATTCACAAGAGAACTGGAAGAAAAAGCAGGGGATCCTGTTCTTGGCTGCTGTAAACTGGAGTGTTTCTCACACTTGCACCAAGGTTTGGGGGACCGAGTGTCCCCCCCATCAATCCTGGGCCTCAGGTTCCAGTGTATTTGCTGCCCAGAGAACCTGCATGGCAGCTGTTGGAGCTGTGTGCTCCTCATGCCCTCCCTCGGCTGCCAGCAGCACTTTTCCAAGCAGCAACTGTCTCAAAACCTTTCGTTCCTTTCCTCTAACCCATCTCTGTGTCCTTGGTTTTCAGGTGATGCTGCACAGAGTGAGGGCAGGGACCTGCTGGCCATCCCCTCCAAAATGCCTGGTTCTCAGGGGGGAAGGAGACTCTGGACTGCAGCTGGAAGCAGGGAGGGGACACGTGGCAGAGGGCCGTGAGTATGGCAGTGCCAGTGTGTGTGCCAGTGAGTGGGACTGGTCCAGTAAACTGCCATCCCATCCCTGTCACCTCCTGGCAGTGAAGGACAACCTGGTAGATCCAGCATTTGGGGGGGCAGTGTGGGAATGCAGCTGGCAGGGGGGCAGCACTTTGCTGCACAAACTTTACAGCAGAACCTACCAGGAGGTGAATTCACTGCTGGTTCCAAGATAAAATCATCCCCATTAACAGCCCAGTTACTCCATGCTCATGGATTGCAGCAGGTGGATGCAAACCTTACATCCCTACCAGCAGACACCCTCCTAATATCTAATCTAACCCTGCCCTCTGTCAGCTTAAAGCCATTCCTCCTTGTCCTGTCACTGCCTGCTCGTGTAAAGAGTCTCCCTCCAGTGTTAGAATTCTCCCAGTGTTACACTCCTGGAGCTGGGATTCAGGGTGCTGACAGGTGGTTCATTTTAAGGAACGAAATGCATCCTAAAATAAGTAGAATTGACACAAGCCCTGCAATTATACCTTTGCATACCTTGAAGGCCAGATGATTACCTGCTCTTCTGCATATTCAAGCATCACCTACAAATGAATTTATCAAAGCACACTTTGCTGAGAAAAGCAGGAACAATCTGGAGGGATGGGGAAGGTGTGGGGCTGCCTCTCCCTGTCACACCAGCTCCTCCTGGGGGGCAACTAGGTGAGAAATCCCACTCTTTAGTCCACATTAAAGCAAAGATAAGTCCCATCAAATTTACAGGATCCAGAGAAAAATGAAGGAAGTAGAAGCTGTAGATTTGAATAAGTGAAGTTCTGATGCAAAGCCTGCTTTTTGACCACCTCATATAATTTCCAAATAGATTTTGGAGAAAACAAGAGAAGATATTTAACATGGCAAAGACTCCAATTTTCAGCGGTATTCCCAACTCTAAATTTTTTTTATGGCCGACTTCCCAGCCAGGGTTCCCCTACCACGGGGAGCTCAAGAGCTGAACTCCGCCGTTCAAATGTCCCCGCTGGCTGCGGTGGGAAAACAAGGCTTTGGAGCAGAACCTCGGCAGGCAAAGGGGCAAAGAGCAGCTGGTCCAGGGGGCATCCTCCCCGAGCATCCTCCGTGTCCCCCCCCGGCTCGTTCCCGGGTGAGGACCGGGCTGGGAGCGATGCGATGCTCGGGCACGAAGCTGTTCCACGAGTGCCATCCAGGGGACGAGAGCGGCACTTTCGGTGGCTGCTCGGGATACCGGCGGGTCCGGGGCAGGCGGAGGGTCAAGCGGGACCTGCTGTGGTTGTGGAGGTCGAGGAGGAGGAAACACGACTAAAATTTTCCAAAGCCCGGCCGGGGCGCAGGGCAGTGGAGTTGGCAAGGTGAGAAGTGTCAGGAGTTCGTGAAGGGAGCAGAACCTCCACAGCGGGTCTGAAAACCCTAATTACAGAATCCTTAAGGTTGCAAGAGCCCTCCAAGACCACCGAGTGCAACCTGTGACCCCTCACCGCTTTGTCACCCAGCCCAGAGCACCGAGTGCCACATTCCTTGGACACCTCCAGGGGTGGGCACTCCAAACCCCCCATGGCAGCCCCTTCCAGAGCTGGTGGTAACTCAACTTTGTGTGCCCCCCATCCAGGACCCCCATGCAGGACAAAGAGCCACCTCAGGGACATCTCAGCCCCCGAGCTCCCCAAACCGTGGGATTATGGATGGGGAAAACCCCCGAGCCTGGGAGGGAGAACCCACCCCACTCTGTGCCCATCACCTCCCTGGGGACCACCGGGAGCTTAAACCACCAAAGAGCAGCGAGGAAACACAATCCCCCCGCCCTGTTTTCAGCTTCAGCGGGATGCCGTGGGGAGCGGGACCCCCCGAACCCCTCCCTGCCCGTGGGCTCGGGGGTCTCACCTTGATGATGAGCGGGTTTCGGAACATGCTGAGCCGGATCACGCCCAGCCGCTCGTTCTCGGTGCCCGGGCCGGCCTCGGCCACGGTCATGGGCAGCCGTGGGGGCCCCGCCATGGCCGGGGGGCTCCGGGGGGGCCCGGCCCGGGGGGCTCCCCGCGGTGCTGCTGCTGGTGATGGGGGGATCTCGGTGGTCCTGGTGCCGGGCGTCCCTCAGTCCCGGTCCTGGCACCGGGCCCAGGGTCTCTCTCAGTCCCGATCCCACTCCCGGGGGTCTCTCCCAATCCCAGGGTCTCTGTGTCCGGGGTCTTTCCCTATCCCGAGGTTCTCTCCCTATCCCTATCCCAATCCCAGGGTCTCTCCCTATCCCTATCCCAATTATCTCTATCCCAATTATCTCTATCCCAATTATCTCTATCCCAATCCCGGGGTCTCTCCCTATCCCAATCCCTATCCCAAGGTCTCTCCCTATCCCTATTCCGATCCCGGCGTCTCTCCCTATCCCTATCCCAATTATCTCTATCCCAATCCCAAGGTCTCTCCCTATCCCGATCCCGTTCCCACCGGTCTCGCGGCCGCGTCCGTCTCCTGGCAACGGGCGGTGCGCCGCTCTAACGGGTCCGGCCGGGGCCGCTTCCGCCGGTGGGAACGGTTGGTGCGGGGGCAGTGGGGCCCGGGGGGGACGGCGGCGCGCGGACACCGCGTGGAGGGGCGGACACCGCGTGGAGGTGCGGGCAGGCCCGGCGTGGGCACCGGAGAGGTCTGAGCGGTTTGGGGGGATTTGGGCGGATTTTGGGGGTCCCCGAGGATCCCCGCGGTCACCGATAGCGCTGTGGGTGCTCTGGCGGTGTCCACGGTAGTCCCGGGCCGGCAGAGGGGAGCGGCGGGGCGCTGAGCGCGGCTGGGCCTGCGGGTACCGAGCGCCGGGGCGAGCCGCGTGTGTGGAAGAGGTGATGCCCCGAGGGTGAGAAGGCCAAGGGCTCGTATTCCGAACGTGACGGGGGTGTTGCTCGATAAGTGGCTTTTTCTGCGCGGGGTGCGGAAAACGTGCTAAAAAATCCCGCGTGTGTGCTCGGTGCGAGGAGTCGCCCTGTGCTGGGACAAACGGGTTTGAGCGCGGGCACAGCCCCTTAGAAGCTTCTCACTAAATAATTAGGGTTTAATGCTGATTAGTCTGGTATTCGTTAATTGTAACTTGTTGCTGCTTCAGTGCGGAAAGCAGAGTTGATCGTGACAATCTGACTTTGCGTAACTGTTCAGAACCCAAGGTAATAGTTATAAACTTATTAAAGTGTGTCTCGTTGTTCCAGCAGGGCACTTTGAGGGCTGAAGGGAGCTGGGATGCACATCTCTTCCCCCCAGAAGGGATCCGTTTTCCACAGGCAGTTTGCAGAACCAGCTGGATTGAAAAGTAAGTGGTTTTGTTGTGTGTTTGCAAGGTAAAAGGGATTATTTAAAGCTTTGGGTGGAGTTTTGTGCTTTTTGGTGGGTTTTTTTTGGGGGTGGTTTGTGATGTGTAACGTGTGTGATGATACATAAACTACAGCACCTCAGTAAAACTCTTGTCTTTTATCTAAGAGAAAATGAAAGGCCAAGCACACGAAGATGATTTCCAAAGGCAGGTTGTCCTCAAGAAGAAGAAGAAGAAGAAGAGGAAACGTGAGGAGAGCAGCAGCCAAGCTGAGAACGATGGCACCACAGAAGGCCCAGAGCCCAGCCAGGCTTCTCTTCTGCTCTTTGACAGTACAGCAGCCCAGGGGGAGGAGAGCAGCAAGGAGAGGAGAAAAGCCAAAAAGAAGCATGACAAGCAGCAGACTTCCATGGTTGACTACATTGTGAGGCTGAAGCAGGGAGTGAGCAATGGGGCTGCAGCAGAGGCTTCCCAGGAGAAGAAGAGGAAGCGCAAGGACAGCGAGGTCACCTGCATGTCAGGGAACCAGGCGAGCCCTGGGGCCTGCCAGGACACCTCTGTGGATGATGTCTGCCTTGAAAAGCCTCCCAAGAAGAAGAAGAAGAAAGAAGGCAAGCTGTCTCAGGTGGATGAGGAGCATGTGGTGTGCGTGCCAGTGAACAAGGCCAGCCCTGGGGGCTGCCAGGACACCTCTGTGGATTATGTCTACCTTGAAAAGCCTCCCAAGAAGAAGAAGAAGAAAAAAGAAGGCAAACTGTCTCAGGTGGATGAGGAGTGTGAGGTGCCTCCCCCTGAAAGTCAAGGTGAAAACAACAGAGAGAAAGCCAAGAAGAAGAAGAAGAAGAAGAAGAGGAGAGACAGCAGTGCCCAGGACAGGCAGGAGGACACTGAGGGAACTGCAGAACACTCCTTGTTGTCTTCTCCAGAGCAAAACAGGCCAGGGGGGGCCAAAGGGCGGCCTTTGGCAGCAGAGGAGGGGCAGAGGCACCAGGAGGGGGACTCTAATGGTGACTCTGATGCTGCTTCTGTCAGGAGTGAGCTCTCAGTGGACGTACCTGCTGACTTTTCCACACCCGGTAAAGCAGCTAATGGAGCTCAGAAACCTCCAGCACATGGTAAAAAGACAATTAAAAGCAGAGCTTATATCACAGAAGAAAGTTCTTCAGACTCTGAGGAAACGTAAGTTTAGGTTTTGTTTGTGGGTTTTTTTTCCTTCCCTCACTCCCTAAATATGTTTCTTTCCTGTTATTTGGGTCCACAGATTTTTCTTCATTCTGTTTTGTGTGTATTTTAAAGAAAAGCTTTAACCTAACACAGCATATTGAGATGTTAGAGCCCTCCTTTAAAGGCTTGTGCAGATACAATAACAGTTTGTAGGAACGTACCACCCTTGCCTTCAGTGTAGGCTCTTTTCTCTTTAAAATCTGTAGATGTTGAAATAATTCATGTCTAAGCTATTCATATTTAGTAAAAAAGGTTTTTGTGTTAAATTTGGTATTTACAGTGTGCAGGAGCATTTTGGCCAAGCAAGTAGTAAGGTCAGCTAAAGAATTTAATGTTCTGTGCAAATAAATGCTCATGTAAGTAGCTCTTGGTGCTTTTACAGTGTCTGGAACCCACAATAAGTGCACTGGTAAGAGAGAGAGGAGAAAAAAATCTGTGTGCCATCAATAGCAAGAGACACTGTTTCTTCCACATGTCCATGTGTGAGTTTTGTGGATTTTCAAAACTTCTGAAAGCTCTTTTCCTATTGTAAATACAGAAATTTGATAGTGAGTTAGATCTGTGTTAAAGGGTTGGAAATACAAGAGGATGAACATGTGAAGTATTCCTTGCTGTTCAATTACTGAAAACGTTCATTCTTTTAGTGATAGAGATGCTAAAAAAATCCCTATTTTGGAGGTCTAGTGGTGTATTTTATTTTGTGTTTGTGTGTGTTTTTAAGCATCAGGACCCCAGAACCCTTGGCATCCAATAAAGAGAAGCAGCAGAATGGTTCCTTTGCTAAAAAGGCAGCCTCTGATGAGGCCAGTCTGGATGATGATGACGACTCGCTGGACTGTACCATGTCTTCATGCATAGATTTGGATACTGCAAAAAAGGAACTGGAAGAGTTTATTCCCCATGTGAGGAACATATCAGATAGTTCCATCAGGAAGATGGCTGGAAGAGACCTAGCAAGGTTTAAAGAGTTTAAGAAACAAGGTGAGCTCTCTAAAGTGAGAAAGGACTGTGCAGCTGTGCCAGTTGACACTTCATTCCAGCTGGCATATTTGCTGCTTTTCTACTTCCTCATTATCAAATTACAGTCCAAACTGTGTGTTTAAATTACTCATCTCCAGCTTGTTTTGCTTCTTTTTTTTCCCTTTTGAATTTATGGATCTTCTGTTATACCTGAGCTAGAACCTGAAAGTACAAGAGATGGTATTTGAGGTTTGACTTGGTTTTCGTTATCCTTTGCCTGTTGTAGGTATTGCTATCAAGTTTGGCAGGTTTACCAAGAAGGAAAATGAACAACTCCAGAAGAATATTAAGGAGTTCTTATCCATCACTGGAATAGACAGTGCTGAAAAACTCTTCTTTACCTGGAGGTATCCTGAAGAGAAAGAGACTATCAGTAGCCTCAAGGTAGAGCACCAGTTCTGTGCAAAAATCTGTAAGTGTTTAAATCCCTTCTCAAAGAGCTGAATGTTCCATTCCACAACCTGCTGATGTATTTCTAAACTAATTCTTAGTGAAAAACACTGGTTTGCTAAATTTGCTAAAAAAGGGAACATGCTGGTGAGATGATGTGGTTGATAATCTGCACAGTTTATCTGGTCTCAGATAGGAAGCGTTTAGAGATAAAAGATCAAGATCAGTAACACTTAAAGGCTTTCAAACTTGTGTTTGGGCTTTATGGCTTCAGGTGCATTATTTGCTAGGCTATAATTAAGGTTGTTAATGGCAGCCAGTCCATGGAGTTTGTAGCTTGGGAGGAGCAGGTTTATGCTTGAGAGTTCAGCTTCTCATACTCACCCACACATGTGCAGGCAGTACACAGTTATTTATTTACCAGAGCACATTCTTTTGAGGGGAGACAATCTCTTGGCAGCACAACCATGAAAATGCCTGGTGTTGGGTTTTGGTTTTTTTTTAAAGTGATCTCACCAGTGTGAGAAATGTTTCTTAAAAATGGACCTTTACCTTCCAGCTGAGGGCATACCCCGACCCTGGAGACTGATATATTACAGAGCAAGGAAGATTTTTGACCCAAATAATTATAAAGGAAGGTAAGGGAATAACTTTAAGAGTTTCTGAATGCTCATATCTGTATTTGTTGATTATTTGTGCATTAAAAATCGATATAAATGAAAACTGTCTCTCCTGTTTATGCCAATTGACAGTTCATTTTTTCTGACTAGTCCTTGTTGATTCCTTTGTTTTAAAGTGTGACTTGAAGTGATAGTGATGAGTGACATTGATTACCTATAGAGGTTACAGCTCTTTGAAGAGATTGAAATGGTTTGAATTTACAGCTGTGCCCTTTTCCTCAACTAGGTATACTAAGGAAGAAAAAGAAAAACTAAAGAAGTATCATGCTCTGCATGGCAATAACTGGAAGAAAATTTCTGAGCTGATGTCCCGTTCTAACCTCTCAGTTGCCATGAAATTCTCTGAAATTAAGTCACGTATGTAATTCTGAGGGAAAAATATCCAGTTTGTGTAATGCAGTTGGGGAAGTTACTAGAACTGTATGCTGTATGTACCCTAAAAATAGAAAAAGTCCCTTGAGTGGGTTTTTGTCTTAATTAATTAATGAATTTGTAGTGGGGGTCCTTTTCTTCAGACCAGTGATGGCATTTTCAAATGGAAGGGATAAGAACAGTCTCTTGATATAACAGGGAAAAGAAGTGGAACAAATGCAGCTCTTTCTTAGAACAGAAGTGACACCTAAATAGATGATTTCACAAGGAGAGCACAGGGAATTCGGCACCCAGGTTTTAAACCATAAAAACTAGGGATCAGACTCTTCTTTTAGTGTTTAGTCTGAACCTTCAAGTCTGGTATGCCAGAAGAGTTTCTAGGAGGTGTGTTAAGAAGCTGGTCCTGTAAATACAAAATAATGCAAAGTGAAACATTTGCTCTTTCGCCTTTTCTCCTAATCCTTGATGATAAACTATGCCTTAATCTGGTGGTTTCTCAATTTTAGCTATTAATTACGGTCCTTGGTCAAGGGAAGAGATCCAGAAGTTAAAGCTTGCAGTGAAGGAGGTGATGAAGAGAAGACTGGAAATGGAAGATGGAAGTTCTCCTTCCTCGCTGGGAGAGCCCAACGGGGATCTCTTGGTCAAGCGTGAGCAGCTGTGCCAGCAACTGCCATGGACTGAGATTGAAACTAAAGTGGGGAGTCGATACTGGAGACAATGCAAACAGAAATGGTGAGGGTTTATACTCACCTGAGAGAACAAAATGTCTTTTGGGGAGTATTTCTTCTGCAAAACTTGAGGTTTGTGCCGTGGTGATGATTTGGTAGGACAGGTAATACATTGTAGACTGCAGAAGTGTTGCAGGTGTGTCTGAGACAAATAACTCTCTGCTAGGTGGGGTGAGTTTTCTTTTTGCTGTGATAGCAATGCTTGATTTCTGCCTCTCTGTGGCAGCAGTAGCATCTTGATGCTTGGAGTTTCTTGAAATGATAAAAACCTGGTTTTGTGTTTTTTCAAAGGCATTCAATTTTAGCAAAGAAGATGTCCAGAGGGCAGCAATCAGAGAGAAAGACTGAAATATTAGAGAACAAGATCGCTCTTATTAAAAGGTACAGTTCAGAGACACTGGAATGGTTTTGTATCTCCTGCTGTTCTGAGTTGTGTTTGTAAAAGCTTGCAGGGAGAGAGCAGCCTGTCTGCAGCTTAATATGTGTTTTGCAACCATTCTTACTAAATGTGCCATGCCTTGTGACTGAGGGAGCTGGGGGCATTGAATTGTGTCTTGAGTTCTGCCTGCAAACTGCTTCTGTCTTGTATTCACAGGCTGTATGAAATGAAGGTGGAGGATATCAATGAAGTCAACTGGGAAGAGCTCAGTGATGCTATAGGGTAAACCTTTCCTCCCTCTTTTTAGTAGTTAAAGCAGATGAATCAAAGTTCTTGGACCTCTGCAAGTACAGGGGATGTTCAGTTTGCTAACATAGAGTTGTTTATCCTGGCACAGCACTGAGCCATCCCTGTAGGATCTGAAATTTGCTTTTATAGCCACGTCAGGCAAGCCTTGGAATTCCAAATATTGGAGCTGTGTTGTGTATCTACTCCAGGTGTTAATCTACACAGGGGAAAAAGGATGACTGTAGGATTGTGTAATATAATCTAACAGCTGTCTTCCAAACAAAGGAGTGCTGAGTGTGAAATGACCAGTCCTGTGATGCTGAACTGCCTCTTTTCCCACATCCTTTCAGTTTCATGTCCTAGGTATGGCATGGTGCAGGTTCTTCCCTTCAAGGGGAATAGCTGTCTTGAAAACCTGTTTTAATTACTATTTGAATTCCATCCTTTCTACCTAAAGCTAAGATATTGTTTGACTGGCATCACTTTCATGAATGGATAACTCAGTAACAAACTAAGCTTTGTGATAGCTCCTTGCCCCACTAATTCTTTGAACTCTTCTCTTTGCAGAGTTGGCCCTAACGGAGTTCTTCAAGCACAGTTTTATAGGCTAAAAGTCTCCTGTGTCCCTCTTTGGCAAAGAAAGACTTTTTCTGGTTAGTATCCCAGCTGTTTGTATATATTCCTTAAGGTTTTTGCTTGAATCTAAGATACTTTAGTTCATTTTTTTCCTGCTTAGCTTTACCCTCATTGCCTAAAATCTTGGGCTTTATACTTATTTTACTAAATGGGGGGTTTTTTGTAACTTTCAATGTCATCTTTGTGCAGTGCTTGTGAATCTCTTCTTTCTAATACCTTGGCTTTAAAAGTTTTATGACTGTGCACTTCAGTTTATCTTTGCATGTTTGTATGTGCTGATCTCCTTGCAGCCACTGTGATCAGAACAGTACAGGGATTTTGTGCCTTTAGCACTGACAATGTTATTTCTGTCTGTGAGATCCTGTTCCCTTATAGATCCAATTAAAACTGCTTTTTTTTTGTCCTCTCTTTTCCCCCTAGAAATTGTTGATTTTATAGTTGAACACAAGCTCCCAGAATTTGAAAGCGAGTTAAGAAAGAAGAAACAATGTAGTTCTGGCAATTCATCAGCCACTCAGGAGAAAAAGGCCTTCCGATTCAGTGAGATTTTTGACTCCGGTGAAGAGAGTGATTGACTGTCCTAAAAGCAACTCCTAATTTGCACTTTACCTGCAAATGGGTCTGGTTGAAAGTGAGTGCAGTTCAACAACTGCAGGTGCACAGGCTGTGGAATAATGGGAAAAGTCAAGATGGGCCCATCTGATTTTCTTCTTTCATATTGAAGACAGAGTTCAATAGAGCTTTTTTGCCACTTTTTATTACTTCATTTAGCTCTGGTTTTAGAAACCTTAAGTGTTTTTCTAAATGTCTCAAAATACTATTTTTTCACTGCTTTGTTTTGATGCAGTTTGAAACTACTGTTTTCCCTTTATGAATGAACTTGGTTTTCAGGACTTTGGTTTTTTTAAGTTATTTAAAACTCATGGAATTGAAAAAGGCTCTCAATTTGCTTTTGAATCTCTGTAGTAACCAAATCTTGAGACATCTGTTAATGGAAACAGCTCAACTTTTGAGTTGTTTTTTTCAACAGGTATCTTCTTAAAAGCACCTGATTTTATTTTTGGTGTAGACTTACACTATTCTCAACCCTCCTAGAGAAAAAGGACTTATATCCATTACTGTTCATAAATTGCAACATCATATCATGACATTACCAAAACAATGCATTTGCAATGTTTCTGTTCATATTTGGAATGCACAGACAAAACAGTGTAAATATATATACATGTACATAGATACATTTTTAGTGCACCAAGGAGAATTTCTACATTTTAATATGAAAATTAAGCAGTAAGATGGAGGTTGTACTCATGTCTTTGTATGATATTTCTATCTCTATGGCCAGAGTGAGTATTTGTACATTGACTGCCTGAATGTAAAATAAAACCCCCAAATTATCTTACTGTGTAAACTTTTTGGCTTGTTCATCTCTCCCATAGGCTGCATTAGAAAGTAGGGCAAGAGGACTCAGTCTCTGCTTTTTGAGGGTCATTTTGATAAGTTCTTTAATTTCAATAATTGTTATTGAAAATGCAGAGCTTTCACTGGCTTGAAATAAAGGCCTTGATGGAGAGTCTGAAATGTGACTTGTAGCAAAGGATTTTAAAGAACTCACCATATTTAGCTGTGTCTGGCTTTAGTCTCTCTGAAGACAGAAAACCAGTGGGATTTTGTGAGGCAGGCACTGCTAGAGGGTAAGTTTTCCAGCCAAGACATGAAACAGGGCAGGGGGGAAGAAAACATACACAAGTTCCCTTACACTTAGGTCTTTGACTTCTTTGCTTTATGAGTTTGAAGGTTAAAAGCTGAAAAACTTGGATTTTTACATCTAACCAGTTTGTGTTTTTCAAGGTTTTCTTTTTTTTTTCCCCTGGAATGTGATAATCTTGGAATTGTCTGCAGGAGCACAAATGATTGCCTGGTTGTAGAGTTTGAAGAGTAGGTCTCAGAGAAATAAACTTTTACCTCTACAATGAGATTTATTTTATTCTTTGCTTTAAAGCAAAACTGTTGTGGATGAGTGGAATGTACCTCACTCAAAAGAGACAAGCAGCAATATGTTTTTTTGAGGTAAAGAAATAATTTAACTGAGTTCAATTCACTGGCATTCCAAGTTTAACAGTGGTTTACCAAGATTCAGTAAGTTTGATGGCAAAGTTCACCTTCTTAATTACTGCATGGAAGAGACAGAAGATGAGGTTGAGAGGAGACCCCTCTGAGGGGGTCTCAGAGACTCAGACAGGGGTCTGGGGGTGACTGGATCTTAGTCCCACACATGGTCAGTGGTTTATATATGTAAAGTTTATAATTACTGCTGAGTAGGTCCATGAATTAGTAATTTTTCTTTAGAAGTGGCTATCACTCACTTAACCAAGGATCTCTCTGAGGAAGGGATCTCTGATCTTTGGGCCACAAAGGATCTCAGGCTCAGGTAATGGATCTCCAACCTGGAGAGGATTCCCTGCTCCAGGGGAGTCACCCACCCTGCAGTCCAGCTAATAATACTACTTAATAGGGTGAGATAGCTGTCTTATTTTAACTCTGCTGTCTCATTCTCTACTTTCATTATCTTGCATGTTTAGGCTTCAAAATCTAAACCTTCCTAAATATTTTTGCAAAGCACCTTCACTCCCTTGTCCCTGAGCCAGGAGCTCACAGGGTCACTGCAGGGCACGAGCCCTGTTGCTCCATCACAGAAACTCCTAAAAGAACTTGTTAAAAGATACTTGTTTTTCTCTGCAAAATGGAGAGGGGGAAAAAGGGCAAGAACTGTAAACTTGGACCCATCACTGCCTTGGGAAAACAGACCTGAGGAAAGAGAGAGGCTTTGTCTGTCCATCCTCCTGGGGAGTGCACTGAGGAGACTCCTGCCCTGCATCTTGGTAGGTAAAGTGTGTAAATCACTTGCAGTTGGGTAAATATGTGTGTGCAGGAGGAGAGGACTCCATTATTTCCCAGCAGCTTGTCCCTTTGCCATCCTGGTACTCAGGCCCCTGGGAACTCGGCTGTTTCACCTGGGTGTTTAAATACTATTACTAACTTTGCAGAAGTTTAGAAACAAACAGGCTTCATAGAAGGATGAGGGAAATAGCTTTGATAAACCTTTGTGTAGAGGTTAATAAGAGCACGATAGATCCTTCAAGGCCCCTGAAAACTTGGGTGTTTTGAGAAGTGTCTCTTTGAGCATCTCCCTACCGTGTTCGTGGGGTGCAGCCAGAAACTCATCTGTGTGTTGGTGTCAGAGAATTCCGAGGGCCGTGTTTGCAGCAGACACTCCAAAGATGAGCAGCATCGCAGTGGCAGCAGCTGAAGATCAAGGACTTGCCTTTTTTCCCCCCGCTGCCTCCTGACAGGGCTTTCCTGAGTGCTGGGCTGGGAGGGACCCACGAGCAGGAGGAGCCGAGGGAGGGGAGCGATGTCTGTGCCCCCTCAGGGCCTGCAGGGCTCACACACCCCGAGCCAGCCAGGCCCGAGCCGGGACCGGCCCCTTTTCCTGCCCCTTTGGGAGCCACGAGCACCCCGAGCGGCTCCCTTCGCTGCACCGCAACCCCCGGGCAGCTGCGGGGGTGGGATTTTATTCCTTTTATTTAATTAATGCCGCCGCCGAGGCCCCGCGGGTCCCCCCGGCCGCCGGCCCTTTAAGGCCCCTCCCGCTTCCGAGGGCGCCCGGAAACGCGGCGGGATNGGTTGGGTGTGGATTTGGGGTTGGAGCCGGGATTGGGTTCGGGGTTGGGGTTAAGTTGGAGCCGGGGCTGGAGTTGGGATTGGGGCTGGGGCTAGGCTGAGACTGAGTTTGGAGCTGGGCTTGGGGTTTGGAGCCGTGGTTGGGGTTTGGGGTTGGGACTGGGGTTTGGGGTTAGGTTGGGACTCGGTCTGGAGCCGGGTTTGGGGTTGGGGCTAAATTGAGACGAGACTGGGTTTGGAGCTGGGAGTTGGGATTGGGGTTGGGGTTGCTCCAACCGCGAAACCGAAGCGCTGTCGCGTCCCGGCCGGTGTTGGTTGTGTCTCTGCCCGTGCCGCTGTCACGGCCCCCCAGCCCTCGCAGCAGTCCCTGCTTTCCGCACACACATCAACATTTGCGCCTTCCCTGGTCCTGCCCCCGCCCGAGTGACGGAAGGGGCGCAGTTTCACTCTGGAATCCCTTCTGCAGAACCCCGTGTTGCTCCGAACGCCAGAGCGACTCCTCAGTGTGAGTTGGACCGATTTGTGGTGTTTTACCATCTGAAAGGAGGTCGGAGCAGAGTGGGAGTCGGCATCATCTGCCGTACAGAGGAGCACACAGCCTCCAGCTGCGCCAGAGGGGTTTGGGCTGGACTCAGGAAGAATTTTTTCACTGAAAAAGTTGTTAAACATCGGAAGGCACTGCCCGGGCAGCAGGTGCAGTCCCCATCTCTGGAAGTGTTCAAGGAGCAGCTGGAGGTGGCTCTCAGTGCTCGGGGCTGGTTGTGGTCGGTCACGGGCTGGACTCAGAGGGCTTTTGCAACCGAATTGATGCCACGATTCAGTGGTTTGGTTTCTGTTTCGCTGTAGACCTTTGAAGCACCAGCGGGACTCGGTTGCCGGGGGATGGATTGCTGAGGACGCTGCTCTGCTGTGCCACATTCAGGGCATGGATGGCTGAAGGGCTCAGCCCCCTTTCCTGGCTGCAGGGCAGCGCTGTTCCCCTTCCCACCATGTGACTGGCACACCTGCACAGCAAAGAGCTTCCTTTTCCAAAGGTAAAGGCCACTGAGGTAATTGTTGGGGTTTTCCCAGCATATACGTATGTATGAGGAGTATGGTTGGGCTTTAACTACCTTTGTTACAATGAATAAGGGAAGCAGTTGCCATCTTTCCTTTTGTATGTTTAGTTCAAGTGCTTGTACTTTGTCAGTCTTCCAGTATCTGAAGGGGCCTATGGTGAAGCTGGAAAGGGACTCTCAGTCAGGAACTGTAGTTAAACAGGACGAGGGGGAATGGCTTCAGACTCAGAGGGCAGGGTTAGATGGGATATTAGGAGGAAATTCTTCCCTGTGAGGGTGGGCAGGCCCTGGCACAGGGTGCCCAGAGAAGCTGTGGCTGCCCCAGCCCTGGAAGTGTCCAAGGCCAGGTTGGATGGGGCTTGGATCAATCTGGGCTAGTGGAAGGTGTCCCTGCCCATGGCAGGTGGATGGAATGAGAGAGTCTTTAAGTTCCCTTCCAACCCAAACCATTCTGTGATTCCAGTGTTCTGTTGAATTTTTCGGACCAGCAGGGTATGAGATGACTCTGTTGCTGCTTAGTGAAAGCTTTTTCTTTTAGAGGAAGCAATCTGTGGTGAGAATTGTATCACACTTTCATTACTCTTAACAGTAATGAAGACAGCAAAGTTCTGCATAAATATCCTTTGCTTGTGGCAAGAGGGATTTGTTGACCTACAAATTTTAGCAGGAGATTAAGAAGAGAAGCTAATTAATTTTTGTGTCACTAGACCTAGATTCCGTAGACACCAGTAAAATAACACAAAGCACTTTAGCATTGCAGTTGTGGAAATTATGTTACTTGTGGGTGAGGACTTTTTTTTTTGTATCTAAAGTGAATTTTCACACATAATTTTATAGTTTGCTAATTTGACTTGGGTTTGGTGCTCTGCATTTACTAGTTGCCATCCCACAGGCGTCTCTCTGTGATGTTCCTTTAATGCTTTAATCTGTTTAACTGCCTGCACCTGTGTAAGAACACCTGCATCTACTCTGCTAAGGAGCTACAGAAATCCTCAAACTGCTCACACCTGACAGTTAGCTGCTGTTGTGGCTGCAGGGAAACATTTTGCTGCTTCCAGTCTTTGGACTTTGTTAATTCCTCCTTTTTGCCCCCCCCAGAATGAGCACATGCCGATGGTGTACCCCGAGTGGTCCTGACACCACCGAGTTCCTGAAGAGCTATGCTACTGACCAGTTGTCCCAGGAAGAGTTTGAGGGATCCAATGATGATCTCTGTTACTGCCTGGAGTGTGTGGTTGAATACCACAAGGCAAGGGAAGAATGTCCAAGGTTGCATAAGGTAATTAAGAGATTAATTAAGAGGCTTCTGTGTTCCAACCTCAGCTTGAGGGAGTTTTACGCAGGGGTTGTGTTTTGTTGGGGTTTGGGAATAGGGCGTGTTGATTTTTAAGTGTCTGCTTTTTTTAGATGGAGTAGCAAACAGCTGATTGTAAAATGAAGACTCTTGTTTTGCATATATTCAAATTAGCCAGAACTAAAACAGTAGTGGGATGTTTCTAACGAGATGCTGTAGCTTGAACTTGATTCATGCTGTGGTGCTTTGTCATCTGAAACAACGAACATCTGCCAGACTAGCTTCTCATTTCTGCAATGTCTTTTCTCCTTTCCTTTTACTTCTCTTTCTGTTTGTTTACTTTCACTTCTCATTTGTAGTTTCCTACTGTGTTTGAATTTTAGTGATGAGGCCTTGCAAGTCCGTGAGACTGTGCAGTTAAAAACAATCTGAAAAGTTTCAAACCTTCTAGTTTTTTATTATGAGTGTTTTGTAATTCTCCCTCACTAGTTTTGGAAAGCTTGTTTTCCTGTCTGTGTATGTAAAGTGCATATTTATAGCTAATTGATCTTAATACAGATGTGTAAAAGGTTGCTCTTTACATGAGTCAGCAAGAGTTCTCTGGAGTGCAGTCCCATCTGACTGGAAATAAGTGGAGTGTCTGAGCTACAGAAAGTTCCTTTCTGTGTCTCTTGACTACAAGGAATAAACTTGGCTTCCAGTTAAGGTTTGGAGCAGGTGCTTAGGATTAGTAATGATAAGTGAGTCTCTACAAATACCCAGTATGTCAGTCAGTCTCTTTGCATTGTTTATGTTCTCTTCCTTCTATTTAAATGCAAAATCTGTGGGAAAGCAATACTATTAAACTGCTTTTTCCATCTTTCTAAATATGACCTGTTTCTGTATCATGTCCTTCCATATATTGGCCAGTGGACAAAGTTTTGTGACTAACCTATGGACTGAAGTAATTACTGAAATGAATCCGGATGTTTAGCAGGATTTTTAGCCAAAATTGCTTCTGGTTACTTTATGATCTGAAGTGAGAGTTTTGTTATTTATTTGCACCATTGAATTCAATGCCAAAACTTTAGTGTTTTGCACCACACTTAGAAACCAGCTTTTCAAAATGAAATTTAAAGTTTTGGAAGTCTAGTTCAGGTGATAATCCATGTCCTTAACCACTTTCCTCACAAATGCTCTGTGATGAATTGTTCTTCCCCACTGAACAGGACCTGTGGGACTTGGAAACCTCCCGTCTTGTTGCCCACATTGAGAAATCCATGCAGGAAGAAATGGGAGAAGAAGATGAGTTGTTTCTAGTGGATGAGAATGGAGAGACAAGGCTGTCTGGTTATGTGGGCCCAGATTTTGAGAACAACCTGCGAGTGCCCCTTCTAGAAATCCTAAAATATCCATATCTGCTGCTGCATGAGAGAGTCAGTATGTATCTGATCATATACCCTTGTAGGGAGTGGTGGGGTTTCTCCTGGAAGAGGTGAAAATAAGAGTAGTTCAGCCAGAGGAGCTAATTGTATCTGAATATATTTATCTTTTATATTTATTTTGACACTAAATAGTCTGCTTTTTGTGAGCCTATAGATTAGTCCTTACTATAACTGTATCTTGTCCTTTTAGGTGAGCTCTGTGTAGAAGTGCTCTGTAGAATGGAGCATGGCCATGACTCCTTTCAGGTTTTTGAAAAATACCCAGGAATTTATCTCTTTTTGGTACACCCCAATGAAATGGTAAGTTCTTTTTTCTGTTCTGCTAAATTCCAGTGCATCCTGGTTTTGTGCACCCTGTTAATACTGAGTGCTGGATAGTAAGCCTGTTTCTGAGGTTATTCTAGAGAAAGATGTGTTTTTAATTATTCTGTGAATAAAAATATGCCTTTGTCCCATTTGTAGTAGCAATGACCATATTTTACACAATTGTGAGTTTATTTATTCTTTTTATTAATACAGAACTTTTTGTTTCAATCCTTAGATCCGTCGATGGGCCATCCTAACAGCAAGGAATTTAGGAAAGGTTGACAGGGATGATTACTATGACTTAGAGGAAGTGCTGACTTGTTTGTTCAAAGTCATTGAGTTGGGGCTTTTTGAGAATCCAGATATTTACAGCTCTTCAATGTACGAAAAGGGCAAACTCATCCTTCTGCCAGCTCATTTGTACGACACAACCAACTACAAGAACTACTGGCTGGGTGAGTATTTATGATCAGGAATGATTTTGTGTGGTCTCTCTCATCTGTAAGCACTTCTTCCAAGTCAGAGCTCTGCAACTCTGTAGGTGCTGTGTCAAGTGGGGGAATTGGATGTTGCACAGCTGCAGCAGTGAGGTTGTGTTTAATGAGTTTCATATTGCTGCTGCTCTCTTTGCTCAAGTGTTGTAATGGTATTTGGGAAATGATCCTTGGTTTCATGAAAATTTGAACTAATTTTTGCAAATATGCAGGCAGGTTGCTTCCTTTTTTCTCTTCTTCTCTAGGGATTTGCATGTTGCTGTCAGTGCTGGAAGAACAAGCTATGGACTCTTTGTTACTGGGCCCAGACAAACAGAATGACTTCATGCAGTCCATACTTCACACGATGGAGAAAGAAGCAGCTGGTAACTAATTTTGATACTGAGATTAAGGCAGTTCATAGCCTGTTTTGCATCTTTATCAAACTTTCTTGTTTAATCAAGTTCTTAGTAGGGTAATGATGAGGTGATTTTTAACTGAGGCTTATTTTATCTTCAGGAAAGTGCACAGTATTTGGACACTTACGGCAAATACTGAAAAACGACGTTCAAAAAGTGGAAAGGGGATGGCAGTGCTTTGCCTGAGGCTGGCTTAGAGATTTTGACAGGACAAATCTGCAATTTCTGTCATTATTTTCCTTTAATGTACAGGCTGCATGTGCATCCAGAATGCACGTTTCATTGTGGCATGAAGTTTGAGTTTTAAGTAAAAAGCAGCTTCAGAAGAACATGCTTGAAGGAAAACCAGTTGCTTCTGGTATAAATTGTGAAGTATAAATTATCATAGCTGTGTAAGTTGTGCCCCTTCTTAGCACAGCCCAGCAAAAAATCAGTGGGAAAGAATCCATTTCATAAAGTTGGGAAATAATACTATTATTTGATGTTAGTCTGGGCATCCAGGTTCCTGCTGATTTAAGGCTGCCTATAGAGCAGTGTGTCTGTACAGAGAAGCGAGCTTGACTTTTTCATCCTTTTTCCATGTTAAAAAGTGTAGCTGCAACTTACCAGAATGCTTCTCTCTCTGTTTATTTTTAAGAAAAACCAAGGAAAACCAACTTCTTTCAGTTTCAGCTTAGCCTGAGAATGTCCAGCACTTGCCTTTCAGCTCTGCCCACTGTTGCTGTTGTATTTCAGATGATTCTGCTGACCCCTTCTGGCCTGCCCTGCATTGTTTCATGGTTATTTTGGATCAGCTGGGATCTAAAGTTTGGGGTCAGCTTATTGATCCTGTCCAAGCCTTTCAAACCATTATCAACAGTGAGAGCTACAAAAACGAAATCAGAAATATTCGCAATAGTTTCATGAGGTCAGTTCTGTGTGACTTTAACGTGCTTAGTCTTGGTTTTCTTGTCAGTGCTGCTGTAATTTCTGTTGGGGGGAGGGAGATGGCAAGTAAAAAGTAATGTATTTCCATCTTCAAACAACAAAAAATTGAAGTGGATCCTCTAAAATTGTGAGGTTCTTTAAATGTAGGCTCACTACTTTTTGGCAGCCATTGATACCTGTTACACTTACTAGGATTTCTTTTCCTGTGTTTCTTTTTAGGACAAAATCTGAACCAGAGTCAGACTATGGTGATGACATGATTACTTGCAGTCAGATTGTATATAATTACAACACAGAAAAACCTCAAAAGGTATTTAAACCAGTGTTTTACTTTTCTGTTCTTTGAACTTGGAGCCATTGAATGGCAGTCAGTTTAAACCATCTTGAAAGCAGAGAAGGGCGGATGGCCTGTTTCTGTTAGTAATGTTGTATAAAATACCAAATAATCCATATCACTTGTGTGTGTTAAATAGTGGCACTCTGGTCACTTCTTGTTTAGCTGGGACTTTCAGGGTGTAAAAGAAAAGAACAATGTGTTTGAGATAGGCAGAGATGGCATTAAAGGCCAACAATTCATATCAAGACTGAAACATTGTTACCTCAATGACAATGCTGAACTCAAAAAAAAAAAGGAGCTAATTGTGTTCTTGTTTTTTACTTTCTGTTTCTCAGTATTTTGAACGAGTATATTGATTTTTGGAGTAATGAGGAAAGGTTTGATGTACTTTCAAATGTTAGAAAGTGCTCCAAAATGGCACTATTTCTTCTGGCAATAAAGCAGAGCAAACGTTTGTGAATGTGCTCTTCTCTTGATGTTGATGTTCTGTATATATGAAATGTGTTTTAAAGGCTTCAAATTTGTGTTTGATTATCTGAGGTTAAATTATGTCAGCATAACTGTCTTTGGTGAGTTAACAATGATTTTTAAAGGAGCTGCTACTTCACAGGTTACCTTTTAGGAAAATAGTTCCTTATGCATCTGTTTGGTCTTTATTTTTTGCATGTTTTAAGTTTAGATTGGGCTATAAGGCATGTTAGCATTTAATACATATATTTGACAGAAAGTAACCTTTATGTCTAGAAGAACCCCTGCCATGGGGTTAACCTGTGCAGATGTGCCTGTTCATGAGGGTGATGTGTGGTGAATTTCCTTTTCAGGATGCAGGCTGGAAGGCTGCCATCTGTCCAGAGTACTGCCCCAACATGTATGAAGATATGCAGACCCTGGCCAATGTACTTCAGTCTGACATTGGCAGAGATATGCGTGTCCATCACAGCACCTTCCTCTGGTTCATCCCTTTTGTCCAGTCCCTTATGGATCTCAAGGAACTGGGAGTAGCCTACATAGTAGAGGTCATTCATTACCTCTGCTCAGAAATCAAAGATATTCTCATCGAGAGGATCCAACAGTGCGACAAAATCTCCGAGTTTTTCCTCCTCATCTTGGTGTCCATCGTGGAGCTGCACAGAAGTAAAAAATGCCTGCATTTGCTGTGGATCAGCTCCCAGGAGTGGGTGGAAGCCGTGGTGAGGTGTGCTCTGCTTCCAGCCCGAGTGTTTACACGGCGCACCGACAAAACCCCGGGGAGCTGCGTGAAGGGCTCTTCTGCTGGGGCCTTCCAAGCCTCCAACTCGGTGCAACACGCCTGCGTGCAGCTCATCAGGAGCCTTCTCAAGGAGGGCTACCAGATTGGCCAGCAGGCCCTTTGCAAGAGATACCTCGACAAACTCAACCTCCTCCTGCGAGGAAATCTGGCTGTGGGTTGGCAGTTGAACATCCAGGAGACCCATGAGTTACAAACGTGCTTAAAGCAAGTTATAAGGAATATAAAGGGCAGAGCCTTGAGTGGCTCCATGGCTGGCGGAAGCAATTCAAACTCTACAGCTTTGCCAGCTGGTCCTCTAAAGCAAGAGAGGAGTGTGTATGATGATGGATGCAGGACCAGTGTACAAGAGAGAGGTGATCTCTATCCTCCATCTGTCTTATCAAAGGAAGGCAGAGATTGTCAAGGGAACTTTTTCCCTAGAAGGAAAAATTCCTGGGAAGAGGAATCTGGAGATGCATCTAGACGTTCAACATTTTGGACATCCACAGAAGGCCTCTTGATGGATATTAAAAAGGAACCCAATGCCTCAGCAGCTCAGGAAAATATCTTCCCACAGAACTCTTTGGCAACCAAAGCATGTGGGAAAATTCAGGAAAATAGGAATGATGATCTTGGGGCAGGGAAATGCAACGTGGATAATCAGCGCTTTAATTCAAATGCCCAGTGTTCAGATTTCAGAAGAGGCAGAGACCTGGAAATCAGAGATGAAGCAGGACCCTCAACACCAGTGCATCTGTCTGCTCAAACTCATCTTGGTCCTTTGTCTTCAAGGAACTGTAAAAGTGTGCAGGAGACAAGTATGAACAGTGTCTTTCAACTCAGACTGGTCCCCACTAAACAAGTGTCGAAAGAAACAGCCCTAGATTGCTCTAACTGCCCTAGAAATGATCCTGGTATGCAGGAGAAGGAAGATGACAGGGTTTTCCATTTGGGGATTAATGACACCTCACTGACAAAAGCATCAACAGAAGAAAAATCGTTGTTTAAGAAAAACATGGATATACAAAGCTCAGACTGGGAACAGCCTAATTTAAATGACCTGGCTAAATGCAACTGCAAACATCAAATTCCAAACACCTTTTGTACAAGGCAAATTTCAGCAAATTGTTGTTTTCCATGTGGCTCTGAAAACAGGAGGGATGTGTCCAACCCTGCTGCTCGGATCAGGCCACTGTCAGTGAAGCATGGGTCAAGTGACAGGCTGTTGGAGTTTTCAGAATATTTCAAGAGGGAAAACAGCTCAGAGGGGAAAAAAGAAGATTCTGTGAAGGTGGATTCCGGAGATGATACTTTATCAGACTCTGAGGTTGATAGAGAACTCAGTAAATTATCTTTAGCTGCTTATGCCAAAAGTGTCAATTTTTCCTTGGAGTCAAACCAGGAAAACTCAGTGCAGCATAACGTGAGTGATCTTAGGAGGAAAGTGAAAGGTGCTGTAAGATCTTCCAAGGAAGGCCAAAGTACCAGCTCTCCCTGTGATGCAAATTGCCCTGACAATCAAGTCATTATAATTTCAGACTCTTCTGATGAAGAAAAAGGTGTGGGTGACAAGGTGCAAACAAAAACCAAGAATGAAAACCTGTGTCCTGCAAATCAGCCTTCAACTTCCAGCAGCGTTTCTGAAAGCAATGCCAGAATGGAATCAGAATCTTCAAGGCCTCCTTTGTCACTGGATGACTGTGATTCTCAGTTATTTGAGTTTGAATCAGATGCTGATGTGTTTTCAGTTTGGCAAGATACTGAAGCCTATGCTATGGAAGCAACCCAAGAGTATAAGCAAGATGATGTTTCAGCAGCAGGTGATGGTAATTCAGATGACTGCTTGAGCAGTAGCATAAATCAGTGGGGTTATGACCTGGATTATCTCAGTGATAGTACCATGGAAGAAGAAGCAAGCTCGGTAGAAAAGCAAAGAGAAGATATTTCTCATCAGAAAGAAGTTGATGATAAAAAAGAAGTGACTAATCTGATGTTGCAGGAATCTGTTAGTAAGGAAGATGCCAAAGGGCGACTGGAGAAATTTGCAGACAAAGGTGCTGCTGCCAAAGGCTTCACCATGGGCTCAGCACTGCCTGAACTCGGAGCATCTACATCCACCCTCTCATTAGCTTCAAAACTGGCCCTTAAGAAAAACACAAGCCCCCCAAAACCCACAGCAAAACCTAAATTAGCAACAGCCGCTCAGAGAAGCCCTAAGAAACTTGTTGTCAAAACAGCCCAGAATAAAAAACTCCAAAGCACACTAGACCATCCTCAGCCTGGCAGGGCCATGCCTGCTGTGGTCCCTCCCAGGAAGGTCCGGCCGTGTCCTACTCCAACATCCACCGCGGAAAGGCTGGGCCTGAAGAAGGGCCCACGCAGAGCCTTCGACCTGTCCCAGCGCTCCTTGGAGAGTGTGGTGAGGCTGCGCAGCCACGGCAAGGCTGCAGGCAGGGTGGGGGCCACGCAGAAGCTGAGGACCAAGCTCATCGATGCTCAGAGCTTGTCTGTGAAGCACAACAAGAAGTTGCTGGCCTGCCAAGACCGGCAGTTTTTGAGGCAGATGAGACCCAAGAGAGGGCTCGGTGCGAAAAGTCCTGCGGGGAGCTCTGAGAGTAGGAACAAAAAAGGTGCCAAAATGAGTGTGAAATCTGTGAAACAAAAGCCTCAAAGTTTTGAACTGGCATCTATTGAAAAGCAAAGAGAGGAAACTGCAGGTCTGTCTATGAGCGAGAGAAAATTTGAAGGTTTCCCTGTGGAGGAGGTGGCATGTGCCTCTAAAATGCCTGATTTTTCAGACTGGAACAGAAAATGGGAAGATAACAGTGTGATGGCGCCTGTCCCTATGGATTCCAGTCTCTCCTCCACTGCACTTGGAGATGGTAAAGATGAATCTTCAGGAAGAAGTTGCACTGTCCTGCCTGAGAGCGAGACGAAAAGCTCAAAACAAAATGAGTGTAAATCATATGAAAGCAATGAAGATGATGATGATAATCTGTTTTTAACTCAGTCAGATCCTGTGGATATGGAATTATGTTCTGAGGAGGAAAGTGTTCAAGATACTGTGGTAGCTGGTAAAGCCCCAGGGGAAGGGGGTGTTGCTGAAAGCCTTCAGCAGAACGAGTCCCCAGCTATTCCCAAATGTAGGCACAAGGAATGTATGGAAAAAGCAGAAAAACCAGGAGAATACTGCAGTAAGCACACAGCCACCAGCTCAGGAGAAGACCACGTGTTTGCCAAACCTTCTCTCCTGCCTCCCAAAATCAGAAAGCCTTCCACCACCAAAATATTCAGCTCGCCGAGTTCTTCCCGGAACGCAGCCTTCAGCAGGGACCTGGAAGAGGTGAAAAAGTTACCACCTCCTGCCAAAAGCAAAGTGAACGCGGCCAAACCGCTGGTGGTCAGGCCCTCACCTCCCAAAACGTTCACACCAATAGGAAATCAACCATGCAAAGCTCCAAGTTTCAGTAATGTACCTCAGCCCCTCGTTTCTAATAATGTTCTGCAGTCCCAAAACAGGCAGTTTGACAATGCTTTGAATATTTCCAGAGGCTCTGGACGAGGAACATATTCCTCCTTCCTTGGTGCTCAGCAGCGTGACTACAGCATTTTTGTTAATCAGGTCCTAAAGTGGACTTATGAAATGTTTGCAAACTTCAGCTACTTTGGAACTCCAAATAGTCTTCTGCAGACCATAGTAGCCTCTGTTCCTGTCCAATTTCGGGACTACAATGACTATTTTAATACGTTCTTCCCCTTGATGATGCTGAATGCCTTTGAAACAGTAAGTAGCTTTCTGCCTTTTGGTTTACCTTCATCAACAGTAGTAAGTTTTACCAAGAGATTGAAACCTGGTTTGTGTCCTCTGTTTTGCCATCTGAAAGTGTTCAGCTACAGAGAATAGAGGAATGATTCAGAGGAATTAATCTAGATAGTTATGTTTGAGATTGGGGACTATCAGTGTTATTCACCTCAGTCAAGTGTTTTTATTTTTCCTGGGTGCACATCACAATAACCTGTAGAAGGAGAGACAAAGGAGGTGGTTCCTGTATAGCATATGAACCTCAAAACAGAAGTCTTTAAGATCCTGTTTTTCAATAACAGCATTGTAAGAAGAGGATAAGCCCTAATGTGTTGATTTTTGTTGAGGACTTGGTCTGCCCTGTGTGTTTATGTATAATGTGTGTGCTTGTGTAGAACTGGGTAAGATTCTTGCTGTATTTACTTGGTAGTCTGTTATCTTGCTTTTATTTTTGCTTAATGTATTTGCCCTTTGACTCGTGATAAGTTTTCCTTCTCATGCACTAAACCCTTCAAAGTATTTTTATTTACTTTTCAACACGTAGCTGGCACAAGAGTGGGTAGAAAATCAGAAAGTAAGAGAGAAGAGTTACTGCTTCACTTTAGAGAACTTCTCTGCTGACATGAATACAGCCCATTTTATAGGTAAGGATCTTTGTTTAAAATAAAATCTGATTTTCCAGTAGATGGTACCTTATAATGAGCTGGCACTTAGAGGTAGAGTTCTTTTTATTTGCTTTCAATACAGAAAGTATCTTGACTTTGCTATTTTACAGAATGCATGTAACAGAAATATGTATTTTGCAGGGAATTTGTGCCTTCCCTATCTCTCATTTGCTATTTTCTTCCAGCTTCTTTTGATAAAAGTAGTCCTTGACTTGCTCTGGTTTTATACAGTGCTGTGTTCAGGCTTAAGAATGCAGGATAAAGTTAAAATTCTTTCTAATCTTTTGCTATGGCCTTCAATAGGTTTAAAAGTTCACAGCTGAGTATTACTGAAGTCTGTGTAATATGTTAATTGTAGCATTGCTACAGTCAGAAGGGAATTGTAACCATTTTCTTTTCAGTGTTCTAATCTTAATTCATATTTTGGGTAGCTCATTTTCGGGAGAGTGACTTGGCAAGGCAGCTTCATCCAAAGGAGGATGACTTAATCCTCTTGGTGGTCCAAAGGGAGAAGGACAGCTTTGGGGAAGAAAGTGGGGTGGAGAACCATGTGGTGAATCACGTTGGTCTCGTCACTCGATTTGCTCGTGCATCTGGCTACTCCACAAGTAAGTACCTGGGGTGGGAGTAAGAGTGGAATTCTTGGTCCATCTTTCAGTTAACAATTTGGATATTCTTTTATTTATTGGTTTTTTTCATTCTGGTCCTTTACCAGGACAAGAGGAGCAGCACACTGTCTGTCACCTCACCGTGCAAACCCGAGGCAACTTGTCCTTCTGCATCCATAAGCAAGTGAAGTGTGTGGTTGTTGGGTCTCTGGTGACCACACACAGAACCTTCAAAGCTCTGCTGCTGCTGAGCAGGAGTCCCCTGGCCAGACCCATCATAAATCCCTCCTACCACGACTTTTGTCCCAGAGATCTGCTTGTAGCCTCAGGAAGTGCTGTAAGTCCTGCAACTACAAGGGACAAAGTTAACAAAGTGGGCATTTGGACCTTGTGAGTTTTGCAAATCTGGTTTTGCTTGCTGGTTGTTGAGGTGATGAACAAGGGCAAACAGATGAGTTTCAAAAGCACTGAGACATTGAGATAAGTTTTCAGAGTTGGCTGATTGGGTGGAGAGGAGCCTGAACTTGCTCAGGTGTTTGTGGTGTATTGTCAGAGTGCACTTCCAACAGCTTTCAGTTTTCTTTCTCCTTACTGGACAAGTGTTCAGGAAATAAGACATAGCGTGGAAAAGATAATGTAAAATAAAGGTGTGGAGAGTAAACCAAATCTTCATTATGCTTTTGAGGTCAGGGTTGGGTGTGCATTGAGAGCAAACCCAGAATGAAAAGCTTCCCTGCCCTTCCAGCTTTTGAGTTGTAGCAGGAGGGGTGGGGATGTTCTGAAAATACATGAAGTTACCATGAAAGGTTTGATCAACATCAGTTCATTATTTTTTTCCTCCTGTCTATTCTTTCAGGCTTCCTGTATGAATGAATACAATGAAGATCAAAAGAGAGCCATTGAGACAGCTTATGCCATGGTAAAGCAACACCCAGGCCTTCCCAAGATCTGCCTCATCCATGGGCCACCTGGGACAGGGAAATCCAAAACTATTGTAGGACTTCTGTCTCGTGTTTTGAGAGAAGTAAGTGAAGATGATGTGAAGGTCGTGGGGTTTGGGTCCTCAGTGAAAGTCAGTGACAGCTTAAACTGATTGCAGATGTAGTATTGGTAATTATTGGGGCTGTAATTCATGAAGCTGATGTGATTAAATCTGTGTTGTATAGGGTGGAAAGGTGGAAATAATACGTTTTGGGCATTGTGGGACACTGACTTTATAGAACTGAAAGTGTAAAATCAAGAAAGCACACACAATTGTGGTATAAACACTTTTTACATAAAAAAGTAATATTTTGATTTATTAAAGAATGTTACTAGGCCTGTCCCTTTTAATGGTTTTCAGCCAGTAGATTCAAGTATATCATTGTTGAAGGGAATTTCTGCAAATAGTATTAATATATTTGACTGCTTGTTCCTCAGTATAAAACATACCTTAGGGGATGTTCAAGTTGCAAGAGCCCCCATACTCTGAACACACTGTCTGCCTTCTAAATCATAAATGAAAACAGTCTAAAGAGCCTGTTTGGTTTGTTGTTGATTATCTACAGAACACCAGGAATGAGAAAACAGCTCGGAAGAAAAAGCCAAACCGTTTTCTGGTGTGTGCACCATCCAATGCTGCTGTTGATGAACTCATGAAAAAGATCATTGTTGCATTTAAGGAAAAATGCCAAAACAAACAGGAGCCTTTGGGTACGGTTTGTTTTAGAAGTCTGTTTTGCTGTTAAGTAGGCAAAGCCTGAAGGAGGAACTGAAACAATTGGTTACATATTTTACTTACATGCTACTCTGAGCAGCCTTTTTCTCTTGCACAACACAACCAGCACACCCTCATACTGTTGTTCATTTTAATGTGCTTTCCTGAAGGGTGTATTGTGTCTTTAAAATCAATGGCACTTTGATTTTTATATAGACACTGACCCTTTCCTCCTACTGTTAGTTTTAAGTTCATCAGTTTTTAGGTACCTAAAGACTATTGCCTTGATTTTGAATAAAGTTGGACTTTGCTGATTGTGCACGACAAAGTGGTGAAAATTGATGTGTTAGAGCCTCATTTTGCCTCCTCCAGTTTGTGGCTAATACAAAGAAGATGAATTCTGAATGAGGCATCTTATCTGCAAGCAAATGCTAACTTGGTATTGACTTACCAATTGCATTTCTTGATAGTACTCAGTAATTGTCTAAATTAGTTCTGTAAGTTTTAGGTAAAGAAACCTGAGAATAAGAGGTAGTTCTGTTAATTCAAAGTAATGTTCTTCACTGTTTGCCACCACTAAAACATGGGTAACATCTTTATTTTTACTGATTTTTTTGTAGCTGCATTTAGATAAGTACAAGCCAATCATTGAAACCCCCAGATAAGTAGGAAGTGAAAAGCCCTGTTTGATATCCATGATGTTTACATTTTTGTAGTTCTCTTACCAAAGTGCAGAGATGACTGGAGCAATGTAGAAGTATTTTGACTCTGGTTTTATGAACAGGGAATTGTGGTGATATCAAGTTGGTACGACTTGGTGCTGAAAAAGCAATCAACAATGAAGTGCGGGGATTCAGCCTGGATAAGCAAGTTGAACACAGAATGAGTAAGTAACACACAAATCAGACTTTCCTTCAGTCTTCTTCAAGAGCTTGGTGATGTGTTACATGTGTCCTCTAAGAAGGAAGATTTTTCTACAAGAGTATTTCAGTTTCTCAGGCTTAGTGGGAAAGTGGCAGTTTGTATATGGGCCAAAATCTAAGGAAAAGGAAAGAAAGAACCAAGGTGACTTCTTGTTTATCTTTTTTTAAAACAAATTATATTAGCTGGATGTTAAAGCCATCATTTTGAAGCAATGCAGTTATGCAGCATTTGAGAGCTACAAAGAGCAAGTCTCATTGTCTTCATTGCACAAGATAAGACTCCAACAGAAAATGGAAAAATGCAGCAAAAAATGAATTTGGCTATTTACTCTTAAAAACTGAATGACTGAGAGCAAGAGTTTCGGTAAGAATTTTGCTATTCCTCCTGTAAATTGTCCTTTGGTTTATGACAGAACGAAAGCCAGGAGACTCTGACCAGGATATTCAGAAGAAAAAAGCAGCTCTGGATCAGAAGCTGGACATGCTGTCCCGTGAGCGTGCCATGCACAGATGTGAGAAGAGAGAGGTAGCAAGATCACTTGTAATCCTGTTTGTAGAATCCAGAGCATAAAAAACTCTACTTTTTAATGTCACCTCTGAGCAGCAACTGCCTCTTCACCTACTTTTTCAACTAATGGAACAAAGAACTTTGCACCAGGAATTCTTTTGTTCATTTATGGCAGTATTTTCCACTGGTTCATCATGCTACTTGTTGCTCTGGTGTTAAGCAGTTGTCATTTGGGTCTGTCACCAGTTTTTAATGTAACCATAGTTAGAAATCTTAATGGTTTAATTTGATTGCATACTTAAAAGCTCTGTTTTTGTTTCACTAAAAATAGGAAGAGACCTTGTGATGTGAGATTTTGGAATATGTGTTGCCCTTGTTTTCCTTTTTTTTTGTCTAAGAATTGGGCATTTGTTCTCAAATTACAGATTTCTGATGGTAAACCCAGTTGCACAGAAATGTAAGATGTAGTATTGTGCATTGCAAAACCTAAATGTGTTGACAACTTTCCAAGATACTGCTCAGCTATTTGGGATGCTTTTGGTATTAAAAGTCAGTCTGAGCAAGTCTAAATGTGGAATTTGGGAGGAAAGAAAGTATATGGGGAAATGGGTGGTGTTAAAGGTGGTTTTTCTTCATTTTTTCCTTATCTAGAGTCAAATGTTAGATGATGAAATTGGCAGACTTTCAAAGGAGAGACAACAACTTGCTTCTCAGCTAAAGAAGGTAGGAATTTAAGGCAGCTCCTTAGTAGACTTCAGCTGGTGTATTTATATACTTTGTGTCCTTTAATTGGGGTGGAATTTGGTTTTGATATAGCTGGGAGTATTTATAAAGTAATAGGTAAATACATAAGGGTCATAAGCTGAGTAAGTTATGGACAGGCAGGTGTGAAATCTGGGTGTACTCTGGCTGCATATTGGAAAAAACCCAACAAGCAAATAAAACCCAAGCAGGGATATTCACTGTTACAGTTAAGGGTGAATTTTAAATGAAATGGGGCATATTTGACAAATAAGTAATAAAAAACATTCATATCCTCACCTTGTAGGATGTATCTTCATCAACCTGTCCATGCCCCTCACAGTCCTGCTGGAATTGAGATACTTTTAAATGTTTGAGTGAAAAAACAGCTGGAGGATTTCTTGTGTGTAGAAGTGAAAGGGGAAACAGGCACTGATAGCAAACCCAGTAATTAATGCTAAGTACCATGAACCATGAGATAAATGAAGATTCCTCTTTAATGAGTATATGCTGGCCCTTAATGGTCATGGAGGCTTGGAGTTACAAAAGGGATGGCAAACTAAACTCTGCTCTGTTAGTGTGTTGAGATTGCCTGTCTGTAGATATAAAGGAACATTTCATTCCAGTTTGCCACCCTCAATGGCACTGACCTGTGATTTCAAGTGAAAGGAACACTTGAGGGAAGTCACCTTGTGACTTTGATTGTCACAATGGAGACAGTTCCATTGGCATGGTGCATTATGCACGAGCTGGTTGGCAGTTAGACTTGTCCAGGCAGTTAAACATTGCCCTGAGGAGGTTAAAGAAGGCTAAAGGAGGTGTCTGTTGTACTTGCAGACTCGGGGGCACTCTCAGAAGGTCCAGGCAGATATCATCCTGGAGTCTGACATCATCTGCTGCACGCTGAGCACGAGTGGAGGGAGCCTGCTGGAGTCGGCCTTTGCACGGCAAGGCCACGATCCCTTCAGCTGTGTCATCGTGGATGAGGTCAGAGAAGAAGGAATTACTTGTATTTGCCTCTTACCCTGACTTGTTTGGTGCTTTAATGGCATGCAGTTTTACTTAAAAACCATAGCTAAAGTGTGGTTCTTGCTGCAGATATTTCCAGATGGTTTGGTTATATTTATCTCTCTTTGGAGAGCCCTGCATGTATAACAATAAAATAAATCTGGTGGTAGTTTTTTACTAAAGTCCTTCTTTTTCCCTTTTTTTTTTTAGAAGACTTAAGGCATTTAAGGCTGTGTTACAAGAAATTGAACACACTTCCCTTCTTTGCTGACAACTATTTTTTGTCCTTTTTTGCATGCACAAAAGGCAGGGCAGTCCTGTGAGGTTGAAACACTCATTCCACTGATCCATCGCTGTAATAAACTCGTCCTTGTTGGAGATCCCAAACAGCTCCCTCCTACTGTCAAATCAGTAGTAAGTGTTCCAACTCTTTTCCTTTTTCTTGCTGTGAAGTGGATATAGTTTAAGAACAGTATTTATGGAAAATACATAAAAGGGGGAAAAAAAGACATTTCAGTGTGGCAATACAAACTTCAGCTGGGCACTGAGTTTGTGAGGGATGTTGTGCTATGGCAGGCTCTGTTATCTCCTTGTGGGACCTTCAGTCAGCATCACATTCCTTAAGGAATGGAGAATGAAGATTACCTGTTTGTGTGGGAACTTCCTTGCTCTACATGTGTGTTCTGAGGGTGAACATACAGGAGCACTTCCTTGTATCCAACAGTAAGGACTGCTTTAAGCATCTCATAAAGAAGGAAAAACAGACTGGCTTCTTTGGAGGAATAAATTGTCTAGAGGCTGTGTGCTTGTTTAATGAGATCCCACCTGGAAGATCTCGCTTTGCATTCTTGTTGATGTTTTAAAAATTTTACTGTGTTGTGACTCACAGAGGAAAGCTGCCTTACTAAAGGCTACACACAAAAATTCAGATTTATGCAGGTGACCTTTACTGAAATAACGAGACTAACACACATAAAAAATGGAAGTGCAAGTGGTTGTCGTTTTGTTGGTGATTTAGAAGAAAACAAATAGCTTTAATTTCCACAAGCCAGTTGCTCTGTTGGGTTTGGCACCTCGTTCCCCAAAGTCAGTGTCCTGTTCCCCCCCTGGCAGAAGGCTCAGCAGTATGGCTACGACCAGTCCCTGATGGCCCGTCTGCAGAGGCACCTGGAGGAGCAAATGCAGAGGAATGTCCTGGGCAGCTCGCCTGTGGTGCAGCTCACGGTGCAGTACAGGATGCACCCCGACATCTGCCTCTTCCCATCTGCCTATGTCTATGGCAAGACCCTAAAGACTGCCAGGTGAGTGGCTCTCTCCTTTCTGAGCATGGGATGTTTCAAAAAGACCTTGTCAGGTCAGGGTGTTCTCTTAAGTCTAAAGATTCTTGGGGTTGTGAGAGGGGGGAAGGTGGTTAGTGGGAGAAAACGTGAATTCCGTGTCCTGTTAGGGAGCATAAAGAGTGCTGAGAGTTCCTTTTCAGGCCTCTTTATTTATGTAGCAGTGAAAATTATGGACTCTGAGGGGCAGAAAAGCTGAAAGTTGTAATCACAGAATTATGATGCACCTTTTTCAGAAAATGCTCTATATTTTTAGTATTTTTAAGCAGCCACAGCTACTTAAGGTATGTTGGAAATAGTGCTAAATAGGTTGGAAAAAACCTTTAGGGCCATGAAGTTCAAGTATTATCCATGTTCATCACTAAAATATGTCTTCAAGTGCCACATCACATGATGTTTGAACATTTCCAGAGTCTGTCCCAATGCTTCACAACTCCTTCCTCAGAAAAACTTTCCTAATACCTAATCCAAACCTCCCTTGGGGCAATTGAGGCCATTTCCTCTCGTCCTGGAGAGTTCCTTCTGTTTGATAACCACGATGTAAATAAATGAAGTATCAGTTGTCAGAATTTCTGTGTGGTTACCTAGTGATAAAAATGTTATTTACAGAGCAATAGAAGAGAACAGATGTTCTTCAGACTGGCCATTCCAGCCCTACCTTATTTTTGATGTAACAGATGGTCGTGAAGAGCGAGACAACGAGTAAGTCCTGCATTTTAATCAGCCAAAGTTTAGATTTTCTGAGAATTAATTACCTAGAAAAGACTCTTCTTCTCTTCTGTGTTGTTCCCACTATGCATTAAGTAACTAGAACTGCATTTTTGATTTGACCAAAAACAGGTTTTGAATGTTTTTTGGCATTTTTTTTAAGTCTGTGACTGGTTCTAATCCTGGTTTAACTATCTGTGAAATGCCAATAAATATCTGCAATCTCTCCTAACTCCGTAATAGTTTGGGTTCCTGATTTTTTTATCGGTGACTTCCCTTTCCCAGGTGCAGGCTGAGGTGATGCCAGGAGGTGGCAGGCTCAGTCCTCCCCTTTGCCTGTTGTGCAAGGAAAGCACAGCTGAGGGAACATGGAAGTGCAGCCTTTCCCTGCCTGCACTTCCCAGGGTTGGTAGCCCCTCCTCAGGGTCTGTTTGCCAAGTTCTTTGAGCCTCTGTGGGAAAGAGGCTCCAAAGGTTCAAAACAGGGTCTTTGATTCACAATCCCCCAACAGACTGGGCCGAAGCATGGAATGGGAAAGATCTGTCAGGGGTGTTTCTGTAGTATTTCCATTTTGTCCTGTACAGTTCTTACAGTAATCCTCGGGAAGTGAAGCTGGTGATGGAATTAATCAGAACAATTAAAGAAAAAAGGAAGGATCTGGGTCTTCGTCGCATTGGAATAATCACCCCTTACAGTGCACAGAAAAGGAAAATTCAGGATCAGCTGGACAGTGTGTTTAGGAATAACAGGTAAAGAAACCACGGGTTTTCAGATGGGCCTTGGCTCTTGCTTATTAATCCTTTGTTTATCCTCTTAAAGTAATGGGGAAACTCTCAAACCCTCTTGCTTAAAACAGGCATGGTCTCTCTGTGCCATTTCCTAGTTATTACCTGTATATATGTTCTGAATAAAGCTGATTTAAAAGAAAACCTAAAATTCCAAGCTGTGTGGACCACAAGAGCTTTTCAGTAATGATGCTGCTCTCAGAAAAGTAAATTCACCGTTAGGCTCATACACAGAAGCAGAAGTTTGCCCTGGATGGTTTGGACAGATGAGCATTCAGAATAGTGTTTAGGTTCTTTGCATTGGTGTGTTGCTTAAAAATCCAACTAGCAGAGTCAGCAAGCTGTTCAATTCTTTGTTCACCAGCCCAGGAGAAGTGGACACAGTGGATGCCTTCCAGGGCCGAGAGAAGGATTGCATCATCGTGTCCTGTGTGCGGGCAAACAGCGCCGAGGGGTTGGCGCTGCCCTGTGTCCAGGCCAACAGCACCAAGGGATCCATTGGGTATGTGTCCTGCAGTGAACTGCAAGTTACATTTCCAACTGCATTGAAGATAAAGTAATATTTTTGATAGGGCCAGTAAAAAAGTTACAGAGAACAAGTCCCTTTTACTAGTCAGCGAATTAAAGGGCGTGAATTGGCGTTACTGGTTTGAGATCTCGGAGCAAAAGGGACAGGGAGTTGCTGCTGGTTTGCTCTCTGTTGCTTGCTGATCCATTTGTGTGGCTGCCTTAGCCTGTCACTCTTTGGGTTTGGCAGGATTGGCCTTGGAATGTTGGCTCTGGGCATTAGTACTGCAGCAGTTGTTCTTGTAGCTTCTGATACATGTTGGAACTCTGAGTGCTGTTCTCTCAAAATGAAATCCATTTTCTGTGACTTGCTGTCCTGTTGATACAGCATTCTGTCTGTAAAAGTATTGTTAACTAGTTACATTTGTCACTTGGAATGTGATGTAGTAGCCAAGCTGGATCTGGGGTTTGGAGTGAATGTCCTTGTCCTGAGTACAGGACAAGTTTGCAGGACATCTTGATTCAAGATCACAGATTTGTTATTTTATATGTTCTTTTTTCTGTCTGAAACAGAAGGAACTAAACACTGAGTGTGCTGTTCACCCCCACAGCCCTATAGCAGTTGTTAATTTGTTTCTGTAACTTGCAGATAATTTTAGTTTAAAAAATGCTAGTTGGAAATATGAAATATGCCTTCTTAGAGTTCACTGGCTTCTGAAACTATAGGAAACGTGGTTGCATAAACAGAAATCTTTGTTTCTGCATACCAGGTTTCACTAAGCTGCTTATGTTTCTCTGATTTCAAGATAAATGGCTTTTAATGGTGCTGATCCATGTTACTTTGGGAAGAGAAAGAATCCGAATCGTGTAATAAACAACAATAATGCTTTTTGAAGATTCCTTAATCTGGTTGATCAAGTTTGGAAACTGAAGGCTGCTGGAACCTGCCAGTTCTTTTGGCTGACATAGGACTTAACATCTGTCTGTTCTTTTGGAGGAAAACATTCCAGCTCACTATGCTTGATATATAAATATATAAAGGTTTATATATTCAAACTTTGACAATGCAGTGCCTTAGCAGCTGTACGTGCTGATGACTTGGACATCTCTGTTTCAGGGTCAGGTGTGATGGGATAAGTTTGCCACACCCTTACCTGTGATCTTGTGGCTGAGCAAAGTATTTTGTTCTCCAAGATTGCATTAAATTTACTTTTCACAGTGCAAAACCAGACTTTGTTCTGCAAGAACACACTTTTCACTCTTGAAGCATGACAAAGCAAAAGTCTGCCTTGACGTGCTTCCAGTGCAGGTCACCTTTAAGATAAAATATTCATGTGCAGTGTTCAGTATTTCAGTAGGTTATTTTCCCATTAATCATGCCAAATATTACTGATCTATTTCAGTTCAAGTCAAAAAGAAGCTTAAAGTCTTGATAGGTGAAGTGAGGTTGATGTCCTCGGTGCTTTGAGGAACGTTTAAGGAAGCAGTGGTTGGCATTAAAAGGGGATTTGCTCTAAGAAAGGAAACATCCACAGCAAGACCTGGAAAGAACTGGAATTCCCTGCAAGGAATGGTGAAAGGAAACACAATTCATGCTAAACCTTTGACTTGAGGCTGCCAGGAGCTCTGGGAATGGGGCAGGGGCTGCCACCACCCTTGGAACTGCTGTTGTTCCTTTCACTGACATTTGATTTTATCTCTTTTGCTCATAACCCTTAAACCTTGTGGAGGAAGTAGTTTGGGAGCTTGGTTTTGTCTTGTCACTCAGGTTCCTGGCGAGTCTGCAGCGTCTGAATGTCACCATCACCCGAGCCAGGTTCAGCCTCTTCATCCTGGGCAGGCTGCAGACCCTCATGGTAGGTGCAGTGTCAGCTGGATGCTCGTCTGTGGCCCACCCTCCAGTCAGGGCTGGGAGCTGAAAACCACCCTGCAGACCTCTCCAGACTGTGGAAGGGGCTGAACTTTGTGTGTTTCTCCCCGGTTGTTGTTCCTTCCCGGGGGCGGGGGGTGCCCATTCGCCATTAGAGGGCGATAGAGCCACGCGAGAGAAGCCCCTGCAAACGGGGAAATTGTCATTTTTGGTGCTTCTGCTGGTTCAAAGTACCTTCCCTGTGTTACAGCAGCCAGAGTGTCTGTTGCTGTTTTGCAGCTGAAACATAAGATTCTTCCATTCCAGAAGGAACATAACAGTGGTTTCCATGACAGTTGTGTCAGGTACCTTGATTAAAGGGGTTGTGCCTCCTCTGACACCTCTGTCTGTCTGTGTTAATTTCTTACTAATAACTGGGTGTTTTCTTTTTTTCTTTTTAATAGGAGGATAAAAACTGGAATCACTTGATTCAGGATGCTCAGAAAAGAGGTGCCATTATCAGGACAACAGAAAAAAATTACAAGAAAGATGCTCAGAAGATTTTGAAGCTCAGACCAGCAGTGCAGGTCCCAGCCAAGGCAGGCACTGTGACCCCTCCTGTGGTGCAGGCTGGTTCTAGCAGTGCCAAGAGGGGTGAGCTCATGAATCCTGGGGGCAGCCCACGGGAACTCTCTGCTGGCCCTGGCCATGCAGTGCCCCAAGGAAACAGAGGGCCCCCACAGCCTCCAGGGGCTCCAGCTGCTGATTCCAGGAGGGCCAGTGCCCCTGCTCCTGTGGGAGCTCCAGCTGCAGATTCCAGGAGGGCCAGTGCCCCTGCATCCATGAGTGCTCCAACTGGTGATTCCAGGAGGGGCAATACCCCTGTGCCTGTGGGGATTCCTGCTGCAGATTCCAGGAGGGGCACTGTCCCTGCTCCCATTGGGGCTCCAGCTGCAGATTCCAGGAGGAGCACTGGCCCTGCATCCACAGGGGCTCCAGCTGCAGATTCCAGGAGGAGCACTGTCCCTGCATCCATGGGGACTGCAGCACTTCCTGCCAATCCAGAGAAACCACGGGACCCAAGGCTGGCCAGTCTGGCCAGTAGAACTGAGGCTAAAGGGAAGGAGCAGGCCTTGAAAGATGGCAGTTGGTCAGCGCAGAGCAGTCCAGGATCAACATCACAGCCAGGCCTCCATGCATCCCTAGCTGCCAGGGATCAGGCTTCCAGAACAGAAAACTTCAAGAAGGCCCAGCAAACAGTGGGACAGTGCAATGTGCTTTCCACACCATCTTACACAGCTCAGCACGAGGGTGACAGGAGAGGAGCTGTGTCCAAAAGTAGCTCAAAAGCCCCCACTGAGAGAGGTCAAAGTAATAGCAGTGAGTGGAACAGAGACTCTCGTGGTTTGACCAGGAGACCATCAGAGGAACCACCAGAGGACACAGAATCAAGCTCTTCCAAGCGAAGAAAGATCTTTCATTGACTCCACCATTGGCTCATCACTGAAAATCTGTTCCCAGCTTTCTGTCTAGCAAGGACTGTATTTTAAATTATTTAGCACGCCTGGAACTCCCTTGTATTGATACCACTGCTCTCAGTAGATCTCTTTCCTTCCCATCCTGTCCCTAATTGTGGAGGGACTTTATACCTGACAGATGGTAGCTTTGAGGTTTTGAAAAGAGAAGTTGGGCAGCTGCATTGCTTGGAAGAGCAGTGAATTGTGTCATCTAGGAAGCTAAGGTTGTAAATGTTTAACGATGTATATTTGTACAGTATACAGGAATATTTTAAGATTTAATTTGGCAGATATATAGCTTCTTGTTTCCTTGTGTAAATGCTAATTTCTTAGAGATGTAATTTTTTTATGAAGAACCAGAGCAAAGCAAAAAAAAAGAAAAAACCCAAACCAACCCAAAACAGAACCCACCCCCAAGTCCAAAAAACAGCCAGACTTCTTTTTCCCTTTGTACTAATAAGTCTAATTTATTTGGTAGCAAAAGTGAGGGTCGAAAACGTGGTAGCAGTGGTTCTTCCTCACACTCCACTAGTGCCTCAGGAAAGTCTGAGGCAGATGTACATTGGTTGAATGGAGAGAATTCTACTTATTTTGTATATTTTATTGCCGGTTTTTATAGGAACAGAAAAGTTTTTGTTTATATAGAGGTGCCTTGAGTTTTGCTCTTGCTGCTGCTCCATCAGTTGGAATCCCTTTCTTGTTGCAGTGGCAACACAACCTGCAGATTAAAACCTACGAGGTCTGTTTGTGTCCATGTGAGGAATAATCAGTAGCACTGTGGAATCTTGGTCAAAGATTTAGTTAACAGTTATTGGTAATAACACTTGAGTTTCTTTGTATGGAGCTTTTGGAGATCTATAGGGTTTAAAAGGACAGGTAGTTCTTTCTAGGTGTTATTCCTGGATTCCTTCCACTGTGCTCATGAGGAATATACAGCCACTAAAAAGGGATGGGGGGGAAAAACGAACTGTTTGTAAGGAAAGCCTTCCTCTAATCATAACATCTCACAATAAAAGTGGAATTATTTCTACTAAGAATTCCTTTGGGTCACTGTGAAGTATCACTTTCTGGAGCCTGTGTGTGTGTGTCATGGAGGGGAAGAGCACCAATTGAGATGCCCAGAGTTTTGCAGGGGGATAAGCTGAGCCTGCAGCACCTTGGGAGTGGTTGTGGTGCCAGTTGGATGCACAGGGAGTGGGGCAGGTTGTGCCCTCTCCACGTGAGTCCAAGTGCAGCCTGAAGCAGGCAGGGCTCACTGACTGAACCACTGTAATGGCAGGGGCTTTGCTGGAGCAAATGAGCCACCAGAATTCTCTTTGCTGTCGTTTTTAGTTACATTTTCTGTCCTGCATTTGGTGATGAGTGTCAGCTTTGCCCTTTTAACCTTCCCCTGAACAGGTCCCTGTGATTCAGTCCTGGGAAACAGGTGTCTTCCAGCTCCAACCATCAGGTGCTGGTTCAGACTGTAATTGCCAGTAAAACTGACATCCCTAATGCATCCAAGCCTGGAACAAAGGTGCTTTACTGGTAACAGCTGCATGAGGGGGGTGTTGGGAGGCTTTGACTTGCCATCTGTGACTGTCCAGCTCCTTGTGCTGCCCAGGAGAGAGCATTTCAGTGTAACAGGGAGGAATCTGTGAGATCCCTGTGAGGTGGGATCAGCATCTGTGCATTGTTTAGCTTAAATTATTCCTTCTGTTGCAACCTGAGTCGCTTCAGTGAGCCCTGGCCACCTCTTGTCAGCAGTGTGTGCTCTTCTCCAGCAGCTGTGACCTGGGAGAGGAGGGGAGGCAGCTGGAGTGGGTCTGACTGTAATGAACTGGACATTTGGGTCACTCCCACATGCCAGGCTCCATGCCCTGTGTGTTATCTCCCTTTATGTTAATAGGAATATTTAAAACCACTGCCACCTTTCAACCCCCTTGGCTCTTGTTGGCAGGGCTGTGCTGCCCTGCCTGCTGTTTGTACTTAGCACATTGAGAGGCTGCTGCTCTGTGAACCCCAGGGCTGGGGAAGCCATTTGGGCTGTTGATGTAAATAGAGTGAAGCTGGCAACAAAATGAATGAGGAAATGCTTTGCTGGTAATTTAATACAGCTTCATCACAAGAATGGTTCTCTGCAACTTCGAGTTTCCTTTCTCCTCAATCTGCATTTCAGAATATGTTCTGAGGGTGATGCTTGCCCCATTGTTTAACATTTCATTTTTATTGTGCTCTCTAATGCCTGTATTTTTCCATAAATCATCTCTGAGGTGTGATCAGTGGCTCAGACCTTTATGCTGATTTAATCCTAGATTTATCTGACTTCGGATTGTCAGTCTTTCAGTAGTGGCTTATTGCTGCCATCTCAATCTGTATGGTTAATGATGTATTTGTTAATTAAAAAATGTTTGGGTTGTTGTGCTTAGAACACTTTTCCCTCTTCATGTACCACTCAGAGTAGGTTAGTAGCTGTAATTAACTTTTCCCTCCATTGTTTTATACCCATAACATGGAAAACCAGGCAAAATCTAATCCCAAGCACACTGCTCACAATCTGTAATGAGGAACAAACAGATCAGGTATAATTTTCATCTCTTCTCTGCTGTTTCACTGTGTTACAAAGTGCTGAGTAGTAATGGGCAGTCAGTGTGTGTAAGCTGTGAGTAGAGACTTGCTTTAGTCATTTGTAACATCTCAGAACTGGTGGCCATTAGGGGAGGCTGTTCAATGTTAAAGTTGCAAAAAATCCATAAAGAAACATTCAACACAACTTTATGTAAAACACTTTACTGGGGGTTGTGCCAAAAACCTTTGGAAGAAGCAGCGTCCAGGTTTTTATACAGAGGCTTCCATGCTGCTTCCAAGCTTGGCAGCTTAAATCTCAGTGCAAAACCAGTTCCTCTTGGTCTTGGATATCAGGAAGAAGGGAAAGTCTCTTGTTGGACTATGTTTTGTTCAGAGTTTGGGGGTTTTTGGGGGTGTGGGTTTTTTTTAATTACTCTTTGTACACAAATAAGCTGTCCAGTAAAGATGGAGTACAATTGTGGCTATTCCTTTCTCCTTTAAGGTTTACTTGTAATTGTTTTCCATGTCATTACTCCCAGTGATGGTGAAGTGAGAGCAAACCAGGTGTGTGCAGTGCTGACATCCAACAGGTCCTGTTCCCCAGGAGGTGTCCCTTCCCCCTGGGTCCCTGTACCTGCAGGAGGATGCTGCCTTACCAGCTCTCTGTGGGACACCAGAGGAGAACCAGCAGTTTGCAGGAGGATTCTCCACTTGGGGAGTGCAAGAGGGAGGTGTTGGCCTCTTGGAGTGGTGGTGTGGGTGGGCCTGGGTGGTGCTGAGAGCTGGGGATGCCCCTGGGTTGTGAGTGACCATCCCAAGAGCTGTGCCAGGCTCCTGGGAGCACAGGAGGCATCGGCCTCTCCTTTCTCCCATTCTTTCTCTGCATTCCAGTGCTGGGAGTACTGGTGGGACCATGGCCTTGTTCAGTGCTGTCCCCCAGAGCAGCTGAGTGCCATAGCTAATTAGCAACTGGTCTAATGGGTGGTGGCACAGGAGCTGGGGGAGAGATGTGCAAGGTGTGCAGGCTCAGAAGGCACTTCCCCTCTTCCCACTGCTAGTCCCTGGAATGGGAATATCCCCAGCTCTGTTATACCGATGTGGGGAAAGCACAGAACTTCCAGAGCAAGCAGAACTTGTAGTGGGCAAATTTACTGACTGGGGGCAAACAATATCCTCAGTCAACATCTGGAAAATAACATGGAACACCAGTAATTTCAGAGCTGAATATTTTTCCTTTTTTTGGCAGTCACTGCAGTGTGGTGACATGCTGGGCTTGACTTTTGGGTAGAGAAGGGAGCAGTCCAAGTGTCCAACAGGTGGAGCTGGGCTGTTCATTCACAGCCCTGTGGTTGGAGAAATACCATGGAGAGGCAGAACCACTGTCCTAAAAATGCAAGTCGTCCTCTCCCTTCTGCATGAATAAATGATGGATGAAATGACTGCTGTATTGTAAATGGAATTTATAATGTTAATGATATAATATAGTCTTTCCACAGTGGGTCTGTTCCCAAGTAATGTAAAAGGTCTCCTTTCTTGTCTTTTTAAGCTGCCTGGAAAGGAGCCCAATGCCTTATTCTTGAGTGCAAATGAATGTAAGCTAAGCAGGCTCGTACATCCAACACTGCTGACACGAGACCTCCTCGCCAGATGTACCTGTCTGCTCTGGCCCTGCCTAATTTGCCACCAGCTCCCAGGAAAAGCATGATGGAAGGGAAGGTGGTTTGAGAGCACATTGCATCTGTTCTTGGGAAAGCAGAGAAAAGCTTATTTTATAGCCCAACAGGCTGCACTGGTGCAGCTGCCCAGTGTTGTCACTGGTTTCACTGTTGCATGAAGCAAAAACTGCCTTTGCTACAGAGAAATCCCATCACTTTCCCCCTCTGTTTTAATGCCTGAAGTGACAGAGTGGGGTCAGGATGGAGCTTTTGGAGTCTGGTCTTGTTGCTGGCCAGGAAAAATGGGTGGGTTTAGGCTTTCCTCACACGTTTCAGCCTGCAGTGAAACTTGTCACAACACGTAGAGAATCAAAATGCCAAAGGAGGCATGAGGAGGGTCTGAAGCTTTTCTGTGCATCTCAAATCAGGGGGGGATTTTGAGCCATTTTCTGTGTGATTGTGGCCAAACTCTACAGCTTCCTGCCAGAAAGGCTGAGGAGATGGGGGTACAGAGCTCTTCCAAACCCAGCTTTGCTCTTGTTTCTGAGCAAGAACACTCAGCTCCTCCTTTATACTTCATTTTACTTACATTTGAGGCTCTTCATGAGAGCCAATTACAGAGCAGAACCGGGTGCTGAGGCTGTTAATTTTATTCCCACTGAAGTGTTGGTTCTCTGCTCCAGCCTCTGCAGGGCTCCTTAGGAATCACTCCTGTGGATGAGATGTCTGCTTCCTCATCTTTAAAAACCCAAACAACATACCTGGGAAGTGCCAATGGAATTTTTCACCCCCTCCTTCTCTCTCCAGCCCCCTGGGACTGCAGGTTTGACATTTTACATCAGGCAGGTTTTTGTTGCCTTGGGACTTCTGGTTATTTAGATTTGTCGCTACTCCAAATAGTTAAAATTGGAGTAGAATTTGAAGTAAACAAGAAAAATCAGAAGCTCTACTTGTGCTGTTTGGAGAGGTCACTTTTTTGCAGACAGAAGTGTAATTTAAAAACTTTCTCAAACGAAATCAAATGCTGGTGACAGGATGCACATGGAACCTCTTGAAAGAGCGCAAGTGGCTTTTCTCAGAAAGACAAGTACCTTTGGGTTAACCTTTCCCCAAGTGAAGTATCAAACTCCTTGGGCAACTTCTCCCGTTTGGGAGCATTAACTGATGTACAAATGTTTCTGTCTCAAAGAAGATGAACTTTGGGATCTGTGGGCACTTGCTGTGATGGTTTCTCTGTGTTCTTTCAATAATGCTCAGTTCTCTTTGTGCAGACACCCCTGTGCTAACAGATGTCTGCACTTAATGGATCTTCAGTGCTGAAGATTTCAGAAGCTTTAAATCGTTTTCTTAAAAACCAAGTGTAAGTTTTATGGGAGAGATTTGCTTTTCTGTCTTGCAGTGCCTTGTGTTACGTGATTGCAAGTTCTATAGCACGTGGGACAGGTCAAACCCTGTCCTGATGTCCCACCCGTGGGGCTGGCTCTGTGTCTGAGCCGTGCTGTGGGAGGGACACCCAAAACTCCCTCTTTGGGCTCTGCTCTTGCTTTACAGCCTTTCTGATTTCCCCTGTGAGCTGCAGCATGTGGTGTTTGCCCTCTGCAGTCACTGTTTCACAGAGGGTTTTGCTTCTGCACCCCTGGGAAGAGCCTAAGGATGGTGCACGTGGTGTGGAGGGTGGGTTTGTGTTTTTGTCCCCCAGCGTTTCTCAGGTGTCCTGGCACAGCTGCAGGAGGGTTTGTGCTGCAACCTTCTGCTCCTGGTGGGAGTTCCAGAACCATCCCTTGGGCTTTGGGTAAAGCAGGACCAGGGCTGTGTATTACTCGTGGTCAGGGTTCATAGGGAGGTGGAACCACCTCTGGAGCTGAGTTAGGAAGCTGTTGATCTTTTATCTTTAAGATATCTAGTTGAAGATGCCCCTGCTCAGTGCAGGGGAGTTGAACCAGATGCCCTTTAAAAGGTCCTTTCCAATTCAAGCTATTCTATTATTCTAAAACCCCGAAGCCAAACAGCCAACACCCAATTAACCAAGAGAAAATCCTCAGACCTGGAAAGGTCTGGTGCAGTGATCTGTTGCCTTCAGCAGTCTTTATTCCTGGGCTGTTCTGAGCTTTGTTGTGCCCTTCTGAGGTTATTTTCTTGAGGAATTTTGTGCTGCTGCTTGGCACGTTCCTGCCTGCATTGCAATAAAGGTGAATCTGCTGGCTGCAGAGTTTGTCTGGGATATGGCTTTATGAAACAGTAAATTTTCTGTTGCTTAATCTAATATTCTAGAGAAAAACACTAGTATAGGGAAAGGAGAATGTTGTTTCACCTTCCAGAAGTGCCATTAAAGATCTTGATCTTGTTACAGTCGTTTCTCTGCTATTACTTGTAAGAACAGTGACATGAGGATTTAAAGTCTATTACAGTCAGAAAGTACAAAGAAAGAGCAAGTGTTGATATCAACTGAGTGTGTTAAAGACAGGGAGGCAGTGCTGGGGCCAGCCCACTTCCTCAAGGATCAAATCTCAGCAGGGCAAGCTTAACCCTCTTTTATTTTAGGGTGGATTAACTAAGCCCTGTGTCCTGCCTCTGTGATGTTAAATGCTGCTCAAAATGTGCACCAGCTTCGTGCTGCTCTTTGAAGTGACAATATCCATCCTGCACCTCCAGCTGTGTTTTCTTCTCCTCTCCCCTGTGTGGAGGTGGCTGTTTCAGTGGCACTGGCTCTGTGTGCTCAGGATCCAGTGCTAGGGCTGGAAGATGCTCCAGGTTCCTGCATTTGGGAATGGGGGCTGCTCCTGGCACTGGCCCCCCGAGCAGGATGGGGCAGGGACAGGACCAGGGAGAGTGTGAAAGGAGAGCAGATGTCGACAGTGAAGCTTTTGGGTAAGAGTTCCACTCAGGCAAGGACACCAGACCTGGGAATGCCAGTGGAGGTCGAAGCCTGGACTGTGTGTGGCTCTTGGGCTGACTCAGGGAGGGTCATGGAGCTGGGATGGGGACCAAGGGCTGCTCACCTGTCCAGAAACCCTCCCAGAACTCAACAAGCTGGAGCTGGGGGCATCTCCCATCTTCTAACCCTCCACACAGCCATCTCCTGGCTCAGTAAATCTTTGGATATGACAACACTGAAGCTCTTGTGTTTGTGACATTCCCATTGTTCTGGCTGAGTTACATAATTTGTCTCTGGTTTTTCCTGCTTTTGTTTATGTGCTTGGTTGCAAATGCCTCCTCAGAGAGGAGCATGCTTATGAGCCTTAAAGAAGTTGATCTACTCCCTGTGAGCTCTATACTGAAGTTCTAGGCTGTGACTGCTTAAAAATACTCAAAATAAAGAGCATTTTCTGCAAAAGGTACATCATAGCAGTAGCTGGAGGCAGGGGGAGCTGGAATGGGATTGGGACAGCTGAAGTCCCCCTGGAGAAGCATCCCTGGACTAACCAGCCTTCTCCTGCCACAGACTCATTTGGAAATGGCCTTTCCACTCAAGACCAGAGCTTAGTATATCACTCAGGCTCTGTTCATCGTCTACAGTTTGTAGTCTAACCTAGGTTCAGCTAAGTAATTAGGAGAAATAATTAATAGCTCTCAGTGATGAGGCAACCTCTCTCTCCCTCCCCTCTCCCTCACCATGTTGTGCACCTTGGTAGGGACTCAGAAAACACAAGAGGACATTATGAATCAAAAAATAAGTTCTTTACCTGTAATTAACTGTGCACACAAAAAGGAAAACGTGGTGATCAAGCAGCCATTAATAGTTGCTTTACTGGAGGAGGATACACCAGAATCAGATGCTCATGGCAAAATGTCCCTTTAAGTTGTGGTTCTGTTATAACATTTAATCCAAACAAAAATAAATCTCTACCCAAAAAAGTATTTGAACCGTACACTATTTGGACATGTGTGGATAAGACACTGCACCCCTCATGTACCAGGGGCCTCCTGTCCCCTGTGTCCTCCATAAGTGCAAGAAAACAAAACCCAGCAATGAAAATACAAAATCAATGCAGCAACTAGAGTCGTAGGCAACAGTATGTGCGTGGCCAGGCCAGGCCATGGTGGGATGTGGGACTAATGCAGCAGGGATGGACCAGAGTCCCCCTTTATCCCCCCTCCCCTGCCCCTTCTCCGTGGTGTGGGGCTCTGGAGGTGTCATGACAGGCTCTTTCGAAACAGGGCACTAAGGGGAGGAAAAATAAAAAGAACACCCCAGCCTATACCAAAGTAAATAAGGTAATAATAAAAAAACCCTCCCTTGGATCGCGGCACTATCTCAGCAGGGCCCTGGTGGCCCCCGGTCCCCCGTGCAGAGGGGAGGACGTGCCCATGTCCCTGGCACAGGCTGGTGCAGTCCCCACGCTCCGGCTCAGGGCTGGGCACCCTGGGTGGGCTGGTGGGCAGGGGTCAGCCCCCTGCTCTCTGCATCCCTCTGCTGCCAAGGTGGGCCCCAAGCTGTGCAAGTCCTAGCGTGAAGGAAGGCAGAGGAGACGGCGAGGACAGCCCCCCGCTCCCTCGGGCTCCCCGTGTCCCTGGGGTGACGTGCCTGGGCTCCCTGCCCTGCGGGGTCACAGGTCCACCCAGCCTCGCAGCTGCAGGGCCAGCACCCCCAGGGCCACCGTGCCGAGGCTGCCACCTGTGCCGGGGGCACCGTCACAGTCCTTCTTGTCCACCTCGCAGCGGGACTGCTGGCACAGCACGCCCTTGAAGCCCACGGGGCAGATGCAGCGCTGGTTCTGGTAGCAGGTGCCGCCGTTCTGGCACAGCAGGAGCTCATCATCACAGACATTGGCTACAGGGCAAGAGGAGAGAAAGCTGTGGGTATTAAACCCCTTGACCACAGCAGAAACCAGAAGCTTTTAGCTTCAATTATCCAACCCTCGTAGTCCCAGGCCACTTCCAAGGCCAGAAGAACACAGCTGGAAGCGTGAGCTCCACCAGGCAAAGCCATCAGGTCGTTTGGGAGTCGGGAAGAACAGCTGGAATCTGCTCACCCTGCACCCCGAGCAGCACAGAGCTCCTGTCTGGGGCCATGCCCAGGTGCCCCCAGGTACTCACGGAAGCAGCCCTGTCTCCAGTAGTAGTTGGGCAGGCAGTCGTCGCACTTGGGCCCCGTGGCACCTTCCCTGCATTCACAGTAGCCGGTCTCGTTGCAGCGGTCGTGCATGGAGCCGATCTGGTTGCAGTTACATTCTGCCCACAAAGGCAGGGGGGTCAGTGCCTGTTAGTGCCCTGCCCAGGGACCCTGAGCCTGGCAATTCCCCGAGGGAGCCGCTGGGACCATGGAAAAGCCTGGCAATGTGCTACAGGAGGGACCTCACGGACCAAGGAAGGGCACGGTGGCCTGAGACACCCTGGTGGTGCAAACAGCAGTGGGTGCAAAGGGCACCCCTCTTTGGAGCTGAGCCCCTCCTGGCTGAGCAGGGCATCTGGATCCAGTTGGGAAGGGTGGTGAGACCCTGGCACAGGGAACCTGTGGATGCCCCATTCCTTCAAGTGTCCAAAGCCTGGCTGGACAGGGCTTGGAGCAACCTGCTCTAGGGGAAGATGTCCCTGCCCATGTGATGAGTTGTGTTCCAACCCAAACTGTTCTGTGATTCTGTGACATTCTTTGGGCTGTTTTCAGGGAAGAGCTGCTGACAGTGGGCAGAGACTGTGCTAACTGGACACAGGTGGGCACACCACCCTCCAGAGAGGGGCTGAACCAAAGCCCACCCCACAGAGCGAGGGGCCAGGTGAGCCACCCCCATGCCCTGGCACACCCACCGATGCAGACATTCTCGTCGTCCAGCTCGGCCGAGCTGTTGCGGTAGAAGCCCAGGCGGCAGTGCTGGCAGTGCTGGCCCCGCGTGTTGTGCTTGCAGCTCACACAGGTCACCACGTTGAGGAAGTCGATGTAGCTGCAGCGGTTCGAGTGCCCGTAGCACTCACAGTCTGTGGAGAGGAGGAGGAGGCACCTGGGGAGCTGGTCCCTGGCACTGGGTGCAGGATGCTCCTGCCTGGGTGGAATGCCATGGGCACTGACACAGGGCTGGGCTGGGCAGGGTGAGGGCACACAGCAGTGGCTGTTCTGCAATGACATTTAGGGGATGGGGCTGGAACCCTGTCCCCAGGGCTGACCCCTCTCTGCTGTGGGCACCTATTAGAACCCAGCCAGGGGAATTGGGTTATGTGCCTCTTGTGTTTGGTTTTTATCACCATGACTTGGGAGGGTGGCAACCTTGCAGTGTCAGATCCAGGTGCTGGATCTTATTGGGAGTTTAAAAGTGTAACAGAAGAGGAAAGGAAGAGACTCAGTTCCCTTGTGGCCCAGCTGTCCTGGCTGGTCAGGAGGTTCCCAGCCAGCCTGGACAGGGGATAATGTGGGCAGAGACAGTGTCAGCCAGGTCTGAGCTTCCCCAGCCTCAGGAGAGGAGGAGGAAGGCTCAGAGCTGGGGCTTTGTTCCAAACAGCAACATTAAACATTGAAGGATGGCAGAGGAATGGGAGGGAAGGGTGTGGGTTGCCATGCACATGCAACTGGAGAAGGAGACTTGTCTCAATGAAATTATGAGCAGGGAAGATGGAGCAAGGCAGAGGTTTCCCCACAGTTCACAGCTGCCTGAGAAGGAGCTGAGTCTGTTGTCATCTTGATTCCCTGTGAAACAACTTCTGCCTCATCAACCAGTATCTAAAGAATTTCAGCTCAAATTATTCTGGCAGGAATTCCCAGGCATTGTTTCAGCCTGGGGATGTATTCCTAGGTACAGCTAACAGCTAATCATGACTGGGACAGCCAGACCCTCCCCATGCCCTCCCTGTCTGAGGCTGTGGGACCACATCACCTGAGTGAAGACAAGGAGCCCTGGAGCACCGGGCTGCCTCCTCTTACCTTTATAGGTTTCAATAGGAGCCACTGGGCCAGAGTCTGGTTTGAGCCGGATGAGTTTTGAGCTCTTTGAGGATGCTTAAGAAAAATCAGAGACACGCTTTTTCTCCCCGCTTAGCAGCCCCCCACGCCCTCCCCTGCCACCAGCAGCTCTGCCATGAGAACAATGCCAAGCCAGGAACACCACTCTGGCACGGCTGGCTTCTATTTCTGCACCAGACAGCTGGGAGCTGCTGAATTCCTCCTCTTTCTCCTCCCCTCCTCAAAGCCTGATGCATGAAAAACTCCACACACGGCGCTACAGCAGAGCTGGGAAGGAGCCACTCACACATCCCCCCGTTTGGGCACGTTTGGTGGTGTGGATTGGGTTGTTTGGCACAAGGATCTACAGGTCTGAACAGCTTAAAAAACATCCACTGGCCCTGCCCTTGGTTTGGTGGTGGGCACGCCAGCTGGCACCCAAAAAGCTGCGAGGAGGACAAGTGCTCTGGAGGTGGGATCTGGCACAGGGTGCTACAGGTCCTGCAAAGCAGGTGCTGCTCCAGCCTGGCTCGTCCCCATCAGCACATACCTGGTTTTTTCCCGTGCCTCTTGCCTGCAGAGTGTGCTGTGCGCCCTGGTTTGCTCTTCGGAGCCGCTACACCAGAGGATAAAACACATCTGAGTGCTGTGGTGGGGAGAGGGCTCCCAGGGCCAGCCCACCACGGCTGGGCTGGGATGTCTCCTCAGGAAACCATCCAGCTGGGATGGTGCTCCCTGGGGGCTGTGCTGCCAGCCCCACATTGGGCTCAATGCCAGGGAGCTGATGGGGTTTGGTTGGTGCTTTGGTGACCCCGAGCAGTGCTGAGTCCCACAGAGTGTTTGGGAACAGGTCCCAGCTGACCTTGCCCAATTAACTCTGGCCAGGGAAAGGTGTGTGCTCCTCGTCCCATGGCACAAAACCCCTTCCCACAGCAGCCCATGGGCTCTCCCAGCCCCAAAGATGTCTCCAAAAAGACCTCCATGGGGCTGGATGAACAGAACTGAGCTGAGATGGACCCTCCAAGGAGGAGAGCAGATCATTTGATGGTCATGCTGAGGACAGGTGGGTTGTCCTGGCTTATGGCACTGAGGGAGAATCCTGTCCTGCCCCAACCTTGGGGATGGGCACAGCCTTACCTCGCATGTTCTCGGGAGGGTCTGGTGGCTTCAGCTTGCGTCCAAGTGCTGCTGTGGGGGGTGGGGGGTCATCACAGGTGGCATCAGAGAGAACATCAGATTTAACACAGATCCCCCTTGGTTGCTTAAAAAGGTGGCAAAGGGACACTGAAAGCTCTAGGCAGGTCTCTAGGGTGGATGGGTGGGGCCGTATCTAGTTGAGGATGTGCTGAAGCAGAAATGAGAAACAGTGTCTCCTGAAAATTGGCATTTTTAAATGCAAAGAGAGACAGGAAAGGTATCCCTAAGGGCAGGATGTGGGAGCTGCTGGATGGCTGAGTGTTGACATGTGGTCTTTACACTGGCCTGGCACGGAGAGAAGCCAAACCTGCAGACCACTGTCAGGACTCAGCAGAGCCCTCCTTGTCCAGCACAGGCTGTCAGCATCACCCGGCCCCGATGGCTGTGGGGTGGCCCGTCCCTTGTGACTGCATCAGACACAGCTCTGTGAGGCCAGAGACAGGCTCAGGGTGCCCACTGGCATTGGAAGGGGTGCCAATGTCTACAGCTGGAGCAGCTACAGGACCTGGGATGGGGAATAGGATCTGAGCACCCACGGGCAGCTGCCAAGGTGTGTGCCCGTGGGAACCCTGAGGAGGAGAAGCTTCAGCCTCAACAGGCAGCGTGACACCTCCCAAGGCTCCCACCAGGAGCTGCTCACCTTAGGCAGCCACGCAGGAGACACGAGAAGGCATCTACTCTCTAGACAACACAAACCTACCCATTTACAGAGTGATTCTGCTCTACAAATAGGCTCTGCTCTCGGGAGATGACAGGATTTCCATGATCCTCTCCGCTCAGCCCAGCAGCAAGCTGTGAACAATCTCTCCTACCACTCACCATCCTCATCTCTCATGTACACGACTAAACCCCGAGGCTCAATCCAGCCTCACCGCATCCCCAGCTGCGTGTAGGGCACGGGCAAACCCCGAGCCTTTTCCCAGCTGGGAGAGGAGAGAGGCATGGAAAGCAGAGACTCAGAGCTGGAAGCCAGAGCGTTCTCAGAGCACCAGGAGCTGGTCCTGGTGGCTCCTACCTTCTGCTCCTGGGCCAGCCTTGGCCGGGGGAGAGCCCACCTGCAGCGGGGCAGCCGCCGACAAGCCGGGGTAGTCTTGGCGTGACCAGAGGGAGAGTTGTGTTAGTGGGAGTGCTGGGGGAGCTGGTGCCCTGCAGGCAGCCCTGCAGAACCCCGAGGGGCAGCCAGAGCCCCAAAACAACCCACCCCAACCCCGTGCCATGCAAGTTCTCACCCACACCTGCTCCGTGCCAGCACTGCTGGTGTGTCCTGGGCTTTGGAAGGGCCAGGAAGCCCTTGGATGGGGAGGGGCAGGATGGCAGCAGGTGCTGAGCTGCCCCTTCCCAGCCCAGCTCCACACACAAGGGGTTTGCTCGTGTGTTGGCATCGGGACCTCCTGCCCTGCACCCCTGTGGGGTAACAGCGCTGAGAAACAGCACGGGTGTCTTGGGATGGAGGCACCAAGTCCTGGTTCCCAATCCAAACTTCCTGGCCCTCCCTCAAGCTCTGCTCTTCCCTCAGAAAATACCAATTTGCGAGCCACTCCAGAGAAATTAAACCAGCAAGAAATTTATAGTTCACTGGTTTGATTTCCCTGCAAACCCTCAGCCCCACTGGCTCCATCCCCCTCCCCAGCTCCTCAGTATTGGTAACAATCTTCAGGTTTGCTAGAAAACAAACCAAGGACTAAGAATTTTAAAAGCCATATTATTAATTTCAAGCTCCAGTTGGGTAACATAAGGAGGAGGAGGAAAAAAAATAAAAAAAATCTCTTGATCCTTGCCAAGTTTCAAAGGACAAACCCGAGTAGGAGAGAAATGTGATATCCCAGCCTTGTCAAGGGATGATAAACAATACACAATAAAAAAGAAAAAAAATTATATTTTTTTTTTACTGATGAGCTCTAAGAGAAGGTGATAGACATTGTCCTTTTCAGCTGGAAAGTGGAAACCAATTGATATTAATACGGTGTTAAAGAGAATATGAAAAAAAGCCCCGTGCAAATTGGCAAGGGTTTAATTAGAGTCACAATAAAAAACAGCCCTGGAGGCATTTTGCTTTTTAGTCATTCACATACACCTCCACTCAATCACATTTACAGAGCCAGGAAAATTATTAATGCTCATTATCCTGAGAACCTTTCCCTTGGAGCTCTGGGCCATAATGGACAGTTTTATATTTTGGGAGGGGGAGAGACACGTTTTGGCCCCTGACCCAGTTCTTACAAATGGGAAACGCTGGGCAGCTCTGATGGAAATTGCTGCTCTTGGTGGGTTTCTGGGGAAGTGGAATAAATTGAACCAAGAAGTTACACTTCACAGCAAAAAAACAATGGGGCAAACAGTGCTGGAGTAGGGGGGGACCCTGAAAAAGTCCCTCTCAAGACACAAACACGGGGCCCTTTCTTCAGGACCTCCACAGAGCCAGGCTGTCAGTGCTCGTAACCACCAAGCAGGGCACAGGTTGGTTCTGGTTTTCCCAGAGGTGAACTGGCTCTGCTGAAACTGCCCCGAACCACAGGGGGAAAAAAAATCTGTTTATTTGCTTATTTTGGACACGGGAAGAAGGTAACAAATGGCTGGGAAGAATCTGACAGGCTTCAAGGAAGGTTTTGAAATACCAGAACTGCAGAAGACAAAGGAGAATTGCACTTAATTCACCCTCCTCAGGGTAACTGCAATTTCCCTTTCTTCTTCCCATTTTGGCAGCCTCGACTGCCTTCAGACCACAGACCTTGCCCATGAACTCATCCTTCCCTCCCCTCTCACCGGGCACAAAAAGCATCCTAAAAACACAACCACAGCTCCACCTTGACCACAGCAAACACCACGAGCAGCCAAAGGAAGCAGATGTCTAGCAGATCCACACAGCCCAGAGACAACCCAAATCTAATCTACTCCTCTAAGCCTACGTGCAGCGCCGCTTTCTGCCTTGCTGCTGCCCACTGCTGTGCGGAGGCACCGAGGAGAAGGGGGAGACACGTCGGGCTGGCTTTAAATACCTGGTTTTTTCTCTGTTTCTGTCACGGGCACAGAGGCAGCAAACTCAGAGGCTGGTCTGATGACGCTTGCTTATGGTGGGAAGAAGAAATACAGAGGGCAGAAGACAGTGTGACAATCAGAGGGTGCAGGGATGGGGCAGGGCTCTGCCAGGACTTTCTGAAATGTCTGGCTGGCTGAGGTGGCTTTAAAGCAAGGAGGGATTTTAATGCTCCTAAAGCTCAGAAGTGAGGTGACCACAGAGCATCTCTCTTTGGGACTCTGACTGTGCTTGGGGTCTTTGTGTCTCCTGTAAACGGGTGTCCTACCAGGAGCTCCAGGGGTCACCTCTTCAACAAGGTGTTTCCCTTGAGGTCCAGGGGAGTGAAATCTGTAGCCCCTTGGGGATGTCATGGTGTTTAAAGAAATACTTCATGTTTTGCAGGGAGGAGGGAAAACATCTCTGGCCTAAGGCAGATCAGAATTAGGCTGGGCCTTGATTCCCTCTTGTTGGTCAAAGGCACAGGGTGGACCTTTGGCATCAAACCCAGCACGGTGCCCAGGTAAGAGCAGGTCCCTGAGCACTGGGTGGCCCTGGCTGCCATTCTGGGGTGGGACCTGGCTCTGCAGGAGCACAGATGGGGATCTGGATGGGGCAAGGAGCAAGGTGCTCAGGCCTGACTCTACAAAGGCAGGGATCTGGCAGCTGGGCTACGATGTATTTTGTTCCTTGCCATCAGTTAACAAAAGCATTAGGAAAACATCTTTGCTGCCCAGGAGGCAGGTTTTGGAGAAGGAATAAACCCCAAGGTGCATGATGTCTCTCAGGTCCCTCAGAACAGTGTGGCAGGAGAGATCACCCCCACCCCAGCCCCACAGATGTGCCCTNTATATTTGCATAAACATGCAATCAAGTTTCCTTATCTCTTTGACTGGCTTCTGGCAGCTCCCCCAGACAGACTGTTACTAACACACTGTGGGTGTAAAACGTCCTCCTGGGAAATATCAGGCCCTGAAAGCAAGGCAAGGGGAGGAATGCGTGTCTAATTCCCCCATGAGAAGCTTAAAAAAAAAAATGTCCTGCTGTTAAGTTTTATCTGCTCATTTCCAAAAAGACAAGCAAAAACGCCGTCTGCTTGTTCGTGGCGAGAGGGAGGAGGAACCCCCCGAGAAAGGACAAAAGTTTTCCTTCACGGGGTGATTTGGGAAATTAGGAAAGGATGTTTCTGGCACGTGTGTGAGCTCCAGCCCCACATGCTCCCTGGGGTTACATCCATGAGTGTGGCCACAGGGATTTGGGGCAGGACTGGGAGAGCCATCACAGAGAGAGGCAGCGTCTCCCTTGACCCAAGAGCCTGTCCCTGGCTCAGCAAACCCTGTGGCAGGAGGTGAGGGATGGAGCAGGAGAGGGTACGGTTCCCTCTCCACGTATCCAGAGAGATAGGTGGCTTAAATTTATTAAGGGACAGTAAAACCTGCCTTGCCTTCCTGCCCTGCCCTGTGATGGAGCATCTCTTGCAGCAGTGCCAGCCCTGGGCAGGACAGCACTGCCAAGTGGCTCGAGGAGGGATGGATTTGGAAAACCTTTTGGTTTTAAAAAAACAACAAAAATTGAGAGAAAACAGGGAAATCAGTGGTTCCCCAGCATCCAGTCCTGGTTTCAGTTCTCACTGCCCTGATGGTGAGAGTCACAGCTGGTGAGGGGGGATGGCAACCCATGGGGTGGTTGTCTCTTGGCTTGAGGTGGACCTGCTGTGGCTGTCCCTCCTTACATGGCCCACAAACCTTGCTCCTGTTGTGCTACACAGGAGCTGGATAGAGACAACAGCAAACCAGAGCCTGGAGGACGTGAACTGAGCCAGGGTGATTTTTATCCATGTCCCTTTATCATCCTACAGAGCAGATACCCACGGCCACCGACATGGCAGCCCCGTGGGAAGCGGCTGAAAAGAGGAGCTGGGAAGAGGAGCCCTGGGCTCCAGGTGAGGCAGCGAGCATGGCACCCACCTGGCTGGGTGGTGGTGGCTGGTAGGGGCGTGGTGGTGGTGCTGGTGGTGGTGGTTGAGGTGGTGGTGGTGGTGGTGGGCGTTGTTGTGGTGGTCGTTTTTGCAGTGGTGGTTTTTGGGGTGTTTACCCGCTGCGGTCGCTCATAGGCTGACAAGCAAAGAGAAGAGGTGGAGGGCACTTACTGGGGTGGGGATGGAGGGTTTCCTGGCCAGCCCCCACAGCCCTGAGGCTGCTGCTGCTGGGCTGAACTGGTGACTGATTTCTCAGTGTGGTCACAACTGGGGCAGTGAGAGGATTAAGGCGCTGGCAGGTCGGTGACGCCGGACACGGCGAGTGCACGTGTGTGTGCAGGGGCTGGAGCCTGTGGCTGTATCAGCTTACTCTGTTGGTGCAGATATTAGCTTAAATACTTACAGCTCCATCATAAACTAATTGCCAATTACACTAAAGGGGAGAAATGAAGGCACGCCTGGGCAGGGGTGGGGTGAGGAGCAGGTGGGAGAACTCCCAGCCCAAGCTGTGCATCCACTGCCTGGTGTGCCCAGCCATGACCCCTACACAGCACCATTCCCTTCTGCACCCCCCAAACCACCCAGCACCACCCAAACCAGTGGGGACCAGTGACACCTGCTCATTTCCACTGGCACCCTTGGAGTTACAGAGTGGTTTAGGATCAGGAGCCAGGTGGGAGCAGCTCCGGGTGCGGCGCCACAACAGCCCGAACTGAAATAACACTCGAGCACAAATTCCTACTTAACTTCCACCTGCTGCCCTCCTGTCCTTGTTTGTCCCACTGCTTCATGCAGATTATCGTGCTTAATTTCATAATAGCCCTGAGCTAGTTTAAATACTTAATTTAGGTCACTTCTAGTCTCCTGTGCGGGCTAAATAATCTCTCCTTAACTGGCCTTGGACACAAATCCCTCCTGTCCACCTCCTCTACATCGCTCCCAGCACCCCCAAAGCTTTTCCCCAGCAGAAGATTTTGATGGGAAACATTTTCCAGTGAAACCAAGGTAGTGCTGAGAATGGCAAGTTTTGTTAAGGGGATAAAAAAAAGAGTTATCCAAATGGTTTTGATCAGAAAGGTGAAGAATATTTTGGACTGTTAAAACATTTTGGTTTTTTAATCCTCAGTTACTTAAGGGAGGCTTTTCATTTTAGGCATTTAAAATCTAAATGTGGTTCATTTCCCCAGAAAACCTGCCCTGCACTTTTCAATTAGGTGCATTTTTCTTAATTGCATTTGCATTTCTCCGAAACTATTTCTCCTCCAATTCTTCCCACTTGCCTGCAAACCAAAGAATTCATTATTCATTCAGCTCTCTGGTTTGCTTCTTCTGGGGGGGAATTCTGAGCCACAAAATTCAAACCCAGGCTTCTGCTTACCCAAAACTCCAGGCTCTTTGATATCAAACTACCTTCAGCTTTGTCAAATAAAGAGTCCTCTCATGCCATCAATCTTGCAGCAGAAATCCCCACTGAGCTCTGCTGCCTTTGCTGCCGACACTTCACAGACATATGTTCATATACATACACGTGTACATACAGATGTACACACACTCTATATGGTCTCTTATTGATAGCCCAAGGTGACCCAGGCTGGATTATATGCCAAATAATTCACACCCAGCTCCTTCTCAGAGCAGAATTGTGCAGTCCTGGGGGGTGGGGGGAGTTCACAGAGAGCACTGGTGATTTTGAAGAGTCTTTTTTTATTTCCTTTCCGGCTGCCATGCTAACGAACCTCATGGGGGGAAACCATGCCAGAGGAAGAGGCAAAATGAGGCTACTGAAGTCAAAGGAAGAAAATATAAGACTCTTTGACAAGACAGAAAATGGGGCACAATTAGGGAAGACTTATAGCCTGGAAAATGATAATGGACAGAAAAATAACCATATTTCTTTCTCCTAGTGACATCCACAAGGGCCATGCACTGAGGTGTTAAATGCCAGCATTTCAGTTAGGGTTTTACTTACTGCCAGAGGCTGAGCCTGTAGCTGCACCTGCAAAAAACAAGAAGAAGCCCAGTCACTGGAAGCAGGACACCATCAGCTCTGTCACCAGAAGGCGCACAATGTGGGACAGAACAGCAATTAATTAATTAATGGGAGTCTTGTTCATGGGCACATCAGTTTGCTGCAACGAACAGCTTAAAAGCTGCTTTTGTCAAACCCCAGAAGCAACCAGACAGTGCTGTCTGGGGTCTTGGCATCTCATCTGGGGAGAGAAAACCCACATGGGTGGTCTTTGCTGATGGTTTTTCTCTGTTAAGCATTTCCTTGACCTGCCCTTAAAGGCCAGCAAAGGACAAGCACATCCTCTGAGGCTCAGTGGGCTAAGGACAAGCTGAAGGGACTGAACCAGTTCCCAGGGAGCAAGAGGAGCTGAACACTCTCCCCACTGCAGCACTTGCTCCACAGGATGATGCAAAGGGCTCCAAACCTGTCAGTCAAAGTCCATCCAAGGGCCAGCCTCTGGTTTTTGGCACCCAGGAGATGAAAGGCCCTGGTGCTCCCTGCTGTAACAAGTGGGTGAATCATGGAAAGGCTCAGCTTTGCATGAATTTAAAGCAGAGGAGCAGCGATGGAAGAGGCTGGGCTACCAAGAGGAGAGGGCTGAGAGAACTGCCTCTGCTGCTGAGGAAGAGGATGGTGATGGGAGGAGGAGGAAGCAGAGAGAGTTGGGGTGGGGAGGAGGAAGAAGACTGAGTGACAGATGGGAGAAGAGCGAGCAGAGGAGAAAGAGAAATGGGAAGAGACACAGGGAACGGAGGGGAGGGAGAGACAGAACAGCATGTCTGTGCCTGTCAACACCAGAAACTCTCCCAGGCTCCTTTGAAGCAATGCAGCCGCTTGGTGGGAGCTGACAAGCTCGTTCCCTTTCAAAGAACCTGCTCGTCTACCAGCCCTGGCACACACAAAACATTCCTGTCACGGCCTTCGGAGCCTGAATTTCAGCTTTGATCATCTTAAAGCACATGAATCTTTCAAAAATTTGGGGGGGGNGCTGCTGCTTGAAAGGCTGGAGTGGCTACTGTGGCTCCGTGACATTTAAACAAGTTTGTTAAGGTGGAGTGGACAGAAACCCAGGAGGAACCAGCCCATCTGTGATGTTTGCTGCCCCAAATCCCCTGCTCGGGCCATGGTGGGGATGCATCCTTCATCTCGCCTGCGCCTTTGCTTCTGTCAGAGCCGTGTCCCAGCAGCAACTGGAGGAGACTGGAGCTGCACAGAGGGATCACAGCTCGCAGCACCTGCCTGGAACACTGACGTGCACAGAACAGGATCCAGGAATCCACCTGCACTCCCCTCCTGCTCCACAGCCAGTGCTCTGCTGGGGCTAAACAGGGCTGTCTTTAAAGGACAATCATTTGCCTTGCCACAGAGCCATGGACCTACAGCTTGGCCCGAGGTCATCCTCCCTATTCCTGACCACCATTTAGACTCATCGCAGCCAATATATCACCCCTGCCACCACCCGATCCTCTTTCATTCCTCTGTGTGCAAAGACAAGGGTAAATACCCGCTTCCCTTTCAAAATCTGAGCGTCCTGCACCGATCCCAGCTGGAGAAGGACAGGATGAGACCCCACTCCTGCCTGTGGGTGCTGTGCACCCCAGTTGGGGCTGGGTCACTGCAGGGTACTTACATGCATTGGGGGACCCATTGGGGAGCGGCAGGTACGATCCTGCTCGCCAAGACCGGGAGCGAAAGCTCTTCTTGCACTTGCCACAGTCCTGCCCCGTGGTGTTGTGCTCACACTCGCACTGCAGGCTGCCCTCTTTGAAGGTGCACAGGTTGGCGTGGAGGTTGCATTTACACCTGGAGGAGGGAGACAGGGAAGAGCTGTCAGGTGTCACTGCTGCTCCTATTTGCCCCTGGTGTAGCGCTAAAGTTGGGTTGGTCACTCTGTTCCTTCTGCAGGCCTTTGTCACTGAATTCAGCTGTTTTCCCCAGGTATCTGGGCTGGGGTGACGATGCCCACCTCCTTGCCCAAGGTGGATCTGCAGCCTCTAGTGCAAGATGAGAGACTCTTCACTCCCACCATCCTCCTGCAGTAGCACAGACTGTTGAATGGTAAGCCAGTGTCTCCAGCTGAGACTCCAGGAAGGAGTCACTCAGGTTTCAGGCTGTTACAGAAATCTGGGTGATTACCTCAGATGGAGGCTTTTACTGGGATACAGCCTTGGGCTTTAGGTGGAGGAGCATGGCCAGCACTGGTGGGACTCAGCCCTTGCCCCCTGTCTTTTCTCCCATGGTGTGAAGCTGCACAGCACAAACCCCTTTTCCCTCCCATGCAGCACAGCCCCAGCCTGCTGTGACCAAAATAACACAGAGAACAAGTCATCATCAGAATCCGCCTCATCAGAGAAGGCAACAACTAAAAACACTATTCAGCAATTTGCAAACATTAAGAAACTTTTAATGAGCTGTAGTGCAGTATGCAGGGAATAATTATCTCAGTGCACAATAATTCCTGTTGCTCCCAGTCTGGAGGTGCCTTGCGCAGAGCACAGACACTGAGCCCATAACTCACACGTGGCTCTGGTGACTCCTGGGCCCGAGCTCAGGCCATCAGACAGAGACTTTGGGGACCAAAACATCTCATTTCATTCCAGACAGTCAATCCCTAGCACAGCCCGATGCTTTGTGCAATAATTTACGCTCTCAGAAGCAGAGCCATTAGAGAAACAGTGATGCTGAGCCTTATGTGCACGGGTGAAGTCTGATGGGGCAACGCTTCCTTCTACAGGGCTGAATGCTCAAGAGATGCAGAGCTCAGGGGATGAACCTCTTGCAGAGAAGACAGAGGAAACATGGCCTGCTGCTCCTTGTGCTCTCTCTTCACCGGGATAAACAGCCTGGATTAGGTTGGGAGCTGGTGCTGCGCATGCCCCCAGCTCCTGGTGCCTCTCCCCCTCTCCCCTGGAGTCCCCAAAGAAGCTCCCCAGCCACCTGCCTGACCCGCTGAGCCTGCCTTTGCTGTGCTCTCCTCACGCATGGCTGGATAAGCTGACCTCATGTATGATTTTTTTCCTCCTCCTCCCCTCCCTGTCCTTAATTCTAGCAAACCCCGCTCAGAGGCTCAGCATAAGCTGGATGAACGAGCTCTCTGCTTGTCTTACGATCCTGCCCCGCCTCTGACCAAGCAGAGGAGGGAATTTTGCAGTCTCTAAAAGGCAGCAATGAAGAAAACGTGGCCCAGGGAGCAGAGGCAGACACACTCAGCATGCTCCACTGGAAACTGTGTTAGTGAGAGCTGGAGATGCCGTGTCACGGCTGAAAGCATTAACAGGCTCTGAGCATCGGTGCTCTGGGAGCCAAATCTGAGCATCCAGGGAAGGAAGTGGCTTTGGCTGGTACCTACACAGGAGGGAGGCTGAATTTCAGATGCCCCGTGTCCCCTCTGCCACTGGTGAGGAAGGATTTTGGCTGAGCTGTCCCAGCCCTGTGGCAGAGGCGATGCCCAGCCCCGGAGTGCTGCGGAGCCTGGCTCTGAATTATTCAGTGTCCACACAGCGTGGCCTCCTTCTCTCACTTCAAAACGAGCAGATGAGAGCAAAGCAGGCAAGATAGAGGGTTAAAGCAGGTCAAAGCCTCACCACTGCTGCTCTGGGCCCAGCCTGAACAGAGCAACAACTTGGGGAGCTGCAGCTCTCCTCCCTCCTCCTCTGGTGGGAGAGAGGGGATGGGAACAGCTCCAGGGCACAGCCTCCCAATCCAGCTGAGGGGGAGTCTGAGAGCCCCAGGGGAGTGGGTAGAAGGAAGGCAGGGACTGTCATGCCCCTGGTTCTCCCTGAAGTTTGGGAGGAGATGGTGGGTAGCACTTGGCTCCAGCCCTTGACCCTTTGAGTCTCACGGTGGGGGCAGCCCTGGGTGGTCACCACCTGGTCCCTGAGGTGGCCTGGGGCAGCCTCAATCGACTCCCTCCTCACACAGCACATCCCTGCTCCTGCCATCCCCTGCCAAGAGCCAAGCAGATGTTCTGAGGTGCTTCTGCTGGCTCCAAGCTGCTGCCCTGCAGGAGGGCAAGACCTGTTCACTGTTCATTTGGCTCCAGCTCCAAAACCTTCCCCAAGCAGTGCGACCCAGACTTCTTGCTGCAGGGAAAGCAAGAGCAGTCAAAAGTGTCTGCTTGTCCACACACACACTGCTCTCTGCCTGCTGGGGAGGACTGGGAGCCCAGCACCAGCTCCTGGGACAGCTCCAGCCACCTCCTGTCCTGGCCAGCAGGATGGGGATGGGATGGGATGGGATGGGANGAGGCAGATTGTCACCTTTCCTGCCCGTGCCCAGGTCACTGATTTTTCTCACTCACTCTTTGCCACTGTGCAAAAGTTTTGTTACCCAAAGGATCAATTCTACCAGGGAATTGCTTTCTGAATTTGACCTTTGAGGATCATCAATCTAAGCAGAGAACTGTAACCCCAGCAGGCTGACCCCGCAGCACAGCATTTTTCAGCCCAATCAATCAGGCTGCATTATTTAATGGCCAACAGCAGAGTGCTGTCAGCCAGCCCTGATTGCCAGCCCTGGTTTGGGAGAAGCTTTTTGCATCCTGCCCTTCCTGCTGCTTGGGCTCAGAGGCTCAGCTTCAACCCTTTCTTCAGGCTTCTCTGCCTCCCCCTCCGGGCCTGCAGCCCAAGGACATGCGTTTGCTGATGGTTTGTGCTCAGTGTCTTTCCCCAGCCAAGACCCAGCTGGCGGAGACTGGAGTAAATGGCATTAGCCCAGTCCCCTGGGTGGGAGCTGCTAGTCCTGCTTGCCTCTGCTCATCCTGCTCGGCTCCCAGCCACCCCAGGAAGGAGAGGATGAAGGGAAAGGTTAGGAGCTACTTAGCCATGAGGCTTAAATAGCAGCAGCGGGGCAGACACCTGCGCCGTGTCCTGCAGGAGGCAGGGGGGCCTCGCTCCAGCCAAGTGCTGGTTGCAATATGGTCCCTCTGGCTCTGGAGAGCCCAAGAGCTGGGAGTGCTTCTCCTCTAGCTCGTGGGTCAAGGCTCACACTGACAGTGCTGTTCCTCAGGGAGCACTCAGAGCCCACACAGGATGCAGCCACAGTGGGGATCAGCCCCAGGGCACATCCATGAGCAGCACCCACAGGTACCACCATGGCCTGGGGACACCCATCCTGCACTGGGTGATGTCCCACAATGACATTTTGCATTAAAGAGCTGTTCCCAGGGAGGGAGGCCGGAGCAGTGTGTGGCCCAGGACGCTGCAGTTTGCACACTGGGGGATTTATGAGTTCATTTCAGTGCAGGTCGTTCAGCTGCTGCCTTTCCTCAGAGTGGTGCAGTGTGGTCTGATGCTGCCAATGCCTCCACCAGGGAACATCACGGAGCTTGGAGCGCCAAGGAAAGTTTACAGGAAAGTGTCCTTTTCTTTTTTTTTTTTTTTTAGCCATAAAGAACAGTTTCCTGCATTTCTCCAAGTCAGCATTCTGGAGGTCACAGCAGTGAGTAGCTGGAAAGGTGTCTGGTGCCAAGCTCAAATGTGAGGGAAGGAGATGCCCATGCAGAGGAAGGGGGTGAGTGCACAAACCATGCTGGGAGTGGGAAAACAGCCCCTTTCCCCGAGCTTTCACTAATAATGACTTTTGAAGTAATTCTAAAAAGTCACCCCAGCCCTTTGTTACCCTTCCAAGGATCCTGATGTGTTTTACAGCCTCTTTTTTTTGCCCATAACCCCACTTGCAGAGCAGGGAAGCAAGGAAGAGGAAAGCAAAGAGCATCTCCTCATCCGTCTCCCTCCCCAGAGGGCTGGGACAGTCTTGGGGTGCTGGGACCCCAGCAAGGCCTGATGCAGTGACCCCACTGCTGTGGGGTAGGGCTGGAGGAACCCCTTGCTGGGGTCCCCTTGCACCTCTTGCCCAGTTCCCACGAGACAACACTGACTGCCCTGAGCTCCTTAAGAAGTCCTGGGAGAGGACATGGAGCCACTGCAATGTGCCACCACCTCCTTTCCAAGTGTCCCTGCACACTCCTGTCCCCGCTGGGCTCACCACGAGGATGTCACCGCATGGCCCCAGGGATTCTGGGGACACTGGTCCCCTCCTGCTGGGACACTGGGCTCCTGCTCGACCCCCTCACCACCTTTATTATCCCCCGTGTCCCTCTGTGCTCCCTGAGCTGGTGCTGGGGAGAGGCAGCGCTCAGAGAGCCGCTAATGACTGCCGGCCAAAGGAAGGCTTATCAGAGCTTCCCCTGAATTGTTTGCTCTCACTGTAATTGATGAGCCTTTAATGAGTCTCGTGAGACGATGTGTTTGAGGGGAGCTCTTTCCTCCCCATCCCCAAGGAAAATGATGTTTCAACTGATCTCAGCTCTCGGGGAAACATGAATAACTCTTCTCCATCTCTCTGTTGTCATCCCCAGCCGTGGCTCTCAGCACTCCAGCAGCTGCCTGGCCATCACTTCCCCACTTTTACCTGCTCCTTTGCAACTGTTTTGGCAGCTCAGCAAAAGCAGGGAGCAAATCTTTTGGGCAAAGCAGAACGGGTGCTGAGCTTGGATTGTTTCTGGCCCATCTGTGCGTGTGGAAGCAGGTAAAAATAGCTTCTAATGGCTGGGCCATGGAAGAAGCACAGTCCCTCCGTGGAGAGAGTTATATGAGGGTTTGCCTTGCTGGGAGATTGCTCCGACAGAGGTTTGCTGTTGCCAGTCCTGCAGCAGGGCTGAAAGGGCTGAAGAAGGCAAATGTGGCTCATTCATCCCAGGAGCAGGACTGGGAGCTTACTGGAGCTTCTGGGCCAGGGGCTGAAGGGGAGGAAAAGACATTTTTAACATGCTGTTTCTTTCAGCTTGAACCAGGGCGAGAAGCTTCTGGGTTTCACTGCTTTGTGCAGAGCCAAAAAACTGGGGGAAAAAAACCCCTGAGTTAGGTCAGAGGGACATGTAGTGAGCAGGTTATTTTCCTTGTGGGTTTTAACTTTTGGTTGTGTGGTAGGGATGGAAAGAACCCTCCTCGCTGCCCTTTGAAATGATTTGAGGTTTGGGTTACAAAGATGAGACAATTTAAAAGATGCCAAAGTGGAGAGCATGCTAGCTGGCTGCTCCCATCCGAGAGGCTATTTATTTTAAATAAGTTGACACTCACCAGCTGTCAAGATCCTGCTGACTGGTGGAACATTATTTACATTCAAAGCTGTCTTAAAAAAGCAAACACTAAACCAAACTTCCCCATTAGGGGGTCCGGCAACAGAAGGGAGGAAGGGTGAAGAGGACATCACACAGATATGTGAACACAAATATTTGCAGAGTAATGTGTATAAATGCTCTTGGTCTTTCTCCTGGAATGCAATAATGCCTGCAATTGAGTTCATTGGCCAAATTGAATTTGGGTTCCTGTAGAAGTCTCTTTATATTAAGTGCTTTAACATACATCACCTTCTCAGTCTATCGATGAAATTCTATTATCCGCTCAGGGCCGGACGCAACTCGGCAACAAAATCGGAGGGGAAATAAAAACCCTCACAAACTGAAGGCAGGAGCAGGTAACAGGACCTTGGGCATCCATCTCTGGCGATCGACAAAGCGTCAGGAGTGCCTGGGGAAGGAGGAGCTCTCCGGGTTCCTCACCAGGTCCCTCCCTCCATCGCTCTGCAGGGGCAGTAGAAGCCTTGGAGAGACCGAGCAAAGAGTTGCTCCACATTAACTATCTGACCAAGAGCAGGGTTTTGCTTGAACCTGAGCTAATTCCAGCCTGGAGGAATGCCAGGGAAACTCATCCATCCAGCTCTCAGGGCTGCCCAGCGTGGGGCGAGGACGGGCTGAGGAACACGGCGCACCATTGGCACGGACTTGGCCGCCCTTGACACGAGGATGCTGTTACCTCCTGGGACCCGAATTCTGCCTGCCAGGAGCGGCAGGGGAAGGAGCAGGGACGGGCACAGGCAGTGCCTGCCCTGGTTTCTGTGGTCTTCCCAAAGCTGCTGAGTGTGGGTGGCAGCTGGCCTAGGGCTGCAGGGGTGTTGGGAGAGTTCCTGGGGGTTGTTTGGGTGAGCCCATGGGTGTTTTGGGGGTGATGCCCCAGCACTGGGGTGGGGCAAATTCATCTGAGGAAGCCCACACTCTCACAGATCAGTCACCCCAAGTCCTGCCTGTTCCCCTGTGGTGAAGCAGCAGTGGTGCAGGTCCCACTCTGCTCCCCAGGGAGAGATGCTCAGGGGATACACACAAAGTCTAAGACCCTCGACAAGAGGCTGTTCCATGGACCAATCCTGCTCCTTTTCTCCCTTTTAGAGACAGCTTTGCTGGAGAAGCCAAGATCAGCTGGAGGGTCTCTAACAACTTCAGGAGAGCCAGAAGGAGGAATGTCCATGCAGGGCAAAGCAGCCCAAGGGGCTGCTGGGATGTGTTTTGCTCTGGCACCCCTGGTTTGAGCTGAGCTACAACTGCAGGGGAAGCACATTGTGCTGCTTCAGTGGGCTGGCCTGGAGGGCAGAGCAGGAGGCAGTGACCAGGCTGAGCAGGAATGGCTTCATCCTTAACAGCAATGCAGCACTGAGCATCCCCACATCTCAAAACTCACCACAAATGCAGAAAAATGCATCCCTTGCATGTGGGTACCAGTGACAATTAACCAGGTCCATTTATTGCAGGGGGTGCTTTTGGGGATGGCCTTGGTCCTCTGGGTCTGGAGTGCCTGATCCTGGCTGATGGCACCAGGATAACAGACTGGGCAAAGTTGGTCCCAGAGAGCATCTGATCAAGGCTCCAAGAACACACAAGGGGAAGGCAGGGAAAGAACCAGGGCAGCACAAAGGGCCTTTCCCTTCACCTCTTCTGTGTAACCAAAGCAGCAGCCAAGGAAACCATCAGAAAAGCGAGAAAAGAGGAAATGCTGCTAGAAATCTGCAAACCTCATCCTGTTTGTGCCTCTTTGCCCAAGAGGAGGCACTGGTCCATGGAGCTGCCCAGGGCTGAGGAACACTCCCTCCTGCCTTCCTCCAGGGACTGCTCATCACCAGCAGGATGGACAGACAGACAGCCAGCACACGCACCGGGGCAGGGGAGGACGAAGGAGAGAAATCTTAATATAAATCAGCCTCAAATTGATTCACTTCTGCTCAGTCTGATTTCTCCTAACTGGATCCACATGTCCCGGCCATGGCACATTAACTTCAATTACAGCTTATTAATGTCTCCGTGATGGAGCTTGGCCTGCTGAGCACGGCTGTGACTGACGTTATGGAGGGGAAAAAATTACTCCAAAGAGACTCGGCGTGTAATGGAAAGAGAACCAGGGGCTTTCATCGCGCCGGCAGCCGGGAAAGGCTCATTCACCCGTCCCTGAGTAGATGACCCAGCTCGTGGCTGCACCGAGGAGAGAATTAAGCAACGGAGAGAGATCTGTGGGGAAAAGTCCTTCCGCTTCCCTTCCCCACCCTGCCTGGCACACACACAGCACACAGGCCAAGGGCTCGTGTCTGTTCCTGTCTTGGCTCTCCTGCATCTCCAGTTACGCCGCAGATCAATAGGGACAGGATGGGAGAAGAAAGGGGAAAAAAAAGAAAAGAAAAAGATACCAAGAAGAAGGGGAGTAAAAATAAACTCTCAGCCATGAACAGAGAAATGGGTTTGGCTGAGGCTGTGGCAGGAGGAGGCAGAGGAGACCCTGAAGCTCCCAGGAATGAAACAGAGACCTCCTGGATTCACCACACTGTCAAACTCGTGATCACCCCAGTCCTAGCTTACAGGAGAAGAGAAGGTGACAAGTCCTTCCTCTTGTCCCCATGTCCTTTGCTCCGTCCCTTTCTGCTTTTCCCAAAAGTTCTGGGAGATTGTGGTGCAGAGTCCTTCATGGTGGGAAGCTGAGGTGCAAAGGAAGGGTGGGCTGGGATGGGGGCCCAGGAACACACAGAGGTGGGGGGATCACAGAAACCTCTCTGAACCCACCAGCCAAAGCTGCAGCAGGAGAAACTGCCCCGGCTCAGGGTCTGCTCTGAGGGCAAAGCTTTTTGCTCTTCCCTTGACCGTGAGCATCAATTCAGAATGAGCTGCCAAGTGTCTCATCACCCTGTGGGCACTGCCAGCTGCCTGCCAAAATCCCAGTGCTGTACAGGGACACGGGCAATGCCACACACTGCTCCTCCAGTGCCACACGCCATGGCCAGACACAGCTCCTCCAGCCTCCCAGGGCTGCTCACATCTCTGCTCTACAGGGGGAATTTTCTGGCTGCTGATTGCCTCTGAGCCCTCATTTTTTCATAATCATTTTACCTCTTGTTTCCAGGCCCCCTGTTGTGGATCCCTAACACCACCACAGTTTTATTTAAGCACTTTCCTCCCGTTCCTCAAACACAGTCATTCCCACAGGCTGGAAGTTCCATCTCCATCTCCAACCCTGCCCACCCTTCCTCCCCCCTTCCCTGCACAGGGCTCCTGTCAGGCTCACATTGATTTCTCCTGTCTTCCTCTCAATAACCCATCCCTTGTTGAGCCATACACAAGATTTAATTTGGTCTTAGTCCCTGCACTGTAACTGGCTTTGCTTACAGCTGGAATTAGATTGCTTTCCAGTGAAAAACCTGCTTGCTGAGACTGGAATAATCACAGGAGCAGAGTTAATTCACATGAGGCTTCTCCATCTTATCCAGCACTTATCCACAGCTCCTCAGCTGGTCACCTTTCCCTGCCCTGTGCCCATTGGGGCTGGAAGAGTCATCACAGGACAGGCATGGACCTTTTGCCTGTCCAAGGAGTGTCCCCCTCTCTTGGGGGACAAGCTGGGAGAGCCGGAGCAGTGCAAAGCTCAGGACTTGGGAGTTTTTAGGGCTGGGAAAAACACAAAAAGCGGATTTCAGAGTTTTCTCTGTTGCCAGCCAAGGAAAAGCCCTGTCCTCCCCGAGGCTCTGCTGCACGGGAGGAGCGGGTGAGGCAGCTCAGAGCCAAGAAGAGGGAAGAGGAGGCTGCTCTGCAGCAGCCACGGGCAGCCGGCCACGCCGGCACCGAGCCAGCACCAGGGAGAGACTGCCAGCAATGGGCCAACAAACCCCAACCTGTCTCATCCTGGCCCCAGCTAAAAAGCAGCATTGCAGCTTCCCCTGGGCCTTCGCAGCCCCATCCCCAGGGTGCAGGTGGCTGTGGAATCTTGGATGTCTCATAGAGGTTGTGACACCCCGCCCCACCCCGGGGTGTTTGGAAGGGTTTGCCTCCCCCTGCCATAGTTCTTTGCACTGAAATTTTAGGGGATTTTTAACTCTTGAACCAGTCTCTGCTATGATTAAATGGTATAAAATTCGGCCAGTGAATCCAAAAGCTGGTGAGGGATTGGGTGTGGGAGGAGGAGGGCAGCTGACAGCAAGGTGATGGTTTGGGGAGAATCCCACCAGCACGGCCTGAAGTCCAAAGTGCTGAAGGAACAAATCCTGTTCGAGGCAGGCAGAGAAGGTAAAGGGAGGAGGAGGAATGCATTCACAGGACACCAAGAGTACTTGAACTCTTTCAAGCATCAAATATCCCACAGCTGCTGCAGGAGCAGCAACAAGTCCTTGGTTACCTGCAGTTATCTCCATGCTTGGAAGCCAAAGGTCATTGCACAAGCACTGACATCAATCATTTGGTCCTAATTTACCACTTTCTGAGCTGTGTGTCCCTGTTACAGAGTCTAACCAGCCCGGACCAGCTGATACACCAGCTCCAACCCTTCCTGCCAGACGCTCTGGTCAGTGTGGGCTTTGGCTGGGAATTGATCCCTGTGGTTTTGCCACCACTGTCAGTAACATCAAGTGTCCCTGTGGGCAGCAGGGCCACCACAGATGGAGCAGAGGACAGGGTGGAGGTGAAAGCAACACACTTGCCTTTTTTTCTTGCCTTCGCCTTTCTTCCTTTCCACCCTCTTTACTTTGCTATTTTGCTCCATCCTGAGATGATTTTGGACCATGGATATTTAGCCCACCTGGCAATGCTTCTTATGGGGAGGTGTAACACTGTCTCTCTGCACACATTTCCACTCTGCCCCGAAACCTGGGTGCTGCAGAAACATGCAGAGCTGCCCTCTCTGTCCTGTGCCCATGTGCCCAAGCCCTCCAGGGCTCCTCCCTGGGCAATCCCAGTGGTGGGCACCCCAAAATGCCACCAGCCTAGCTGAGAGCCACAGCTGCTCGTCCCACATAGGCAGCCCCACCGTGAGAAAGACCCTCAGCGCTGCCCTTGGGGATGGAAAGGGCCCTCCCATCCACCCCTCGCTGCAGCTTCCTTCCCCTTGGAGCCTGTTCAAAGCCAGCCTCGGTGGCACCTGCAAAACATTTCTACTTGCAAGTCTCAGCAGCGAAGAGTTTGGAAGCGACACAAACGGCTCCTCTGTCGCTGTGGTGATGCTTGTTAGCACGGGGTGGGTGATGGGAAAGTTCTTCCCCTCTCGCCTCTAAGTCTCGCACAAGCTGCATGGGAAATTAGCCATCTCGGCACTTTTCCACCTTACTTTGCTTTTTTGGTTGATGTCATAACATAACATATGGCACCATACAGAGAAATTAAAAACAAAACCCAGGAGAAACAAACCCCCGCCCTGCTTGCCCTGCCCCAGGTCTGTCTGGGGGTTTACTCTCACCCCAAACTTCCTCTGCTGGAGCCAGGGCTGCTCGGGGGGTGCAGGACTGACTCGGGATGACCCATCCTGCTTGTACGGGCTGGGATTTAATGGGGTGAACCTCATTCCTCACCCCTCAGATCCATCAGCATCCCCCCTGAGACACTTGGGTGGAGGCTGGCTGTGTTTGCACAGCTGGGGACAGGGTATGGGAGGGAACTCGGACTGTCCATCTAAGCCATGTCCCACCTCCCCCAGCACCGGCTGCAGGAGGACACAGCTCTTCTCTCAAACACAGCCTTGGAGGTGCCCCAGCCACTCCCTGCAAGGACACAGCTGTTTTATTTCCAATGCTGCCCTGCCTGGGGAGAAAGGGTGTTAGAGGGAGAAACACCGGTTATTTTATCAGTTTGCAGAAATGCTGATGGATTAGTGTCCTAGCAGTAACCCTCTTCTCATCCCTCAGAGAAGAGATGCCCAGACAAACACAGCAGTCATTACCTGCCAGTGACTTCAATGTTGGAGACGGCATAGAAGTACTTGTACAAGTTCTCCCTCTGCACGTAGGTGCCCCCCAGGGCGGGTCTCAGCAGCCTCATCCGCAGGTCAGTCACGGTGAAGAAGTCCTTGAGCCCTTTGGCGCTCTCCAGCCGGGTGTACAAGTTGTCCATGTTCTTGAGGTCGGGGCCAGCAAAGATGGCAAAGCGGTCCCTCACCTCGAAGCGGACGGTCTTCTCCTTCTTGGAGCCCGCCCAGCGGGAATACTCCTCCGTGCAGAGGACCCTGTTGGCACTGGTGGTGGAGAGGTCCCGGACCCTCCGTGCTGGCATGCTGAAGGCCTCCATGCAGTCGTCTGCGTAATACTGGTACGGGTGCCAAGTCCTCCCGTTGTCCAGAGACTTCTCCAGCATCATGATGGTGGGCCGCCCGTACTCGAAGGTGATCACGATGTCGTCCGTCAGCTCGATGCTCTTGTTCCAGGACAGGGTGATGTTGGCCAGCAGCGGCTCCGGGTACCGGCGCCACGTCACGCTCTGCCAGTACGTGGCCAGCCCCTCGTCCTCGCTGTCGAACATGAGTTTTGGGGGGTGGGCCAGGTCCGGGTTGGAGGCGTCGCACTCGTCGCTGCACAGGTATGGGTTCTCCTGGAACAACAACGATGGTCACGAGAGAAGAAGGCAAAGCCTGGGCATCGGGTGGGCATCACAGCCAAGCTCAGCCCATTACCAGCCCCTGCATTTGGCTGTGTCAAACATTAACTGCTGGGCTGAACTGGAGTGTGCCACGGGCCTGGCTCTGGAGGATTCTAAGAATTTAAGGCAGAAAGATGCGGCTTTGCCTCCGCTCTAAGAACGGCTGAGCTGTTTCCTTTGAAAGGCCCTTTGGGAAAGGATTTTTCAATTTGGCACGGGGGCAATTTTCGTAGAAAGCGCCTTCCCTGAGATGGTCTCTGGGAAACTCTGGTTCAGCTTGGCCCATTTACAGACCTCTGGAAAGCTGTGTTGTGCCCTGGGAGAACTGAATGGCTAAAATCCCCCAAACACATCCTTGCCTCCCATGCTGGGGGTACACCACCCACCCCGTGCCTCTGAGCATGTTTGGAGGAGGGAAACCCAATTTCTCCAGCCCCAAGCTGAGACAGGACTGAGCAGTAGCAGAGAGAGCAGAGATTTGTGCTCCCGGTGCCACCATCCTGCCTACAGGGACCACAGAGGGAAGGGTGGCTCATCCCATGCAGGTGACAATATCCACCATCTGCAGGCCTGGCAATGGCAAAAAAGGAACAGCCATCCCACTCTGCCACAGGTGACACTTGGCAGCCAAGCTGGCATGTCTTGCAGGGACACACATCCACATCACATGTGCGGACCTGCACTAGGACATACCATGAAGGCTGAAGTTTGGCAGGTGGGCATCAGGGTTATTAGCTGTGCCTGTGGGTTTATTGCTCATCCATACGTGTGTTAAAGCCCAGCATGAGTTGCCCTGCAGCCCCTGCCTCCAGGGTCAGACCTGCCCTGGGGATGATGTAGGCCTGTGTTATAGTGGGTACAGAACACAAATCAACCCTGCAACACACTGCAAATCTTTTTTGCATATGAAGCACCTCTTTGCTGTCACTTCACCTCCCTCTCAGACTCCAAATCCAAAGGATTGGAGAGGGAGAGGCATTGGTACAACAGCAGGCTCTGCTGCAGTGGGACCCTTGTCAGGGAGGCAGAGGCACCTGGCAGAGGAGGAGGAGGTGATAAAGCAGCTGGAGCTGCTCAGAGCTTCTGGCTGGAGATGAGGAGCCTGCTGGGCTGTGAGGTCTGTCCCTCCCAAGCACGGTGGACTTGCAAGGTAAGACCAAGCTGGGTATTATGGTTTGGTTTGTGGGTGCCTTGTGCATGGTTGGGGCCATGGGAAGGTGCTGTGTGTGGGGACCAGCGTGTTCCTACCTGGCCCTGGAGACCTCCTGCAGTGCTGAGGGAGGTGATGCTGGTAGCTGGGTGCTCTGAAAAACGAGGTGCAGGCTGGTTGTGTCCCTGGGAAGAGGCTGCTCCTGTGTCTGTGGCACTGGGGACTGACCCTGCACCGTGGCTTGCTTTGATCTGGGAAGCTGTTGGGGTCTGAATGCTTGTGACCTGCTTTTATTAGGGTGCCCTGTGTACACCCCAGGCAAAACAGAGCAGGGGATTTGGCTTGTACAAATGGGTGCAAAGTGGAGCTTTGGGGCTGTGCTAGGAACGTGGAAACCACTGAGTAACACAAGGTGCTTTGGAAAATCTGGGCTTTGCCACTGCCAGCTGGGCAACCAAAGGACTTGGGAACTACTTGGGGCTCCTCCACTCTGTAAAAAGGGCCTTGGGTGCCTCTGCACAGCTCAGAGCCCTGCGCTGAACACGAGCGACTGTTTGCAAAGAGAGCTGAGGCCAGGGCACCCAGGAGCCCTGGAAAGCTCAGGGGGGCATAAATAATTCTGTGTTCAGAGCAGCGTGTGAGTAATGCACTGTAAATAAGGCAGGAGGCTGCTCTGTCAGCACGGGGGATGAAACAAACCAGCGAGGAACTGATCTGCACGTGAGCACCACGATCCTCTGCAGGGAGACAGTGACAGCCTTGGGGGGACAAGGGGACTCCTGTGAAGAAGCACACATTGTGTGAGTGTGTGTGTGGGTATGAGGCTGCCAGGCAAAGCAGATCACAAAACAGGTCAAAACTCAAACTGTTTTCAGCGCTGTCTCGCTCTGACACGCACCTGCCTGACAGTAAAGCTGCGAGTGCCGTGCTGGGGTTTGTTCCTCCTGGTACAGCCTCAGCTTGAGCAACGTGGGGTTTTTGCCACCTCTGTGTGTGCCAGGAGGAAGGGCTGGAGCTGCTGGGCTCCGGTGTGGTGCCCACCCTGAAGCAGGGAGGGTACTGAAGGGATGTGTTCGGTGCTGTTTTAAAAGCAAACGGCTCTATAGGTTTTATTGTTGTTTTCTTTGCAGCTGTGACAAGTGAGCGAGGGGAATGAATGGAGTGCTTAGGCTTGCTCAGGAAAGGGAGGTTGAAGGGTGAGGGCACCTGCCCAGGTGCTCCCCCCTGCCCCCCAAAAAGAAGGGGAGATGCCAGCTGGGATGTGGTGGAGCTCTGAGCCATGCTGAGGGGTCCTCTCCAGCCTCAACACACTGTTCTGGAGTAGGGATTAAAAAACCCCGAGATACTGACATATTAAATATGCTCTCCTGACTCGTCACGTTCAGAGGAATTGTTTACCTCTGCTAATGAGACACAGCTTCCTGCTGGGGGATGGAGCTGCCTCTCAGTGCGCCTTTACAGCAGTGGCTGATGGAAAAGGCAGAAAAATCCCCTTCAGCTGAAGTGCTGGGGGCTCTATGAGTGTGTTTGCTGTGCTGAGGCAACATATTGTGTTGCAGTCTGGTCCTACTGCCAGTGTGGCCATACAGATGGCTTAATAGGGCAGTCTTGAAAAGACCATCCTGGAGGTCCAATCTCACCACTTGTCTGAAGGAGGGTGCAGCAGTGCAGTGCCTTGGTGGGCTCAGGTGGGGAATTGGCTTGTGGTGGCAGCAGAAAATTCCCTGATAAACCCTCCTGGCTGCTCAGAGTGGCTCTGTCTGAGAGGAGTCTGTGTCTGGCTGGCCTGGCTCTTGCTATGCACCTTCCACCCCCTGTGTGCAGCAGCCACTGGGGCTGCCAAAGCCCTTGAGGTGGTGTAAGATGAATCTCCACTGAGTATGTGCCACTTGAGCTGTCCCCAGCATGGCCACAATGGCCACCTTCACCTCCAGGGCTATGGATGATGCTCCTATCAAGGCTTTCTTTGGGGGCTTTCTTAAGCAGTGGCCAAATTGAACAAAGGAGGGACTCTGTGACCAAACCACAATAAGAAAACACTACCCAGACTAGTAAAGGGTGACCAGGATGGGAGGTGGGACAGCTTTCCCAGGAGCAGTGGGGGAAGCAACTGAGTCTGACAAGCGTGATCCTCCTCCCAGTGTCCCGTCTGGAGGGACAGGGTTGGCCAGGCATGTCCCTGGCAGGGGACCTGGCGGGGCAGGAGCAGAGGGAAGCGGAGCCAAAGCTCTGCCTGTCTGCCATATGCCTGTCCCAGAGAGGAGGGACTGGAGGTGCAGGGTCCCTGACAGGTCCCCTCCATCCCAACCTGTGAGTGTGCTCAGCCCAGCAGGCAGGAGCCCCAAAGATGCCTTTAACCACCCTGATGCTCTGGAGAGGTACACGGCTCGAGGGCTGCACGGTTGTAACAGGGCAAACCCAGAAATAACCTCTAAGTGACAGTGCTGGAAGGTGGGGGAGAGCCTCAGAAGCCACCGGGTGAGTCACACCATTACGGCTTCCCCTGCTAAAATGAAGTGTTCCTTTTTGGGTTTGGGTTTATTGAATTGTCCTTCCTCTGCGGGATGTTCGATGCCTTTTGTGCCGGGGAGGGTGGTTTGAAGTCAGCCAGGAGGGCAGGGGGGAGCGGAAACAGATGGCCATACTTTGGCTGCTCCCTTGGTCCTGGTCAGATCAGATATAGCACTATTGAAACAATTCCAGGTATTATTTTTGAATTTGGTTTCCTCCCCCAAGCCGTGTGTCCTCCAAAGAATCTCTCCAAAGTCTCAAGATATTTAAGTCTTCAATCTAAAAGTCAGGATGCATTAGCCAGGCAAACTTGGGTCTCAGTGAGCTTAAAATAAACCAGTTCACTTTGAGTCTCACGCTATTAAATCAGTCGTGAGTGTCCTCATGACAACTAGACTTTGTAGGTTTCAGGCTCTCCAGATCTTCTGGCTGGGCATTTTTGGGGGTGTACCAGAGCATTGCAACCTTGCTTAGCCCCAGCTCAGCCCAAAAGGACAAATCCCTGGGGCACAAACTGCACGAGCTTCACTGAGGCCACACGGTCCTCACAAATGGCATCATAGCAAGATTGTGCCTCCTTGGGGAAATCATAGAATGGCTTGGGTGGGAAGGGACTTTAAAATGTCATTTAGTCCAAACTCCCTGCTATGGGTAAGGACATCTTCAAATAGGTCAGGTTGCTCAAAGCCCCATCCAACCTGACCTTGAGTGTTTCCATGGATGAGACATCCATCACCTCTTTGGGCAACCAAAATTTTCTTCCCTAAAACTAGTCTGAATCTACTCCCTTTTAGTTTAAAATCATTATCCCTTGTCCTATCCCTACAATTCCTGATAAAGAGTTCCTCCCCACCCTTCCTGTAGGCCCCTTTAGATACTAGAAAAGACTCTTAAGTCCTCTCTGGTAGGGCTGCTCTCAGTCCCTTCATCCCCAGCCTGGATCAATACCAGGGCTTGAAGGACCTTTTCCTTGGCCTTGCTGAACCTCCTCGAGCTGGAAATGTGTCCCAGCCCTGGTGACTGCAGACCCAGCCCTTGGTTTTTGCCTCCTGGTGGTGCCTGGAGCCCGTGCTGGGCAGAACTGCTGCAGAAGGGACTTTCTGAAGGTGGCAGCGGAGACTTGCTCCTTGAGGAGGATTTCTTAAGAAACAAGATCTTGGTCTGACAAAGCACAATGACAGGAATCCAGGATGCTGCAGAGCTGCTCCTCACCTTGCTGGGAAGGGGAGGGAATGGGGGAAAACAGGCGCAATAAAAGGCCCCAGTTTTACAAAGCCCAGCTGGTTTTCAGGGCTCTTAATGAGTGCAGAAGTTGGTTTGGTTTTTTTTCCCCCTTCTAGCAGATAATGCCATTTTTAAGCCTCACAGCATAAAATTATGTATTTTTGTAGGTGAAATTACTTGATTAATCATTAAGCTGTTGAATATTTTAAACAAACTAGACATCTGTTGTGAATGGTGAAAGCTGCACAGAAATAAGATTGTAGCTTTTAGATCTCCATGCCAAAGGGAAGCTGGAAAGCAACTGCAACCACTAGCTGCACAGTGGAGAAAAATAAGAAAAATAATAATAGTATTAAAAGAGGAATAAAAAACAAGAACCAAGGTTTGAGCATGGAAAAATAAGTAGATGATGTGAGGGGCTTGTACTGCTCAGCCAAGGATGCTCATCACAGCTCTGATACCTGGTGTGATTTAATGGTGTCTTGGCCCAGGGAAACCCCCTGGACTTCCTTCATTTGTGGGGTCTCTTCTGCTTGATGGAATTGTGTTGTTTAAGCCAAAGCCTCCTTTAAAACCTAAAGCACCCTGGGGCCACTTGTTTTTAATTGCAGTCTCCTAAGAAGAGTAATGACAAAGTCTCCTCAACTTGGACTAGTCTTGGAAAAGAAAACTTTGTATTTCTTTAATGGGAAGGAGGGGAATTCTTGGCTTTTAATAGGAAGATTTTTATCAAAGAGGAAAAAATGTAAATGTGTTTATTTGGCACAAACATCTCTGCTGTTGTGTGGGTTTCTCTTGGATCCTTTCTTCTCTAAGAAATGGCTCTCAAACCCAACCAGGGACCTCTCAGGCTTTGGGTGTCTCCAGGCTCTCCTGCCAGTGCTGATGATGGTTGGGACTGGGGGCTGTTTGGTAGCCCCTCCATAGCCTGAATAGCCATGTCTGGGTCCCCTGACATGAGGAGAGGCAGGAGATGGCACAGAAACCTCCTTCCCTCCTTGGGAGTGTTTATAGCTGAGAAAACCTCTGTCTGGACTCCACCTCTACTCAGGGGGGCACAATTCCCTGTCCACAGCACCCACCCCATCCAGCTGTGATGCTTTAGGAGCTCTCCTGCACCCCAAGGCCCCTCTGCTTCCCACAGGGCACTTGTGATGCTGCCTTTGAGGTTCTGCCCAGACCTCAGCTCTGAGGTTCACAAAAACTGAAGCTGGTATCGAATTTCCTCCAAATCCTGCAAACCAACCGGGTCAGCAAAATCTTCTCATGCACCTGATCCCCCCTGCCCTGATGATGTCCCTGCCAGGGCGTGGTGACACCGTGGGTGTCCTGCAGCCTCCCCTTCCCTGAACAACCCGCCTGTCACAGGACTGGTGGCCAAGGGAGATGAGTGTCCTCAGCCCTTGGAGGGGAGCAGGGTCAGCTGCTCCATCCCTGCCTCTCTTACAGGTGTTTGGGAACACATGCCCCCCCAGTATTTTATTTCCCCCCTCCCTTTCCCTGTTGAGCACCAAATTGGATCCATTTGCTCCACAGGATGGAGCTGAAAGGACCACCCAAACACATTTGCTTTCCTGCTTTCCCCTCGGCTGAGCTCCCCCAGTTCACGCTGGGATTGAGCTGCAGGGCTTCACTTCCCTTCCATCCCCTGCTCCAGCTCTCCTCACTCTGCCAGGGCTTCCCAGGGATCTCTGTGCCCATCCTGGATGGGCTGTGGTTTTGCTCTGGTGTCTGTCAGCACCGGAAAATCACCCGCTGCGTGGGCACGATGCCCAACCCAGCTCCTGTGACAAATATCCTTCCTTATCCTCCCCATGGGCACCAAGTTAAACCTATTTTCTGCAACACAAATTTTTGACAAGGGTCACACCGAGCAATGTGTGTTTTGGGAAATTTCCTTGGCTTTTCTTCCAATAACTGCTCCGGGACGTGCTGCTCTTTCCCAAACAGGAGAAAATGTAATGTCATTTCAGGGTGTTTTCACTCTTGCAGCTCCTGATCTGAGGGTTCAACTGCTCTATCTGGATTTATGAAAAGACATGCTGATTTTATGATCAAAAATAACATTTATGAGTAATTAAGCCTCATGCTTCAGGGCATAAACCATAACCTGCCAGTGGCCAGGATGGGACTCTCAGAGAACTGGAAATACTCTCTGACAATTAATTTTCACTCTATTCATGGGCTGGGAATGATCAGAGGGGTGAAACAACCATAATTAATTTACAGTGATTATTTCCAACAGCTGGCAAGTGGCATAACTCACTGCTGAGAGGGCTGGGAGCTCGGAGACAGATGAGGAGAAATAGGGGACCCCTCTTGTTCCAAAGAGCCCCACCCTGGCCCTTCCCAGCGAGGCCAGGTGAAGGTCTGTGCCCTCCTGGGGACATGGGAGGGCACTGGGAGCTGCCTGGCCAGGCTTCACTTCTCTTGCATTAATTCTCCCATCCTCTGGTGCCCGAGGGGGCTTTCCCTGCCAGCTTAGCTGTGACTTGAGCCTGGAAAACATCTCAGGAACAGCTTTGACTGCTCCGTTTTGGGATGCCTGTCAGTGTGCAGGGAGGGGTCCCTGATGGGTCCAGCAACATAGCATTGGACTGTGAGGACACTGGGGATGCTCTGAATGGAAAAATGTGCCTTCTGGAAACAAAATCTTGATTTTCTTCAAGATGCTGTTTTCTTCTATTTTTTTTCCCTTAAAAACCACTTTGGTCAAGCTCTATATATTTTAGATAACCAAGAGATGTCACATGGGAGCAGATGGAGTTTTCCCAAGGGCTGCTTGTGTGGCTGCAGCCCAAAAGCCACTCGGGAATGTTCCCCTCATCCACATATTCCCCAGGCATCGCTCTCCTCTCCCTGGTGTCCCTCCAGAGGGATGTTTTTTAGTGGCCTGTGTGAGTAGGGAGGTTCTGGCAAAGCCCCTGGCTGTTGGTGAGGGGTTATTGCACAGCTCTGGGAGGCAGTGGGTGCTGGGGCAGGAGCATTGCTGGGATGGGATGGGGAGCTCAGGGTGGGCTGGTGGGGTGGTTTGCTTGCTCCTGTGTCCTTCCCTTGCTGCCTCTCTCCCCCAGCCATCTCTTATTAAGGCAGAGGCAGCAAAAGGGGAGAAAACCATCCTCGCTAACAAGCTGTTTGCTGTTTATGAGCAGGTAAAGGCAGAGCTGGAATGAATTATTAATAGGGTGGAAATGGGGTCCCTCCACAGATCTGCTGCTAATTCTGGCTCAGCCGAATGTCACTCCCTCCATCTCCTCCCCGGCCGCGGTTTGGGGGGATTGATTGCTCCTCCGCTTCCTTCCCCTTCCTCCCGCATCGGAGGCTGTCCAAGCACAAGGTGACCCCTTGCACGGGCATTGGGACGAGCTTTGCTGGGATTTGGGAGCGTGTGAGTCAGCACAGCTGGCCCTGCACGCAGCTCTGGGTGAGACACACCAGGACACACAGACACATTGTGCTTTTCGTTTCTTCCCTTTGGCCCGCAGCAGATCCTCGCTCACCGAGCAGCTCGCTGCTCCTCCAAGGCTCTCGGGCTCCCTTGGGCCTGTCTCTCTGCCAGAGAGGAGATTCAAGCCCTACTCGTGGCTGCTCTTCCCCTTCCCCCTCCAGCCTGCTCTGAATTCGAGAAGCATCTCGTTCGTATTTCATCCTGGCTCAGGGCTGTGCCCTTCTCTGCACCAGCCCTGGGGAAACATCACCGTGCCAGACAGGGCAGGGTAGTGCCAGCTCAGTGTCCTGGCTCCAGGCTGGGAAACTGAGGCAGGCAGGGATTTCAGGAGCAGGTCTGGGTTTCATCAGGAGCACTGGGGGGTCCACCTTTCTGGGGACTGAACTCCCCCAGGCATCTGCAGCCGGGCAAAGGAGTAGCTCCACCACCCAATCTTGACGTGAGGGTCAAGGCAAACCATAAGAGTCAAAGATATTTCTGCTCTCACCCCACGCTGTCTCAAACTCTCCCCATGAAAAGGGTCTGAACTGGTCATTGCACCACCAATGACACCCCCTTGGCAGGAGGCTGACACCCAGGCAGGAAGCATCCTCTCCTCAAAGGGAGCATCAGAGGGAGATGCTTCTTGTCACGCACAGGGGCTGACCCAAGTCACCTGTCCACCCTCGCAGCGCTTGGGCACCGACACAAATCCCTTCACGCCCACTCTGGCTGAGCCACGACCAGAAAATCTGGCTGCACGACGAAATTTAACCTCCACATTGAAATCAGCCCATGGGTGACCTCTCCCAGAAGGGCCCTAAGCGTGATGTTCGCAGAGTGCCATCAGGGCAGCGCCTCCCCTGCCCAAGCCCTGGGATGCCCTGGCACCAGTTCAGCCCCTGCTGCTGGATCCACTGCCCAGCACCTCGTCCCGTGGGATGTGTGAGCAGCTGGTTTGGGGGCGACACAAGGGTTAACACCCTCGCCCGGAAAATTCCACTCCTAAGCAGATAATCTCATCTGTGCTGGGGATACACACACATCACCCACAGCCCCGGCTTCCCGTGGCATCATTTTTGAGCAGCTCTTTCTTGGTGAAGTGCTAATCCCCCGGTGAGCTGCTCTAACCCCATCCCTCCTGGCGCCCTGGGCTCACCTCCATCCCCACCTCCCCATCGGGGCTGCACCCCAACAGGCCCCCCTTTGGCCGTGGGGACTGCAGGGTGACCTGGAGCCACAAGATGATGGCCCAGACACCCCTCAGCTGGCAGCCACGGGCACGCATTCAAAAACATGGGTGTTTAATCCCATTCACTGCCTTTTAGCTTGTCTCCAAACTCAGACTATCTGTACCCAAGACTTGCAAGCTTTGCTCTTCCCGGTGCACTTCCCTGAAGCTTGTTTACAAATTAAGCTGCTTGGATCCTGCCCCATCCCTTCTCTGCCAGATTATTAAGCCCTTGCATCTTGCTAGAGAGATGTATTTGTGTCCGCAGCCCCTGTAGCAGCAGGAGCACAGCAGCAGCGACCTGTGTGCTGGGCTGCAAGTGCATTATTGATTCAGGACTAAGAAAATGCTTAGGAAGTAGGAAAAGTGTCCTGCTCTCTAAAAGCCTGTGCGCCTTGTAAGCTCAATACATGCAGCCTTTGCAGAGAGGCTCGCTACGCCGCTATTAATAATTTATTCTGCAAGAGAGGCCCTGATAGTTTGAATGGGGGAGGGCAGGACGTGGAGGCTGGGGGTGGGAAAGGAGGGAGGGGAGGCTCTGCTGTGCTCCTCAGATGGAGGTGCAGATGGTCCCCAAAACCTTTGAGGGGAGCATGGGTGGGTGGTGGGTACCCCTGCACCCAGCCCAGCCTCTGCTCAGGGCTCCCCTGTCTGCTGCATCCAGCACTCTGCCTTTGCTGTTGTACCAAAGGGTTTGGCTCCTTTGTGCTCTGTTTCGGGGCAACAACTCAGCAGGTGCCTGCTGGGGGTCGGGGCTGGGCTGTGGTCCCCCCAAAACGTGTCCTGGCTGTTCCTGAGAGCAGGACAGTGATCTTTTCCTTTGAGAGGGCTCCCCACACACCCTGAATGGCAGGACCGTGGAGCTGAAGCAGCTGACTCAGCCAGCAGATGGGGAGTTACAAACCCTTCAGCTGGGATTAGAACCAGTTGGATCTGTGCTAGTTGTTCCTTTGGGATATTCCCCTGAAAGGGGTGTGGAGGCAGAACTGGTCACTGTGCTGGCAGCAGCATCCACGTGGAGCTCAGCACGGAGGGAACAGTGACCTGGGGCTTGTTCTGGAGGGTGCAGCAATAGGGGGGTGGTGCTGGGAGATGGGCATGTGGGCACTGGAACCACCTGGCCCTGCTGGATATGACCCTTTTGCCACTCCAGCCCCCACCACTGCCACAACACACACTGGTGCTCTCCCTGCAACCTGCTGGATGCTGGAGCTGTGGCACTGGAGCAGAGGGGAGGGGGCTGCTGCCTCAGGGGCTCCTGCAGGAACCTGAGCGACCAGGAGAGGTGGGAACCAGCTGGGATGGGACCCAACCTCGTGGTTCTGTAATGCTTTGTGGCTGCACCCACTTTGCTCCTGGACGAACAGCCCCATCCCGTCCCCTCTTGCAGCTGGAGCTGGCTCAGGGATGGCAGAGAAATGGAGAAATCCACCCTGGAGCCAAAAGGCACAGGTTTCCCCAAGCCTGCCCGTGTGTGGCACTGAGCAGATGTGCAGAGGCACCGGTGCCAAACGCTGGAGGAAACACAGCTCAGGGCACTGGAGCAGGGTGGGAGCAGGGTCAGCACTGCAACACGTCCTTCTGTGGGTGCTGCTGACCCTGCCTGAAAGATGGGGGGACTTGTGGGAACCTCATGGGGCACGTCTGAGGCTGCAGGGGATGGCTCACCTGCCTGGGGGGAAGGCTGGAAGTCCAAACTGCTGTTTGCCAGGGCTTTGCAGGAACTGGCATCTCCAGAGTGGCCACTGTGTGATTTGGGTCTGAAACTAAAGTTAGAACTGGACTTTCACTTAGGGAAACCAGAGCGTGGTAGGAAGGCACTCCTTCCCACTCTGGCAGGATTTTCTGTAGGGAGAATTCCTTTAAAAGTTTAATGGAAAATCGTACCTATGCTATAGAATGCAATACAGATTTTAGAATGAAGAAAGAGGAAGGATTTTCCTGAAAACCTTTGGCTTCAGAAGTTGCTTATGGAGAACTGTGGTACCTGGAGCTGGTGTATGATATATGGGCTGCTGTGAGAGCTGCTCTTCCAGCTCTGGCCACACTCCCCAGCAAGTCTTCAGAGTCCATTCTCCTCTGTTTTTCCCATCTGGACACTGTTCCCTTTGAAGAGCAAAGCTTTTCTTAAAAGTAGTTTATTCTTCCTCATCTCTTTCAAGGTGGGGGTAAACTTTCTGCTCACTGTACCAATTAAATCTACTTGACAGCTTCATTTTTATCGCTGTGTCTTTTCCATCAGCAAGTGGAAATGATCCTTGTTAGGGGAGCAGCATCCCCCTTTACAACAAGATGAATCCCGAACTGGGCATTTAAGGAAATTGTTATAGACTGTGAGGGAAAATCCCGTGTGCTCAGCACTCTCTAATTTAAAGCTGAATTGTATTCTTTGTATTTTTCTGTGAAGCCTTTGCTTCTGTAGCACCAAGATATTGCAACGCTCCGGAGCCGCCTCGGTGGTAGGAGAGCAGCAGTGTGTAATTTGCTGAGCAGCTAATAATGCAGAGTCCAAGGGTCTGGCCCCAAGGGCAGGGAGCCACTGATCCTGACTTCAAACAGTGCCCTCTGCAGCAACCCTGATGCTGGGAAGTGATTAAGGGTAGGAAGAGAACCAAAAGGCTCTCGAGCTCTCTCTCCTATGCTGGAAAGCAATGCCACAACAGGCACAAGGGGTGGATTAGGGAAACCTTCATCCAGACGGAAATGGCTCTCCTCCAAGGGAAAAGGGGGAGCATTTTCCAGGTGCTGATTTAACATACTGAAGGGTTCAAGGGGGCTGTTTGCACTTTGTAGATGTGGAAAGAAAGATGTGTCTTGCTGTCCCCACAACCCTGCCCGAGATGTCACGGGTGATTTGACAGAGTTTCTTGTGCTGCTGAATTTTGGCATAAAGGCAAAGTGATTGTCCCCTGTGCCATGTAGGTCCCACACTGAAGGGGAAAGGGGAATTCCAACCCCCAGCCCATCACTATGGCCAAGGATGGGTTTGCAACCAGCAGTGGGTAGTGCTGATTTATTCAAGGAGGAGGCAGAACATCCGCTTTTCTTGGAAAGGATTTTGCATTTGACTTGCATTCAGACTCTGCTGAGCCCAAAGGATGCCCTTGAGCCTGGGGGTTCAAGGCTGAGGATGCCTCGTGCTCTGCCCCCTAGTTCTGTCTGAAACAAGGTGCAGGGCAGCACAGGCACCTCCTGTGGGCTGGGGAAGGGCTGTGAGTCTCTGCTCAGGGTACCAGAAGGGATGAATCCATTCTTTAACCACCAGATCACGCTGCATCTTGAAAATGCTTTCAAAAGAGCATTTATGAAGCAACTCCTTTTTCCTTACTTGAAAAACTTTGACTTTACTTTTAACCATCCCCAGATCCACAATCCTTTGTCTGCACCTAAGTAGATGTGTGAAGGTATGAGTGAGTAGAGTTGTGTAAGATGGACTAAGAATGTAGGGAAAAGGTTTTCTGTGCCCAAAGGTTTGTTCTGCTTTTTCCAATTTTAGCATCCCATCTAGTAAGAGAAATAGTTCTTCAGTACAAGCCTTATAACCACATGTCATTCAGAAAAGTTTAGCTAAGAATTAAACTAAACATCCAATTTGGCTGCATGTGTAATGAATAAATAAAGCCTTTTCCTTTCATGTGCCCATGCCAAAGTCAACAAGCTCTATTAGCTGATGAAACAATGCTGACGCCAAATAAAAATACCCCTGACCCATCAATATGGGCTAAGAGCTCAGCCCTGCATCAAAGAGTGCTGTCAGAACAAGAAATGCTCTCTCGACACCTCTGGGGGGAAAAAAGGCCCCTATTCCTGCAGCGAGCTGGGCATTCTGTGCTGGTGGTGCAGGAGCTCTCCCTGGGATGTCAAGGAGCAGCAAAACCATTCCATGGGGACCGTCTGCTACGGACACCTCTCCTTGCTTTAGCTAGAATGATTTGCTAGAACCATTTGGAAACCCCTTGAACTACCAGCCTGTTTGGAGCTGGGGCTTTGCTGTTTGCTTGCTCCCCATGTGTGAACTCCCCACCAAAGCTGAGGGGTTTTTTATCCTCTGTGCAAAGCGCTGACGCTTGAAAGTGAAATTCTCCAAGGTCCCTGCTCGGGAGCAAAGAAGTGCTTCAGCATCCTGGAGCATCAGCACCTGGGAGCACCCTGCCAGCTGGGCCACCCTCCCTCTCCTCCCCAGGAGGGTGGGAAGGTGAAGGGACACTCCATCTCCACTCTGCCCCGTGCATACTGTGCAGCTTTGCCATTCCCCAGCCGTGCTCACCCTGCAAACCCCTCTCTGAAACCCACGTTCAGCCGCTCCGTGCCATGCCCTGCTTGTGCTCTTTGAAGCCTCACCCCTCCCTCGCCATCCTTGGTTAAAAGATCTGTTCCCTATTAGTCTTCAGTCACGCTTTTAGATTCATTCAGGTTTTTATTTACTTATCCATCTGTCTTCCTGCTCCCACCACTCCCCCTGCCCTGCCAGGAGGTAAAGTACAATTCATTTCTCAGGTGACCCTGCCAGGAAGGCGTTGACATGAATAGGAGCAGGTTCAGAAACTGTGAAAAAAGCGCAAACCCCTTGACTTTAATAAGCAGCAAAACACTTCCCAACCAGAAGCAAGCAGCCAGATGTGACCAGAATTGTTATAAAACACAAAAGACTGTCCTCCAAATAATTCCTGCCATCCCCTGATGCCTCCCTGTGCAGAATTCTCTGTGAGCAGAGCTCGGAGTTGTTGCAGAGCACTGTGTGATCCCCTGGGCTCTGAGATGCCTCCTGGTGCTGGGACAGCCTCGCAGGACACACTCCTGTCTGACAAGGTCCTGACTGTCCCCAGGACTCTGCCCACAGCAGTGCCCCGCACAGGAACACGGTCCAGCTCCCTCCTGTCTGGCTGCTTTGAGCAGGGAGGGGTGTTGGTGTTGTCTTTAGGTTTGATTTCAGCTGTCTGAGCAGGGCAGGCGTCCTGCTGGGCTGCGCTTAATTCCGAGTAACGCGAGTTTAACTGCACGGACAGTCCCCTGCTGTTTTGAAAGACACCTAAGAAAGCAATATAGTCACCGTAAGAACTTCTCTGCTGGAAAGCCAGGCTCCTATGAGAGCCCACCTGTTACAAAGAAATAATTAAAACCTGAAGAGGAAGGATAACAGGACACTGAAAGGCACCTGAGAGGGCTCAGGGCTGGTGTGAGTGCTCTCCCTCCCCTCTCCAGGGCTCGGGGCTGTAATGATCTGTGGGCAGAGACATCGATTTCTGCCCAGCACTTCCTTAGTGCAGGGGCAGCAGAGCTGGCTCATCCTCTGCGGGCTCCGCATGTCAATAGGTGTCAAGTCACCACCCAGGGCCGGCGATGGAAGGGCCATTTCTTGCTGATTCCATTTCTTTCCGCTGACCATAAGGGGATGCTCAGCAGTAAGTGGCCACATGTCGTTCCCTGTGAAAATTTACCTTGCTGGCCTCCCAGCCTGCACAGCTCTGGTCCTAAGGCTGGATCCCTCCTGCAAACACCCCCTGCTCTGTGCACCAAGTGCTGGGTGGGCTCCCTGCTCTCCTCAGCAGGGCTGCTCTTTCTCTGCCTCATTTCTATAACTCTTTAGTCCTCTGGAGAGGACAGCACTGGTGTAAGATGGGGGTATGAATACCTCAACCTACCCCAAAAATCTACAAAAACACACTGCAATATATTCTTCCTGTCCTTGGCTTGATTCTTCATCGGGGAATTGCTCGGGGACGTCGCTGTGAGTGCTTTGTTTCTGTTTTGGGAGACAAGAGCCGGGCCAGGCTGGGGTGAGGCAGGGACAGGAAGGCAAATCCATGTTTTGCATTTGTGTAGCTCTCATTCACGGCTGAACACGGTGTTTGCAAGTGTTCCAGCACATGGCAGGCGTACGCTGCACGGCAGTGCTGCCGGGGCCCAGAATTGAAAGATTTGAGCTCAGTATTGACTGAATCAAGAGATGTGCAGAGCTGATTGCAGTTTGTGTCTCTGGCTTCCTCGGAGGTCAGTGGAGCTGAAGGCTGGAGCATCCTTAACCAGAAAGGGTTTGCAAAGAGCTGCAGAGAGTGTAATGCAAAGCAAGCTGGTGTTCTCCTTTTAATCCTTCTGCAGCCAGTCAGATAAATGGAAATACAGACTGACCCAGCAATAGTTAACCGGTTTATTTGCAACCTTGGACTTAAATCTTTCTTTTCAAACTACCTTTCAAAAGGAAAAGCTGCTACTCATCTGGAATTAGTGGGAATGTCTTCCCTGGTACTAATGAGACCCCTTAGGCTGGAGGGATCTGGGTAACTCCTGGCAGCATGTTCTGATGGTCATAAATGTTTGGCATCCCTTGGTATCAAAGCAGCATTTTTCTCTTGGATTTTCAAGGTGCCCTGAGCTGGCTGGGCCCAGGGTTATTTCCAAGGTGCCAAACTCAGGCATGGGGTGCACCAGCCTGGACAGCACTGGCAATAGAAAGTGGGATTCTGGACTGATTTGGAGGGAGAACTCCCCTTCTCATTACAGGCAATAAAGGAATAACATACTCTTCCAGAACACCTCCTTGTCCAGTGCTCCCCACAATGGAAACCCTGTCAACAGGGGCTGGCTTGGTCCCTGTCCCTTAAATGTGTGCTTGGACCACTCCTGGGGGACATTTGAAAGGGGGCATTACTGTTCTGCTCTTTGCTGTGACCCCTGAACTCTTTAACAATGTAAAGCCTTGTGAATTATAAATCAAATGCTCCTGCTGAGCTTTGTGGTGCACGGAATGAAATGCAATGATTAATATTTAAGAGAAAATAAGTTAAAGATTTTAACTACAAGGGCAAATGTCTGTCCACAGAGTCTTTTCATGGGGAGGATAGAAGAGAGGGAGAACCACATTTTTAGAGACTTGAGTGAAATTTGTGGCTGCCAGACCAATTGCCAGAGCTGGTGATGTGCAGGGGCCACACTGGCCTGCCCTTCCCTTTTACTCACACCGAGATAACATACCCAGGTCTGATAAAACCCCGGTGCTGGAGCAGCCCTTTGGGATGGCACTGGTGAGCACACCCCAAACACTCCAGCAAGCAGAGGGACCTGCTTGGAGCAGCTCAGGTTTAGTGCTCAAACCCAGGACTTGCTCAGCCCTCCCCAGCTCGTCCTTGCCCTCTCCTCAATATGCCAGGACCCAGCTTGGCACAGCACTGGGGTGGGCAGGATGCCTTCTCCTCACTTTGCAGACCTGGAGACTGAGAGCTCGAGGCAGCAGCCACTGTGGCCACCCTGACCCCAAACATCCTTACCATGGCACATTCCAGCAGAGCCTGTTAAAACCCATCAGATAAGGAGGCAAACACTTACATGGGTGCAGAACCTCTCCGGAGGGTCCCCACAGGTGATTCCTGCCGGATCCACCCGGACTGTCACATAATCCTTCATCCGCATGGCCTTGGGTTGACAAGCATAGAACTCCCATGAGGGGCCATCGTCCGTGGTCACCCAGGACTTGCAAATGTCATACTGTCCCATGGCCAAGGGGAGCCAGTGCACGAGGAGAGAGACCAGGTGGAGCATGGCAGCTGTGGCCAAGCACGGGATCCCTGGGCGAGGGCAGTGCCGAGAGTCCCCAGGAAGGCAGCGACTGGGCTAGGGGTTGCTCTCGGGATCAGCATGGAAACTCCTCATCTAAAAATGATCCAGTCGAAGGAGATCCAGGTGGTAACAGGGATGATCCCACTCTGCACGCTGGATCTGGCTGTGGAAAGTTCCTCTCAGCACAGAAGCCAACTCTGCAATTCACTTGATGGGGAAAGTTTTGGCCAGAGTTGCTGATCAGTGGTCAAAAGTCTTCCTTAGCCTCATTTTCCCCCCCTTTTATTGTACAAAAGGTCTTCCAAATCAGCATGAAAATATCTAGAGGTGACTCCAGTCAATCAATAGAAAGATCAAGTTCTGAGCTGCTGATGAAATTTGATAGGAGTAAATTGGAGGCCGTGAGATGGTGCTGGATCAGGTCTTCCTCCACCTTCTTGTCTGCTGCAAATGCGTCGCCGTGGAAAGTGCCTTAAACTGTGTCTGCCTTAATTACTGGGGCGTTGGAACATTAACACATAAAATAAATAGAGCATCTGGTCATCAGTACGACTCTGCCAAGAGAGACTCCTTGGAGCTAGAATTCCTTTTTCCCAGGGGATGGTTGTGTCAATATGAACAGATCAGGTGTCAAGATCCGTGGTGGGATCCAGGAGGAGGCCAGGTGGTCACTGGGCTGACAGGAGCAGTGCTGGCCTTTGCTTCTCCTGCTCTGTCCTGTGGTGGTGGCGAGGGTTTCTGTCTCTCCCTCTTTTGGCAACGCAGCACCAAGTTCCCAAAGCCTTCAGCTGCAATCCATGTGGCTACCTGAGATCTCCTCTCTCTTTCATGGTCAGGGGAAAGAGAGAGCTCATCAGCAGGCAGGACCTGCAAGAAATTGAAAGACAAATTAGGTGGAAGCAGGGAGGGACAGTTGGAGCAACAAGACGTGTAAGAACAGGGGTCCCCAAGGAGGCAGAGCCCTCAGCTGGGCTTCCCAAGCCACCAGCCAGGTTTTTGTAACAGGGAGATATACAACTTTAATAAAAACCAATCCATAGTAAGATGCTTATGGCTCTTCTGCTGTCTGGGAGAAGGGAAGGAGCGCTGCCCCATTTAAGGTCTCTGCTTTGAAACAGCAACTGGTCAACAGGAGCTCTAATGGGTCTTTAAATAATATCAAGAAGGAGCTATAAGTCATTAGAAGATGGAAAATATGCAGGCACAGAGCAGGGATAGACAGACAAATTTATAGTCTTAAAAAGATAAGCAAATAAATAAGACAGCTGGGGAGACAGATACATTGTCCAGCATCCCCACATATGATTTATCTGAACAATAACATTTAATAAAAAACAATTTAAAGTCCTAATAACATTTAGGTTCACCTAATACAAAGAGCAATGACCTTCCCAGTATTCATTTCAGGTTAGAACAACATTTCTGCAATTTTGTTGTCTTTCCAGTAGAGCTATAAAAACTCTAAGTAATTACAAAACAAAATGACAAAGAACTGAAGGGGGGATAAAAAACAGTCTAACCCTCTCTTAGCAATAGATTCAGGAGGGAAATCTCATCTGAGAAGGCGGGAGCCATGGATCCCAACAGAAATTTAGCTCGGGATAATTCCCTTTCTGTTTGTTTCCCCAACTTTTCTTCCACAATTTAGGGATGTCTGTTTTAGCAGCATGTTTAGCATTTGCTTTCTCATAAAGCTCAGAAACTCCAGGTTAACAGATGCATTGATCCGTGTTCAGGGGCTTCACCTCGCTGTGCTACCATCTCCCTTTCCCCCCTTTTTGGTTGAGAGATTGCTGATTGAGATGAATGAGTTCAGAAGAGAGAAGCTGTCTCTCATGCTTCATTGCCAGCTCTCAACGCAGAGCCTATTATAGTTGCGTTGGACCTGAATAAACTCCCCGAAAAAGAATAGACTGGCTGCTATTTTTACATTATGAGTAAATGTAGTAAAAATAATAAGCCGGTGTGACACAGTGTTTATAAGTCCTACTTACATCAGAGCTGTCTTTTCAGTTATAACAAGTCAGTTCCTAATTATTACATCAAACTGGTCACTGCCAAGTGCCTGATAACACGGAGAGTGTGAGACTCTGGTATTGTGCAGAAAACAAGCAGGGGAGTTTTAATGAGGACTCCGGTGCTGTTGAGTTTATGGATCTATTTTCATGGTCTCAACAATTATATTTTGCACTTGAATGGCTGTCAAGGAAAAACCCAGGTAGAAAGGATCTATAATATCTATTAGTGTCTTGTTATGCTGGCTAAATGTCAGATTCTCAGGGAAATAAAGATATGCTGGGGAAAAAATGTATTTCCTCTCAGTCCATCAGCCAGGAGAGTGGATTTGGGATGAAGTCTGAGGTGCAACACTTTGCAGAAATAGTTGGGAGTGTTGCTCTGAAAGGAGCCAACATACTGCAAACGGGGCAGAGAGGCTCCCTGAACTAAAGGTTTCAACCCTGCTTGATTTGGTTTGATTCTTAGAAAATAAATCTTCACCTGATATTATTAAGAAACTGCAGTTCATGGGAACAAATAGAATCAATGCTCTTTGTTCTCTTTGAAGAGTATTCAGCACTCGCTGGGGACTGATAGCTGGAGTATTAAAAACACAAAATTAGATTGTGTCTTGACTTGGCTGGCTCCGGGTTTTTTTCCTTATTATTGGATTAACACCGTATTGAAATAAAGGGACAACGCCGAGCAACAACTGAGCTGCTCTGGAATTAAGAGCAGAAAGTAAACTCAATGAAGGAGTTTTTAATTTTCCCTCAGAAGTGCCGCTTTCCCCACGCACCCTCCGCTCTCCCCCCCGCGCTCCTGGAGCGGGAGTTCTCCTCCTCTTTCCCACGCTCATCTTTCCTTCCCCGCACCCTCAGCGGCGAAGTTGGGGGACCCCCAGGGGTTGGGGGCACCCCGAACACCCCGAGAACGCTGCGCGGCTCCGGAGCTGCCCGCAAAACCCCGCACAAACCCCGCACATCCCGCCGCTCTCCCCGGTGCATTCGCGGCTCCGGCAAAACGCGCTGCCGCTCCCCCCGCATCCCGCCCCATCCTCCCGCATCCTTTGGCACCCGAGGGCTCCGGGGGGGGTGCGGTGGGAATCGGAGGGGCGAAGGGAGCCCCCCCCGCCCCCGGCTTCCCAAACTCCGAAGTGGGGGAAATAACCCCCGATCCCGCGGCGGGGAGATGGGGATGCTCCGGGGAGAGCGACCCAGCTCGGGACACGCCGGGAAAGGCTGGGAACAACTTGGGAGGCGCGGGGGGGACACGGGCGGTGCTAGGGATGGGGCAGATGCCGGTGCTGCCGCCCCCACCCTCCGGCCCCGTTCTCCCCCCATCCCCGGCGCTCGGCGCTGCGGGTCCTTACCGGGAGCGAGCTCTGCGGTGCGGGAGCAACTTCGGGGCCGGGGGGAACCCCAAACACACACACGCACCCCCAGCCCAGCCCAGCCAAGCCCAGCCCAGCGGGCAGGAGCTGCGCCGCCGGCCCCCAAGGGCAGATGGCCGGGGGAGCTTTGTGCAATCCCGGCTCCGCTCGCAAGTTAATGCCGAGGCTGAAATCCCTTTTGCTCTCACTTTCAATCACAATCGGAGCTTTTATCTCCGTGCCTGATCCCGGCTGCGTAACTTCCTCTGTGCAGCTTTAGCACACACCATCCCACCGGCGGCAATGGGCTTCTTAAAGGTGCAGGAGGAAATGCAGGGCGGGGGGGAGGAGGAGGAGGAGGAGGGGAGGAAAACCACCCGAGGAGGAGGAGGATGCCAGCGGGAGCCTTCAGCCCCGGCGGCTCCCGGTGCAGCATCCCCGCTGTCCCCGCTTGGAGAACGGCAACCGGGAATGCCGCTCCTCGGGGCTTCTCTTTTATTTATTTTTTTTTCCTTTAAGAGCTTAAAAAAAAATAAAAAAATATAAAAATCATGAGATCATGTTTGCTCGAGGGGAAAAAAAAATAAATATCTCCAGTCACGAGGGTTTCCCCACACGTGTAAGTCCTCGCTGGGTGTGCCCTGAATATTTTGGGGATGCTGGAAATGAGGCTGCGTGCGTGTGTGTGTGTGTTGGGGGAAGAGGCGGTGGTTGGAATTAATAGGATAAACAAAGCAGGAACTCGGAGATGGGGAAATCAGATGGCTGGGAAGTGCTTGATAATGGTGGGAATGTGCTTTGGGATTTAACCAAAGCGCGTTTTGCGTTGGTGAGGTGGGGGATTGACATGCAGGGCTGTAAAATGTGCCAGCACCTTCCAGCACGGGGCTGGAGAGGCAAGAGGGGTCGCTTGGGTCAACTCTGTGGTGTCCGTGGCGAGGGCAGAGGAGGCTCCAGCTGTGGACAAGGTGGATGAGGCTGTGGCAGGGAAAGGTCCCAGTTTTCAGGAGGCAGGATTCCTAAGCAGCGACAGGTTTTTGACTTGCACATGGATAAATGCCACTTCATTTATGGGGAAGAAAACCAAAGAATTCTCATTGTCTCCTATGTACACAACCACCAAAAAAAAAACTTCTCCTTCCTAACCAAGAATTCAATAATTCCAAAGCCAGAAAATGCCTTGTCCAGCTTGTATGTGGTTTGAACCTCATTGACTCAGTGTTGTGTTATATGATTTCCTTTGGCCCATTGCTCTGAGGTCTCTGTGTGGCTTCTCCCATCTAAGAGTCCCTGGAAAATGCACAATCCATCCTGTGACAAGACAGACGTGATTTAGAGCTCTTCTGGGAAACGTTTCCCATGTTCTGGAGCATAAGTGAGATTTATGAAATGCTGGCATTGTGTCTTGACTGTGGCCCAGCCTAAACACGACACTGATGCACAAGGTGGTCTTTACCTGCAAGGATGTCTTTGATTCTGGCTCAGTTTCCCCTCCTCTGCTCAGGGCACAGTCTGATATTTTCCACATGCTAACTCCTTCTGTAAACACTTATTTTACAGCAGCAGTATAACTTAAGTGAGAAACACTGGCTGGCAATCCAGGGCTGGCCAATATTCCTGGATTTCACTTTGTGCCTTTAGCTCTGCTCTGTAGTAATGACTCCCCTGGAAATTCCCCACGTCTCACTTATTACTTCTTTATTAGTTATTATGGTACCGTAACAGGATAAAAAGGAGTTGGTATTTCATTTTCATTCCCTCTAATAGCCACGGCAAAGACCAAGTGGTGTGCTGATTATTGACATCAGAGTTAAGTGATATGCACGCATCATTAGGTTTCAATTGGAAAGAATAACAGCACAGTGTGAGTCGTCACACTTCTAAACTCCGTGGCATTTAAGGAAAAACCAAAGTCGTTTTTCTCAGCCCTGCGAGCTGCAAAGATCAGAAGCAGGCAATAATGCTTGTATAGACACAGGTAAAAGGCGCTAGCTCCAGGCAAAGCACCAGAATTAACTAATGAGCGTAACACCCTGGGGAGGCTGGCAGCAGCTGTGGGGCTTGTCCAAGGTTACTCAGCGATTCAGGAGATCCAGGAGCACGCCTGGAGGATGGGAAATCACCCAGCTCCCGGCTTGAACAGGCAGCTCTGGCTCCGAGGGTCCTGATGCTGGGAAGGAGAGAGATCGGCACAGGCACGGGAGCCCAAAGGAAGCGGCTGCCGCCAGCGCTGCTGCCACGGCCAGGAGGGAATGGGGAAGAGTTGCAGCGAATGTTTAATTTTAGACCATTTGCATTCTTTTGCAAATATTTAATGCTGGGTACAGTTTTCTTCTGGATGGAATTTCTGCGAGGAGCAAGGTGGATGTGATTTTGTTTGAGGGGACAGCTCTGTCCCCTCCCTCATGCCGTGTGCTCCACGAGGAGAGCACGGTCGAAAATCAATGGGTCTGCACTGAGATTTAATTACTACAGCCCAGGCAGGGGTGGAGAATAAGGCCCTTAATATTTAATACAGCCTCTGCTCCCTGTGGGATCCCCAGGGCTCAAGGGCCAAATGTAAACCCATTATAAGCAGGTGTAATTCTATTGACATATGCGGGCTCGCACCTGTTTATACCGGGGCTATATTTGGCTCCCTAAATCTAAATGGCAAATGGTGCTTTTGACATGCGCGGGAGAGGAGGGAAATGTTTTCCTGACTTGGGATGATGGAGAATATACTGAGACAACAGGAGGCAAACATGACCCCTCACAGTCCCTGCTCCCGGGGGCGATGTGCTCACTGACACTTGGGCTGAGCTGAGCCCACATAGAGGGATCCAAGATTACTGCCAGAATAATAACCAGGCTTATAAAGGGTCTTTCATTTGGGGATACAGATTGCTGTATCACCTGTGATAGCAATACATTGGTTTTATAGTCCTTATCTGGCAATGTGCGGCCAAGGATGTCAAAGTGCCTCCTGCGAGTGAGTAAGCATTTTATTAGGTGGAAACTCACAGCTTGGGATTGTCTGTGAGGGAGGGTCTCAGGTGACACCTGACCAGCACAGCTCACTCTAAGCCCTTGTTCCAGCAGTGACTCTCCAGCCTGCCAGGACCTCTGGGGAGAAGCTGGCTGGGAAAAGGGAGGAAATGGCTTCAAGGTGCTTTTGTTTGGGATGCTACGGATGGCAGAGGTGAAGTCTGCTTTAACCTTGTGCTTATCAGGGGGGATTTGTCTCATCTCACCATCCTGGTACTGCCCTTTTGTTCTTAGCAAGCTGAACATGAAGAAAGTTCCCTGCTGGACCAGGATGGGAAGCTTGGTGGTTCCCAGTTCCTTGTGCTTGGTGCAAAGACAAAAGCACAGAGTTTTAAAAGGCAGAGAGGCAAAATATTGTGTAGTTAGGAGAAATGCTGGAGAACCCACACAAAGCCTGGGAAACTGAGCAACAGCCAGCTCTGGCACACACAGTCTGGGAGGGTGGGTGGGGGACATTTATTTTCTTGCCCTCCCTGCACACTCTGCTCTGGTCTCAGGGCCAGATTTAGGGGCACTGCCCATGCCCTGCTGCGAGGCACACACAGACCCAGTGAGCAGGAGAGGCAAGAGCCGAATGCTTCAGTCCCTGGAGTACTCCACATTTTTCTTCCTTTGTGAAAGCTACTGGGGAAATGGCAGAGAGCATCTGCTCTGGGAGGGGAGGCTTCCCCAGCTCCCTCCTCCTGCACAAGACCTTGGATGCATTTTCTGCAGCTCAGCCGGTTTCGCAGGGCCCTGAGTGAATGTTGCCCTCCCTGATTAGATAACCAAAGGAGCAGTGACTGTACTCTCCAGAGAGAAGATGCTGTCTCTTCCCTGCCAGAAGGACAGCTGGAGGGAGGGTGGGATTTTCAGCATGCAAGCACTTAGCCAGATCAAGGAAATGGGATGCAAAGCATTTTAGGCTAAGAAAGGTTGTTGTGCAGGGAAACATGAGGCTGCTGTTCTGTTCGGGAGATAACGCTTCTCAAAACGCTCCTGCGTGCCAAACTGCAAGCCTTGACTACAGCAGGTCATTGCCTCTTTAAGGAAAACAAGCATGACAAGTCAGAAAAAAAACCCCATCACTGCCTCTGCTGAAAAACTTTGATCATTTAAATATTATTGATGCACATTAACCCGAGCAGAGACGGGCTGGGCGATGGGAAGGGCTTCACCTTGGCACAGGGAAAATATGTTGCTTTCTGTTGCCTTGTCTTTTGTTTCATATATCAAATCAGAGCATAGCCAAGTGAATCAGCTCAAGGAAGCATTTAGGATGTGTTTGAAATTTGGGGAAGGTAGAGCTTTCCTCCTCTTTCCCAGCTGTGGGGGCGGAAGCATGGATAAAAACAGGAGGACTGTTTAAAGGAGGGATCTATAATTAACAACCCCTCAGAAGGGAAACTTTCCTTTTAACTTACTATTAAAATGGAAGTGTTTGGAGAATATACAGTTTTGGCTCTGGGGATCTCCTCTGTATATCTGACAGAGCCCTGTGAATCCCTCTAATCCCTGCCTTGGAGCCTGTCTGTGCTGTGAAAACCACTCCTGCCACCCCACGGAGGGCTCACCTCAACCCCAGGATGGATTCCCATGGGAAGCCCCAGGGTTTGCCCCCAGCCCTGATGAGGGAGGGCATGGATGGCAGAGGAGCTCCTGCCTTGCCAGGGCAGGGCTGTGTCTCCTCAGCAGCCCTGAGCTCTGTGCTGGGAGAAGACGCCTTCCCCAACCCCTTTTTAACCTGAGGAAGGAACGTGTCACTGCCAATGGAGCTGACAGCAGCAGGGAGGGGTTTTGGGTTAGTGGTTGAAGAACACACTTGTAATGAGTGAAGTAATTGAATAAATGCTGGCAATTTGATGTGGAAATTGCAAAATCAGCTCACTGTGGAAGGTTGACTTGTTTTTTTCTCTCTTCCCTTAGCAGTGGGATAAACACTTATCCTCTCCCAAGCAGGTGATGTGTTCAGCAGCACAGAGCCAGGAGACCCGTGCACATGCTCCCCTCCCAGGCACACATGTGCCCATCACCAAATAACTGACCCAATTATGCTCCTCTGCTATTAATAACTACGTATGAAATAAATCTCAACACTTAACTTTTTCTTGAGTTGAACAGCCCCTTCAGCCCAGAGCCAGATGCTGTTCTAGGGAGAAAGGTGCCAGTCCGTGGGTAGTGACAAATGAGGCCACCCCAAGTAGCACCAGGAGCTGATCACGCAGGAGAAACTCAGATTCAAGCTGGCTTTTCAGATCCCAAACTGAGCTAATGAATTGTGGATGTAGACAGTGGAGCTGGCATATGCCAGTGCAGTGACTTTCCCTATCCAGCCATCATCTCAGCCTTATGCAGATGGAAACTCAGTGAATTTCTTGTCATCAAGCCCCCAGTTTGAGTGTGACAATGGGAACAGCATCATCTGTGTCATGTATGTTGGAAGCAATGAATAAAGAGCTGAGCTCACTGATCTATTTGCATATTGAAGATATGGAAAAAAACTCTCTTCTTGCTTACTCTGCTGCCTACTCAAATATCTGTGAATCAAGGAGGGGAATATGGGCCCTCATTGTACTTCAGATTCCAGTGCCCTTGAATAAAATGACTGCTCAATCCAGCCTTGGGGGGTGAGTGTGGGACTCAGAACTGACTACAGTGACAGGAGCCCTCCATATCTGCAGGCTGGTGGACAAAAGGCAGTCCCTGGATTAAAAATGCTCATCAAGGTGGATACTTTGACTTTATGTCATCAGGACACCTTCTCCACTCCACATTTGAATCAGCACTTGCATATCTAGGGCACGGAGGGTTGACCTGCCAACTGTTAAATAAATCACAGCGTACTCCCCCCAAACCATTAGCATGGAAGAGCACACATCCACGGGAGAGACGGGCTAAGGACACGGCCCTGCACAAGAACAATGAGCCAGAGGAGCTTTTTCCTTTTGGATATTGTTGAGAGAGCTGTTTATTACAGAAGAAGTGAAATAGCAGCACACAGCAGCCCATCCACATCCTGGGGAGACACTGGGCTGTGACTCCACAGCCAAGGCTGAGCTCAAGTTTGGACTTGGCTCTCCCAAGCCACCTCTGGCTTACCTTCTTTTCCCACTGGAACAACTGGTTTTCCTCGAGGTTGTAGCTGTCTTAAGGAGGAGAAGTGAGATCTAGATCAGGCTTTACGGGGTGGCATTTACATGTTTTTTCCTTGTGCTTCTGGTATTAATTTCATATGCAGTGGAAAAGTAATATCCTGTCTGTCACTAGAGAGGAAGAGATGTGCGTGCCTGTATACGCACAGTCATTGCTAACTCTTGAGCTTCTTCACTCAAACTTCATTTGGGGGAAAATTTCTAAATTAGAATGAAAATCAGCTGCAGGAACGATGAATGCGAAATGCCAATAAGGCCAAAGCATGAGATGTTTTCTCTTGTTTTCCTAACTCATGGTCTTTGTGTGTAAGAGTGTATTGCATGGCAACTGCATTCACACTTCCCTTTAATAAGAGATCCAAGCAGATGGACCCACTATTAACGTGTATCCCCCAGATTTGCATATTTCATATTCATGCCAAGATGGCACTGAGCACACACGGGATGAACAAGGCTGATATACACACAATTGCACCAGATTAATGCAGTGATCAAAGAGTGTTGTCCCAGCATCCCCGTTAAGAACCCAGTTTAATATTAGTTATTAATATTGTTAAACTCCTACCAGAGTCAAATTAAGGTCTTCCAAATACGGTCGGACAGGGCTCTTAGGTACTACAAGTGGATGAATATGTTATGATTCCTGAGAGACAGGGCTAAGAAACAGCATTTGCATCCGAGCCGTGAAGAATCCAGCCCTGGAAATGTGCAGACCTCGAGCTTTGGTCCAGCGTGCTTGTCTAATTAGGACTCGCTTGAAATTCAGATCTTATCCAAGATCTGTATCTGGGTTTCTCAGAATTCAAGTGCGATCGCATCTAGTCAGGAGACAAGCCTATCTGTAATATCTCATCAAATATTAGGCATTACAAAGTGGTATTCTGGAGCCCAAAATATATTTGATCGCATTGTTCTAGTCCATTAATCAAACACTGCGCTGTACATACTAATAGGATCAAACATTAGGAAATATTTATGAATGAGCATTGTTGTGACTGCAAAAATTAAACACAGCAGGTTTTAAATACACAAGATCTCGAAAAGGAAAACTTGATTATCTCCTACATATCTGGTGCCAAATTCAGAGTGAATTTTAAGTGAATCTTAGGTAGCTCGTGCTTGAGTAATTCACACCTCCTTCCAGCTCCCTTCAGCCTGTAAATTATCCCTTCTCCCACCTCTGCTGAACTGACCCGTTGCACCGAGGATGCCAATGAAATGATGGAGCACCAGGTAAGGCAGTTCTGGAGAGGGACTGTGTGCCCACGACGTGATGGTACTCAGGGGGTATGAAACTCAAACCCGTGTCTGATACCCCTGGGCCACGTTCTGCCTCTGCAGCTCTCCGTGGAAACCAACCCCTGCTTACCCACGGGAGCACAAATGCAATGGCATTTCCACCCCCTCTGCGGGCTGGATGGAATCTGGACATGGAAAGTCCTTGGGTGCTGGGAGTTTTGTCCCTTACTTCAAAAGGAACAGAATTTTGCTCACTAGATCCAAAGGCAAAGCATGGCATTGGATGAAGGAGCCCCACAAGCCGTGGTTTTGTCAAGAATAAATCTTGTCAAACCGATCTAATTTTCCCGTGCCGGGGCAGGAGGTCTCCGAGAGGGGAGAAGTTGGAGCTGTGATACATCTTGACTGCACTGAGGCTTTTGACACTCGCTCATGTGGTGTTACCAGGAGCAAGGTGGGGGAATGTGGTCGAGGAGAGATGCTGTAGGGTACCAAAGCAGCTGGGCAAGCACACTGAGGAGCTGTTGGCTGTTTGCTGTCGAAGTGGAAGGATGGCTCGAGCCCGGCGCTGCAGGGGCTGTGCAGGGTCTGGTGTTGCTCAATAGTTTCATTAGTGACTTGGGTAATGGAATATGGAATAGACTTATTGCATCTGCTGGCAACGTCAAGCTGAGAGGGGCTGTAAGTGCTCTCAGGTAACAGGAGAAAGAGTCAAAAACCTTAACAAACTGAAGAAACAGGCAGGAAAGGAGGGATTGATGCTCTGAAAGGACAAGAGCAAAGCTGAATGTATGGGAACTATTGAAATGTGCATCTGGAAATGGCTGCATAGGCAGCATTTCTAAGGAAGAGGGATAATGTCATAGGCAAGAAATTAATCCTGAGCCAACTGTGGTGCCCTGGTGTGAGCAGACGCTTCTGCAGGGTGTGGTACACTGCTCCCATCTCTGCTCAGTGTTGGGGAGGAGCAGTTTTGGTCATCAGACTGCCAGAGAAATTAAGAAAATGGAAAGAACAGTTAGAGTTCTAGAAAAGAAACCTCCCAAGAAGGAAAGTAGGAAAGAACTGTGGTCCATTACCTAAGGCTGATGAAAACACAGTAATAATCTCCCCAGATGTTAAAGATGCTACAAATTAATGAACTGTTTCTCACAGACAGAAGCAGTGGGATTAAACTGCAGCAACTGCAATTTGGGTTAGACTTTGGGGAAGATGTTGCATCTGTAAGAATAGCTGACACCCAGAATAGACCATCTGGGGAGCGTGTGGAATCTCCTTAAAAACCTCCAGGGATGAACAGGTTAGAGAAACTCCTGTCAAGACTGATTTAGGCAGGGTTGATCCTACCCTGGGGGAAGGAGATGGACTCGGTGACCGCTCAAGATGCCTTTTCCTCTTCTTCCCTGTGGCTTTCTGTTTGTTTTGTTGGCGGGGATATTGGGAGAGCGGAGAGCTTGATTCTGGGTAAACATTCTACATTTAAATTGGGAAGTCTTGTTTACTTTTCAGGCCCTTGTTGTTTCAGTTTAAATTTTAGTAATTTAAGTTGAATACTGCATTATAAATTACAGTGATGGGTGTATGAGGAATGTCTGAGGAGACAGGTACTGAAACCTATTATCTATCGATCTCATTGATCGGAGCATTTAATTTAGAGAAGCATGTTCCTATTTCTAAATATGTTTTAAAGGAGTCTTTTAAAAACAAGTTTGTTTCATTGTAGTGCAGGGACTCTCCTCCTCTCTGCTAGGTGTGCATCCTTAAGCAGGCACACGTTAAAACCCAAGGCTGGCATACACAAAAGGTGCAGGATGAAGCCCCGTGCTACCACAATGGAAGGAAACCATCAGGGGTTTAAGTGAAGTCAGGCAATGGTCTGGCTGCCAATTAATGAACACATTACTGTTAAGTGATAGCTTCAAAAAAAAAGGTTTGCTGAGTTCTCCTAATGGTTCTTGCTCCCTTTTCCTCCAAGCCTGACCATTTTCGGGGAGAGGAGCCCCTCTGGCAGGGGGATGCAGCAGCCTGGCAGTGAATTAGGATCCCGAACTGTGAGTGCGAGGGGTGGGATCTATGACAGAGCAATGTAATTCCACAAATTAATTTGTTCAGCACCCAGGGGTTAGCGCTGATTTCGCACTGAATACCAGGAGAGCTTTAATGACCGCAGATAGCAAACACTTCAATTTTTCCCTTCGTCCCGTTCCCAAGCCCAGAACTGCCAGGTTTACAGTGCCCTCTAGTATCGCAGAGCAGCATTAGCTTTCCGTGCCACCTCCGGAGCTGCCACATCGCAGAGCATCGCTCCGCACCGCACGTTCCCCCCTCGCTGCTTTGGCTGTGCTCGGCACTGCTGCAAGGCAGGCAAGGTCCTGCCTTTTAGCCTTTTAGAGGGGAAATTAAAAAAAAAACCGCACGTGAAGGTAAAAATGCATGCTCTGCTTAGGGGGTGGCAGCGAGCAGCCTGCTTGGAAGGATGATGCTTGGAAGGATGTGTCCCTGCCCGTGGTTGGGGCTTGGAATGAGATGGTTTTTAAAGGTCCCTCCCAAGCCAAACCACCCCGTGGTTCCTTCTTCAGGACTTTGTGGCAATTTGGCAAAGCGATATCAAGACAAATTTGCCTTAAAATGTTACTTTGCAGCTGTTGCTGCATAACCACTGGTGAAGCAAAATGCTCACTGGTGAAGGAGAGGGAAGGACAAAGGAGAAAAACCTGAGTCATATGAAACCCATTAGACATTACCCGGGACCACATCCCAGCCCGCTGAGGTCACTTAGCCAAGGACTTCTCGGAGCTCTGACCTTCAGCCTCGCATGGATTCTCCATGGAGCACATGCAGGAAAATTCCTGGGTGGACTAGGACGTGGCACCTGCTGTAAGAGTGGGCATATTTACAAAGCTGAAGATTCCAGCTGCTGAAGGAGCCTGGGGAAGGCTGAGCTGATGTTGTGTGGTGTTACTGCTGCTCTGAAAGGCACCGTTCCCATGGAGGCAGAGGGAACTTCAACCCCTGCTTGCCTCCAGACCTGCCTTGCCCAGGAGTTCTTCCTCAGAAAACCTTTTTCACAGGGGTTGAACTGATTTGTACAACAAGCTGCCCAGATCATTGTCATTCCAAGGAATCAGAGCAGCTGCTGGCAGTGAATGAGCTGGTCCTGACGATGCCCATGGTGTGTTTTCCTCACAGGGAGAACTGCTTAGCCAGGGAACTCCAGCAGGCACAACCAGGCTGGTGGTACAAGGAAATTATTAAGTTGACATTAGCTAAGCAAATTTAGGAAATGAATTGTTAATGCTCATTTCCAGATTTTTCACCTCATTTTCTATGAGATTGTCACGGACAAAAGTTGGCATAAAGATGGATCTCCTCTGGCATCCATCATGACTGTGCCTGTGCTTCCCTTTGAAATACAGTCAGAGGACAAAGCTTCCTTCAGCTTAGGCTTTGCCTTCGAGTTGCTTCAGTTCCTGGTTTATAAACTACTGAAGAAACTTGAGCCACCTTTTCCTGGTGGCCCTGCAGAGACCAAAATCTGGTTAATAGCAACCATTGTTACTTTTTGAGAAGATAAATAGCTCTTCCTGCTTTTAAACGATGTGTGAGGTTATCATGCATAGTAAAAATGAGAATGTTATGTGGAATAGTAACCAGTGTGTCTAAAGGATGGGGAGAAGGTAGAAAAAGTTAGTAAATTAAAAGTAGGAGGTGTAAAAGTAAAGAGGAATCATAAGTGAAACCACTGGTATGTATCTAGGGCTGAACTGAACCTTGTTTCTCTTACTGACTTCCACAGATCTGCCATTTAAGATAGTTTTCTCTCTCTATTGCATTGTAGGGCTGCATGGTACATGCAAAGGGGTTTATTCCCTTAGTGCCACTCCTACCAGCAGGGCAAATATCAAAGGATGTCCAGGGAAAACCTGCATCCCAAACAAGCCTTGTCCTTTCAAAACCCCCCTGACTTGTAGCTCACTGGCAATTTCTGAGGCACGAGATGTCTCGCTAGGTCCTTTCTCATCAAAATGTTTTCATGCCCTCTCACGTACTGGGCATTGAATGTAAATGCTGAACTTTCATTATTGCCAATGTGATTTCCTCACTTGGAGCCACAAGAGTCTGAAATAAGAGGCCTGGAGCCCTTCTGCTTTAAATTCTGCCTCCTGCAACCAGTGAGCTAGAAGTGAAGAGCTCTCTCATTGTACATGCAATATGTAAGTAGTTTGACAAGGATGTCTCTCCACAGCTTAAGTGTCAGCTCTGGATAGATGGATCTGGGGTCTTGAAAGACACGTTACACATCTCTGCATCATTGTTCGTAAAAACTTCAGTAAGTATCTCAAATTCCTTGCACAGCAATACAAGCAACTGCCTCAGCTTCTCAAGGGCACTCTACCTTTGATAATGAATATATTTAAACAAAAGGGGAAAAAAAAAACCCTCCTTTGCTGAATATAATAGAAATGCAGCTTTCTACTTTCATATTTCATGGGACATGAAGGTTCATCATTTATTGAAAATAAGATGTGGACCATCAGTAACATCCTGTCTGGATTTCATTTTTGGAGAGAAATGCCTTCCTGGTAAAATACAAGAAAATGCTTTTTTCAGACAAAACCCTTGTATTCCAGCTGTGTTTCAGTATTCTCCAGACTATTTCCCCCCTTTTGCTGTGCTCTCTCTTATAGCTTGTTTTTGCCAGAGAAACTTCTTTTGCAAATCTGTTTTCTCCTTCATATTTAAAAATTATATTGTTCATGTGGGCCAATTTCCATAAGCCTTCAGGGACTTCAGATTTACTGTTATTCCTCACTGGCCAAGAGACAAATTAATTTGATTAGAGCTCATCTCTCAGGGGAGAATTTTGAGGGAAGCAGAGTCCAATTAAGGAATACCTGGGGTCAGCTAATGAGCCAACACCCCCTCAACAGTTTATTCTCCCTCTTCCACAAGCTGAACTCGCTGCACATGAGCAACCTCTCCAGCTCCAGATGTCACAGGGCATCTCCACTGTGGCTGAAGGACCAAGGCATGTGGTGCTGCAGAGCTCAGGACCTGCAGGAACAGGCACAGGGCTATGACTGAGCTGATGTGGAGGAGGCACCTGGGTGTCAAACCCCAGGCACGAAGCACCCAAGGAAGAGGCTGAAAATGCCACCTGATGCCCATTCCGTGGCAACCATCCTGTGCCAAACACTGCTGGGGACTGGGGACTTGGACTGAGCAACAGAGACAGCAAACAGCATTTTCTAGCAATAGAAAAGCCAGAATAAGTGCCCTCAGTTTCTGAGGCAGCTCTCTTGCCTGCAGTATTTCCCTGACATCCAGGCTGAGTTGTGCAATGGATGCATTCCCAGAGGACGAGGATAAGACCATCAGATCAATGGGCTGCACCCACATCACCTTGCAATGTGGTATCTGCAGCTCTCACAGCCCACGGGAGTGCTGGAGCAGGGGCTGGAGGACAGAGCTCAATGAAACCTTCTGTGCTGCCAAACACTGTTTGGGTGGCTCAGAAATGCCGTTTCCTCCGAATCAATATTGGATTACTGCAGGGGTATTAGACTGGAGGCACCATGCGCTGGGAGATGCTGGCTGTAAGATGAGAGATGGAACTGAAGTGCACTTGTAATACCTTCTTGTAATATTTTAACAATTCAGCAACAACTTTGTAAGGCAGGTTATTAGCAGGACGGTGCGAAGCAATTCCAGCCTGAGTCGCTGAGTTCTCTCACTATGAGCGTTGCCCCTGCATTTTTATTTTTGTAGAATATTCCTGACTTGAGTTCTTGCATGGTGTTGCTATGCATTATTAAACAGCCGCTCTTCTCCACTCCAGAAATGGCTGCATTTAGATTTAGGTGAAATTTGGGTGGAGAGGTTAATCTGCAAAAATGCTATCTATGTAAGTGCAAACTATTAATTACCACTCCTGTACTTTTAAGCTCAGAACCCCTGGCTGCAGGGATGAAGTTGGTGCATTGGCTCACTATGTTACTGAATACTCACTCTCTCCCTGTGGAAGAGCAACTTGCTCTCCCTCTTTCCTCTTTTTCTTTGCCTTTTTTTTTTGTTTGTTTGTTTTTTTTATTTTTCCACAAATAAATGCAATGACCAGATTGATCATCCCCTTTCTCATTGTGAATAGTCTCCTAAACACCAAAGATGGACTGGGGGTTTGTTCAGGAGATTGGCTTCTCTTCTCAGGGCTGATCCCCAACCGTATTCACATTTATGAATCCATAGAAAGGACCCTGAAGAGTAATATAGAACCTGATGATGCAACAAGGCAGGAGACAAAAAAAAAAGAAACAAACCCCAGCCTATTAGGAGGACAAAGCTAATCAATACTAATAGGAAAGATGAAGATTTTAAAAGCCTCTCAATGAAGTCAGGCACGATGTTACCATCAGTCAATGAAAAATGGAGTGTGCTTGGGGGGCAGGTCAGAGATGGAGCAGTGCCTGTTTTGGGATGGGTTCCCTTCATTGGTGCAGCATGTCCTGGCTGCAGCTGGAACAGCAGTGCCTGAAGGGGTGGGATGCAGAAAGCACATGGAGGGACCAATTTGGCCTCTCCTTTTCCTGAACCCTTCCAGGTGCAGTCAGGAGCTGAGCAGCAGGAGTGCTCACTGTGTCAAAGCCTCTGTGCTCTGCCTTCCCCTTCCATTGCCAGACCTGCTCACTTCTCAAGACAGAGATACTGCAGCTTCACCCCCTATCAGTCTCTTTGGTACATTTCCTGTAAAATTTCCCTTTCACGTCATTGAAAGTTCATCTGGGATTCCCAAAACATGAACACTGCAGACTTTCCTTCATCAGAGCCATGTCAATCCTGCACTCACACCTGCCATGGTGCCCCATCTCTCCTGCCTCTCCCACCCTGTCCTCACCTCCACTTTAGATTATAGGAATTTTTTTCTGTGTAGCATGTCAAAACGCAGCCTCTGATATCCATCCACATAGTTGAAATTTAGGGCTAGAATTAATCTTGTGCTTTCTGACCCTGTGTGCTGGTAACATGGTCCTTTCTCTTGGCCATGATTGACACGGGCCATATCTTCCCATGCTCTTTGGAGAAGCTGCTGGTAAAAGTGTTTTCCTACCTGTCTTTGTACTTTTTATCTGACTTCTCACTATATCCCTCTGGGGAAATTCCTCCATGAATGTTTGAGAAACCACCTAGTGCTCTTTCAAATGCCTCCCACTCACTCATTTTCCATCCTGCTCCCGCCCACCATGCCTTGTCCCCTCCCTGCTGGGTGTTGCACTCCCCCTCTCTCACACTCCAGCTGGAGGCAATCCCTGTGCCCAGCACCACCCTCTGCCTCTCACCCCACCCCAGCCCTACTAGAAAAATGCTGCCTCTGTCACCCCAAACATCCTTCCCTCACCCCCTGCAATGCAGCCAAGCTGGTGGCCAGAAGGAAGAGCAGTGTTTTCATGCAGTAATGAGCACCCAAACACAGCCAGTCCAGCTGCACCCAGGTCATGTAAGTAAGTCATAGAATCAAAGAGTCACAGAATGGGTTGGAAGGGACCTTAAAGACCATCTTGTTTCAACCCCCTGCCATGGGCAGGGACACCTTCCATGACACCAGGTGGCTCCAAGCCCTGTCCAACATGGCCTTGGGCACTTCTAGGCAGCCACAGCTTCCCTGGGCAACCTGTGCCAGGTCCTCATGCCCCTCACAGGGAAGGATTTCTTCCTAATAACTAATCCAAACTTACCCTCTTCCATTTTAAAGCCATTCCCCCTTGTCCTACCACAACCTGCCCTTGTCAAAACAGCCTGGGAGGACGGAGCCTCCCTGTGCCCTGTGTGTCAGCACTGGTGGCTGGCTGGGAGCTGCCTGGGAAGAAGAGGAAGGTTGCTCAGCTGCTGTAGCTCTGCCAGTCCTTGGCCCCTCCACTGAAACTGCTACAAAAGCAGAAAATGCCTTCAGCCAGGAGCAGAGGCAGCAGCAGTGCCGTGGAGCTGCGCTGGGATCGTTAGCGTGCTTAATATTCAGCAGGCATATTGCTAAAAAGGCAGTGCATGCAAAGAAAGAAAGCAACAAACCCCAGTGCTGCACAGAGGTCCTTCTGGCAGAGGTATCAGCAGTGACAATGTTGTTTGTCCAACAGACAACTTGTGTCCCCTAAGAGCAGCCCCACTGCCATGCCACATCTCCCTGAGGTCATCGTGGAGCTGTGGTGAAACCAGTCCTGAACAACATGGGCCATCTGTAAGCCCATGAAATAGAGATGAGATGCTTTTTAGTGCTTTCCTGGTCCTATAGATGATTTCTCTACTTTGGTACAAAATATTCTTGTCAGGCTGATAACGGGGCTTTGGTCAGGGGTCCAATAGAAATGGCACTAATTAGTACCCAAATCTCCACATACAGATACGAATTTTGCAAGAAATCTTATTGAATTCACTGGAAAAAAATCAGAACTCAAGGAACTCTTTTAGAAGGCCCTCAACTGGAGAGAAAGGATGTCTGTCATTACAAATGCAAGGTAGCTGTAGGAGGAAATTTTCAATGTATATAGAGACCCTGTAGTCCAAAATGTGTTATCAGGCAAAAAGCCCAAATCCCTGTAAGGGGCCACCTCTTGCTATAATGCAGGTCTTTTCCATAATAGAGTCAGCTCTGCTCCAGGACTATTGCTGCACTGCAAGCTGCAATAAATATTAATGTGTCAAACTGTGTGCCACCTCTGTTTCAGGATGGAGGCAAAAGCCAGGCTTTCAGAGGATGAGGTGCAGCCCTGCCAGGGTGCCGGTGCATTCCCAGGGCTTTTGGGAAGGAATTTTTATCTCTGCACTGATTGGATCCTGCCTTTCTCTAAAGAATTCACCAAACCCTCCATTTTCCTCTCTAAGAAAGGCATGAAATCTGGCTGTGCTTGGGGCTGTGCTTTGGGGGAGTGATATTTGCACTTCGTGCTGTGTTCCTGGGAAATCTGCCCTCGTGCCAATCCAGCGTTTTTTAATGTGACCCCCAAGGTCATTCCCTACCTGGTGACAAGTCAGATGTTAAAAATCCAAGATCTGCCACCTTGCAAAGAGATTCTGAGATGTACATTGCCTTTGTTTCTCATAGTGCAACTACTCTCCAAAGAAAACTAAGGATGGATAGCTGTGTGCCTGTGTATATATCTTAAAAACTAATCCTTTCCTTTGCTTGCCTGCATCATGACACTGTATTAAGTCTCTTACCTAAGCAGGTAATATTTCCAGACCAAACATTTGAATGTATACTTGTCTTTAAACATAATATTCTTCTAAACATAGGATATAAATGTAAATAAATTTTATACTAAATATTAATATTTACTATCCCGTGCAACAGTGGTTGATTAAATATTTACCAGCCCACTTACCTGTGCTCTTGTGGGCTTAGCTGGGTAACTGCTTATGCTACAGAGTGTTTTTGTGGTTGATTAAAATGCAGTTGTGTGTATATCTGTAATGTTTGGCAGGCCTGGTTAAACAGCCACTTAGAGAAAAAAAGCAGTGGATGTCACTTCTTTAAAAAAATGAAGCTTCTTGTTATAGATTGTGCAACATCCCTTCCATGAAGCCCTTATTAGTGCCATGCTCAGTACCGGAGGAGCAGCAGGTTGGTTTTGAAGTGCTGGGATGCCACACACAGTGTTACTCTGTGTGCAAAATAAGCCAGGAAAGAGGAGCAGCCTCCATTTGTAACCAGCCCTGAGCAGCAGCTTCAGACAAGTATTTTCCTTTCACGAGAATGTGTATTTTTATTCAGCAGGAGACAGGAGAGAATGGGAAGAGTATCCCAATATCTTCTTCAGCAGAAAATGGAACAACGTGGCAAGTGGGGTGATGATCCCACACTCCCATAGCACAGACTGGAGAGGGAAGGGATTAGAAACTTCCACTGCAGGAGGGTTCAGGCAGCATTTAGTGTTTATTCCATCCTTGTTAAACTTTCTGCTCCACAGGCACGCACTGTTGCTGATGGTCACTCAATACGTGCCAGCAGAAGCAATTTCCCTGCAATTAGTCAGCAATGCAACTTGGTTCCTGGGCAATCTCAGGTGGAAGGGAGAGCAGTTCTCTCTTTAAACAAGTTTCACACCCTCAGGATGCACAAGGACCTCACCTACCAACAGGACATGACCAGCCCTGCTTTTTGGAAAGTCACTGTAAGAGGCTCCCAACAGAAATGACTGCTTTGGTTCAAACTGAATTAAATTAAACTTAAACCCCCTGAAACTCATAGAGAGTGAGGTTACCCACAGAAATACAATAGGAATGAGGAGGAAACACACGGTAGCACAGGCTTTTATGGTAAACTCTGAGCAATGACCTTAAAGGCAATAGGTTGATGTAGTTACTATGTCATTAATCTGAAAGAAATTACCTCTTCTGGGTCAAATTATAACCTGCTGGCAGATTGTTACGCTGCAAAACATCTGGTCAAGCACTCCACAACCACGTAGTATCAACCAGCAGGGCCGAGGAAGGTGAACTTTGTAAGGAAGAAGAGACTGCAATGAACATGAAAAAAAACAAACCTCAAAAGAAAGCCATTAAGTGCTTTTTCATCCTAACTAAGTTCATTGTGAAGGGTGGTTGGGAAAAGGAGTAATATGAGACCTTCTTATTGAAAAAAATATTGATTGTCAGGAATCAATAGCATTAAAAAGCTGTGTCTTAAGCACCAAGCTTTGAAGGACTCCACAAGCTTTTCCGTTCCCTGTCTCTTCTCCTGCCAGAACTTTGATAGATTTAGCCTGCAAACCAGCAAATGCAGTGGTTTGATGGTGGCCAATATATACTAAAAAAATTAAGGTGTCAGGCATGAATTTTATTACATCTGCAATCAGATGTACTTCCTTCAGTCAGCTCATCTGCAATTAAGTCCAGCTGTTCTCAGTGGAAAGGACTCTTCCAAGGAAATTGCTGTAAAATTTAATGGGAGTATTTTCCTTGGTGCTTTGTTGTAAATATTGTTTTCCTAATAGGCTTGTAAAGGGCTTTGCTTTTTCATTCAATGGGCGAGAGAAGATATGTAATTTTTCAGGCATTAGAAAATGAATAGATCAGTGATAGAGCTCATAAAACTTATACAAAAATTCTCATTGTATAGCAACAGAAAGGGCTTTAATAACCTGAAGAGAGGAGGGTTTTGAAGGGTTTTTTTTCGCTCTGCATAGTTTTTTGTTTACATATGAAGGGCTATTTTTTAACTGACACATCAGACAGTTTGATCAATATGCTTTATTGGGTTTCTTCTGCCTAGAATTGGGTCTGACAGCCAGAGAGGGGCACCAGATTGCAGCCTTCAGAGGATGAGCCTTCATTTCAATACTGCAGTGGAACATCCCACAGGGGGCCAAAATATTACACCACGAACCCACGACACTGCAGAGCTTTGGTTTTCTGTCCCAGAATCCTGTTCAGCCTTTCAGCAAATGACAAACACTAGAAACTTTTTTACCTCCTTGTTACTGTGTCCAAAGAGCATTTCCTTCCTTTTTACCACTTAGGCAAAGCTTAGCTGTGTTTTGCCTCTCTTCCAGCAATCCTTTCAGTGACATTTTCAATCTGTGTGCTTCTGTCACTCCGGGAGAACAGCGCCTAAAATAAACCAGTGAGATTTGTAATTATTGGCATTATTTTAAGATGTAATGCTTCAGCATTAAATATAACCAAATGAAACTGTTTTGAGGGGGAATGTTGAGACATGAATGATAGCAAATAGTGTTACTGTGGATTTATTTTCACCCAACCAAAATCAGACTCCTTCTCTAATGGTGAAATATGACCTGGCTCTTGCAGAGAGAGTAATTTGCTAATTTGTTTAATGTTGTTCTCTGTGCAGGAAAGCCTTGCAAGAGAAAGAATTCAGAATGGATCAAAGGCGCAGGTTATTTTGGGGGACCAAATTAAGCCACTTGTTATTCTTTAAGACAGTGATCATATTCCTTTTCCTGGCAGCTGTGAATACTGAGGAGAAAACAACTCACCCTGGTCAAAAGCTGCATTATCACTGCTGCAATGGTTTGCAATGGAAAAGGTGCAATTATCTATCAACAAGCCCTTCTGTTGAGGCAGAAGTCCTTCTACTAGTACAGTTTATTTGAAGAGCAGGAATGAGCCATACAGTAGGAGAAATATCCTTTTGCTAGTATACTCACATAGCTACCTTGGCAAATCCTCATGGTTTAGAATCTCATCTGCCATGTCTGCAAATAGCAAGAGTCAGCTGGCACAGTTTGGAACAGTTCTCCAAAATAGTGTAGCAGAGAAAGTTAAGGAGGAAATATCTGCTGAACATGGATGTCCCTGTGTACAGGCTTCAGAACAGACTGATAAACCTCTCCAGAGATGATTAATCAAAAGGGTTCAGATCAGGAAACGCTGAGGGAGCTGCAGAGGAGTGCAGGATGAGGTCTCTGTAGGAGAAGGCTGCCTTCCATGGAAGGGATTAGAAAATGAATCTCAGAAGCACATGATTAACAAGCAAGGCTAGAACATCTTCAGGTTCATGAGGTGAACCTGTATCTATGTGTTTTATTTGTATAGTTTGCTTGGTTTTGGCTAAGTCTCTGCCTGTAGAATAAAGTGCGTGCTTTTCCTCTTGATGTAGTTCCTGCAGGTACAAAGTTCAGGGCTTTTTGGTGTTGTAGGAATTACTGTGTTGGGTCTCCCCAGCCATAAAGAACAGAATAGGTCTCCTTGTCCAGACCATGGCCAGAGCTTGCCTTTGCCTTTTTGAATCCATATGGGTAGTATTTGAAAAAGGGACCCAAAATCACAGTGGGGACTGTGGAGAAATGTTCTCACCTGGATGAGAAAGCTGCAAACAGCACTGAGGCACCATGGTCTGTTCCTTCCCTCAGGTTCTTTGTATGCCTCTTTTCCAGCTCGTATTTAAAACTTACACCTGATATGTAGGGACTTCAAAGTTGTCTGGATCACATTTCAGCCAGTACCTGGTGAGAGAAACAAGCCCAAGTGCACCTTTTATCTCCCTAACAGAGCAGCTGCTGTAGGAAGCTGGAGATTGGTCCTGCCTGCTCCCAGCATTAAGTGCCTTTATGGCTGGTGAGCAGTGATCCATCAGGGAGGTGCATGACAGCTTCTGGAGAAAGCTTGCTTGGTCTCTGAAGGATTCCTGCAAACATTATTCAGCCATCAAGTTCACAGCCTCTGTGTCAGCATTTACCGACGGATTTGGCTGAAGTGAGGAAGAGCATATATAGAAGTCTGGCTCTGTTTAAAATAGTAGGTGTGCTAGAGAGGAGAGTCTGGGATCTGGTGCTGCACTGTTTGAGAACAAGCAGGTTCCACCTTGCATCTAAATGTTTTGTTACTTTTTTTCCCCCTCCAGCTTCATTCTGAAGGTGACCAGAATTAATCCCTGTTTTAAGTATAAAAATTGCTCATGGAACTTTGGAGGCTGGAGTGCTCCAAACCCTCAGGATAATACTTTCCATTCTCTGTGGGCTTCAAAAAGCAGAAAGGATCTTTCCATGATGTGATGGGAATCCTCACGAGAGCACAAGAGAGCATCTCCTCCACAGGAGGTCATGGGAGGTTTCCTGGAGGAACCTGACTGGCAGTTCCTACTTTTCACAAAACATCTGTCCCTCTGGTATCTGAAGGTTTCATTTGCATCCAATGCCTTGAGCTCAGCTCTGGGACACCTCATAGCCTGTGCTGCACAGAGAAATGGGATTTTTATGTTGTTCCCTTTGTCCATCAGGAAGAGCCTTGTTTCTATAAACAAGTTACCTTCTAGCAGCTTGTCTCACCACTTAGAGGGAACTAATTAAACAGCTTTAGAACAAAACCAAAATTGCCTGGCACCTCTGCTGTCCACTCCTCTTGCACTTGGTGCTGCAGCTCAGGAGTGACACGAGGCAGGTCCCTGCACTCGGCTCAGCCCCACACAGGATCAATAGCAGAGAAGATAAATCTGCTCCAATTGACTACAGGCTGTTCTGTCACTAAGTGATGATGAAAAATGATCACTACTTGAATACACTGCATTTTTATCTTGAAATCTTTCAATAGAAGCAGTGTCAATAACAGAGCACTAAATAATCCCTAGATAGAAGGAAAATCTTTCTTTTTTTTTTTTTATTTTTTATTTGTTAAGAGGGAAGATGGATGCTGCTTTTTTGGAGACCTTAAATACTGAAGTATGGAATTACAACTGCAAATTCCAGGAAGTGATTGTCTGTTTAGACAAACTATGTCTCATTTTAGGAAAGACTGGCTGGATTCTGTTTGAAAACATTGCTCAATTCCATATCATGAATGCAGCAGGGTAACTGTAAGTGGAATATGCATAAATAAAATAAATAAGGAATTTTTTTCCTCATTTCCTTTGGGGGTAATATATCTCTCTGAATTGGATACACCTGCCAGAGATGGCCTTTCTTTGCTTTAAAATATGTCTGACCTTTCCCTGAGCTAACTGGATGCAGTTTACCATATTGGCCCAAGTATAAAGCAAAGTCTTTTTCACATAATAGCCTTTGGAAACAATCCAACCTGCTCTGCATCCGCTGCCCACGCCACATCCCGATCCTGTGGACACCGGGAGCTGGCACATCCCTGTGGCATCAGGTTGGCCCCTCCAGCTCATGCTCTTCGTGTGCTTTTGGGTCTGCAGCTCTTGGTGGAGCGAGACCCAGAGGGGCTGCCACTGGCTGGGGGTGCTGGTAACTCAGTGGCCCCACTGTGTGTGCAGCTGCTCCGGGTCTGTCCTGACAAAAGGAAGCCGGGCTTTTATTTGAAGCTGATTTATTTCTGCATCATCTGGCGCCTCCCCTATCTCCAAGTATTGATGTCCCTTTTATCGCATTTATGAGACAGCAAGGAACATGCTGTTGCCTTTGACATCAAATTGGTTAACTCTTTTTATTTCCCCCTCATGCAGGATGATTTCCATAGCAATGTCTGAGGGAGTAGAAGCTTCTGGGTGAAGCCAGTCCAGTGGCAATTTGAGCAATGCCAGTGGGCTCCTGATAACATGAAGACTGCTGCAGTTTTCAGATACGTGTCTTTCACACGGAGCCCTGTCCAGTGGAAATGCTCTCCTGGCTGTGGGCTCTGTGAACTCAGGTCTGTTTAGGAGCCCTGCAGATTCCAAAGCACAGTCTTGGATAAGGCAGCAGTGCTGTAGAAAGGCTTATCGATTGAAAACTCCCTTTGTATGTGCTCCAAGTTCAGTTCAGACTCTTTCCTGAATAAAGGTCAAGATGAAGTACTGAATTTCTGGAATGCTAACATTCTAAATATCCCAAAACTTTCCTTTATTCTGCCTAGTTTGTCTGGATATCTGTTAAAAAGCACGGCTGCCTGTCCTCCTTGATGGATTGATGAATAATAGTTAGTGTGAAACAGTTTGAAAGAAAATACTGATCTATGCAGTTGCAAGAACTGCTTGACTTGTCTGAAAAACTGCAGCTTTCCATGCCCTCATTCAGCCTTAAGCATATTTGACTGTTTATTTTTGTTGTTGGCCTCCCCTTTTGAAAGCTGGGAAAGAAAAAGGGCCTGCAAGAAAAGCAGTAAAGAATAAAGAAAACGACCTTGTTGTTTCAGGATGGCTGCTGCTTTAAGGGGAAATGTGCCCGGTTTCATCTGTTAAATATCCTGCTGAGATTGATGGGTGTATGGAGAGGTGATTATAAAAGCCAGCAAGTAGCTTAATTAGGATGGAGAGTTATGAGAAGTAGCTTGGCTTTTGTGAGAAGTACTGGAGCAAATGACTCTTGGCAAGTGGCTGGTGGAATGGGGAATGCAAAGCTCAGGAGTGAGCAGGATCGTTGCTTGGCATGCTGCATTTGTATTTAGAAGGAATAAAGCTGAAGATTGCCAAAAACATGCCTGAATTTGGTTCATGTCAGGCCTTATTGTCCTGAGATTACACTTCTCACAAATAACATTTACTAATCAGCGACTTCAGAACTCTTTGAACTCGTTTTAGAGCTTGTTACTGTGTCGGGTTTTTTAATGAGCCGGGGGAAAAGCAGCCTCTGCTGTTCCAAGCTGCAGGTGAGAGTTTGCTCCTGGCAAGAAGAAATGCCATATATCCTACCATGAACTCCATCATATTTACTGTCACAACAGTGGCTGCACTGCCATCTGAAACGTCCCTGTGCCTGTTCAATGAAGAGCAATATCTAGTGGATGTGCTCAACCAGGTATTGAATAACCATCATGCTTCAAGCTTCCCCTGCAAACTCCTACCTCTGCAAGGAACTGGTAAGGAGGAGAATGGAGCATTATGTATGCAACAAATTCTGCTGACTGCTGCTAGGCACTGGGGCTGCAATGATTGTGCCAAATCCTGATCTTTCATGATAATGGCAGCGGAATTTTCCCCAGAGCAAACCAGTCTCAGAGAGAAAAGCCAGGGGGCAAGACAGAACATTTGAAAATACAGGCATTAAAAAAGGCAAGCAGGCTTTAAGTCGTTAAATTAAAAAAAAATATACAAATATCCCAGAATTATGTAAAAGCCTGATCCTGCAGTCTGTGGGTAGGGAAAACAATGTTTAACTGACTCTAATACTGCAGGATCATCATTATAGCCAAGAAGAAACAACTGGGTCATTCTGTCTCAGTCACTTGCATATTGCAGAACTACTTGTCTGTTCTTGCTACTGTTTCATCCCTGCCAATGTCTTATTTAACCTGCTCAGGATAGTTCCCTTTTTGAAAATATGCAAAATATATTAAATCTTAACTGCCTCATTTAAAAATACATATTTGTGCAGATTTTTTTTCAACATGACTGGGATCTGAATGTGTAGGGCAACAGAACACGACTCAAAGCCCAATTTAAGGAAAGTATGTTTTGAGCAGGCATCAACAGATAGACTGAAAAGCCAGGCAAAAGCACAGGGGTTTTTTTTAGATGTTGAGTGGACTAAATGCAATGTGAATTTATCTGCAAACCATCTGTGATTTCTGGTATTTTTTGATGCCTTCACAGCTCTAATTTTAAGCAGTTCTGTAGCCTTTAAATAATGGTACTTTCTTCCCATTTGGTTTTACATCAGATTCCCCACTTGATCACTGAATGTTTAAAGAAAAGAAGTGGCTGAGTTCTCTGCAGATTGCACACATACAGAATAAAACAGCAGCCTTTTATTTTTGCAAGTCAAATTTGACATATTTCAGGACAGAAGTCTGCATGCATAAAGTAACACCATGAGTTTTGCTGGGTATGGTTTACTTTTTGTATTTTGCTTTACACTTCTCATGTAAATTCAGTGCTGGGATAAGGTGTTAAGTTGACGTCTCCAGGGACTGAAGTTCCAGAAGCAGCACAACCCAACAGCAGATCTCTTTGAATTATCTTAAAACTGATATCACAAGTGCCATTTCATCAGGCAGGAGGGAATGGAAGAGTCATAATCCATCCAGTCCTTCTGCAGACAAATCTATTACGTGCTGGATTTTCTCTGTATGATGGAGACACTTTATAACCGTAAACTGAAAGAAAACACTCTGGATCACTGAACAGCCACCTGGAAATTATAGTTCCTACAGTTACTGAGATCCCCTAAGGGGACTGGGAGGCCTCCAGGTCTGTTTTCCATACACCATGATGTGGGTGAAGATCCTTTGGAATGTGAGCCTGGTCGCCTGAGAGCATGAAACAATAGGAAGCTAACTCTACTCGTCCCACAGGAAATCTGATGATGACTGTATCATTGTCAGCTCACTTCATTATTGCACTGGTTCTTCTGGCAGGAGTGTTCAGATAAGGCTTTTGCTCACTATTGTTGGATTCAGTGGGGGATTCTCATCCAGGGAACAATAGGGAAGAAATAGCATTGAAGAGCAAGTCTCCCCCACACCAGAAAAGTCTTGCCATTCCAACCTTCTCTAACAGGAGGCAGGACAAATTCCCTTCTCTTGGCAGAAGCCTCAAACATGAGTCGATAACCCCTCAGCTTCCATTCTGTTTCAATAATGCATCATGCTGTAAACTCCGTGGCTCACTGAAGACTGCAAACCTGAAAGAAATTAATAGGAATGTAAAAATAGCAAGAATATCTTACAGTCACATTATTGAGCATCACAATTATCTGAACAACAACAACAACAACAAAATCAGTTTATTATATTTATCTGAAGTGCTGTCAAGAATGTACCAATGAAGTATAAAGAAATGAAGAGGCTCTGGTGATGAATATCAGTCCAGTTTGCCATGGAATAAATATCAGCATTTATCTATGTCATAGGAAGATACAGATAATTTCTTATGATGTGAGTTATTTCAAATATTGAGCCCTGTAGGACACAGCATGAGAGATTATCTGCACTTGCTGTGAAACCCAATAGTGGCCATTAATTGTCTCTCCTGACAACAAAATTAATTTCTCTTAAATAAGACTGCATTTCTAATTGGACATTTTCTTCCCTAACAAATTGTTTACAGTACCTCTGCAAGGATCCTGAAGTCATCCCTTTGCTTTGATGTTGCTGATTAATTACAGCCCTCGTGGTTCTTAGTAGCTGCAATTTGAGTAAAATTGCCATAACATACTTTGCTGTGAGAGGTTCATCTTAATTACACACTCCCCAGCCAAGCTTCTGCTCGAGGAGGGAACTGAACCTCTCCTGCTGCATGTGATGCCAGGCTGGGCTGTTACTTTTTACCCACCTTTCTCTCCAAGTGAGCTCAGAGCTTAGGTACATTTTGAGACTGACAGCACCCAAAATGAAATTCTCTCTTTAGCCCCAGAACAGCTCCAGAACTGGCAGTTCAGAGCAGCCTTCCCTCCCAGCCCTCAGCCTATCTGCTCAGCACAGTGCAGCAGTGATGGGGATAACTGGGCTGCCTGGAGGATCACCCTGCTAGCACAGGGGTCTGCCAGAGCTAATTAGCAAGGCTGAGAGGCAGGGCTATTAGGCTGGGCAGGATGCTGAACTAACTGCAGGCTCATGCCTGGGCTGCTCTTTGCTTCTCTCTACACGACACCGAGTTGTGCAGTGGGGATGGCCCCCCTATGCTTTAAATGTGATCTTTTTTTTAGAGGGATATCACTAGGTCCTTGAACTTCTGGTGGAGAGGATAAAAGACACCAGTTCTGATGCTTGCTCAGGTGTGGATTCATACCCATATTGAGCCTCCCCAATAATTTTGCAGAAGCCCACTCAACAGCTGTCAGAGAATAAGATTTTTGGATGTTTTGAACATCAGCTGGATCCTTGCTTCTATGTTTTATTAATGATTTGAAGGCAAGAAGACTTTTATCAGTACCTTTGAGATATCCTGGTTCCACATATTTTATAACCATGGTGCCCACTTCCAATGTACCTGTAATGAAGATTAAATTAGCATAGTGCCTTGATTTGGGCAGGCTGCCAGTTAGGGAATATTACTTAAAGAAATGAGCAACATAGGCATGGCAGTGCCGTACAAATGAACACACCAAATTATGCAGTCTTTTCTTTCCAGATGTGGCAAAACAGGAGGAGAAATAACAGGAGGAATAGGAGCTCCTGCTCTCTTCTTCAGCCATTATCTTTAGGTGTTAAAGCAGAGTCTGCCTTAACTCCCCGTGGAGCCAATGGAGCTCTTAGGGCTCTGAATTGCTTGTTGTGTGTTCAGGAGGACTTGGCTCCTTATTTATGCAAAAAAAGCAGATCCCTGGAGCAAAAAATGTGAATGCCCTCCTTTGAGTTTCTAAGGCAAAGCTATGCTGTGCTCTTTGTTCTACAGGGGCAAGTTCTAAATGGTTCCTTATCATTTATGGGTTTGTTTTCAGGCCACTGTTTTGTTGTTAGTTTAAAAATAGTGAAAGAACTGTCAAACCCTTTTACTGTTCCAGGCAGGATGTAAAGTCAGAACTCCTTGCATTTGGGCACCTCAGTGACAGGATCTTGGAGATAATTAAAATAAATGCAATATTGAAAATATATGTTTAAAAATAGTAAATCTTTAATGGAAGAGAATCATCCATTTCCAAGTGATAACATATAATGTGCACCCAGAGTCCGAGCCTTGCAGTGAGAGGGAAAAAGAATAATGTAATGGAGGAAGGATCTTTCAGGCTGCAGGTATTCCCTTATACCACATTACTTTCTTGACCAACCTATTATAGTCCAAAGAACGGTATTTTATGTTTAAAATAACTAATATTATAGATCCATAAACACTTTAGGTTGCCAGTCTGGCTGAGATAGTCCTGTCCTTCCTACCTCTGGCTGCTGTTCTCTGAATTAATGCTTTTTTACATAAGGAAATATTCCTATCTTGTTCCCATTTGCTTTACTAAGTGTGCTCAGTCCATTGCTGATCCTTTGAAGTATATTGCTATATATTTCAGTGTTTATGTATTGCTTCCAGGTCTGCTTTACCTCAGTGCTCAAATACAACAGCATCACTGAGCTCAGGAGCAGAGGAACCGCAGCCCTTTCATTTTCTCATTCTTCATGCTAAGTAAAAGGGTTTCACTTATCAATAACCTCTCATGTTGTCTGAGAACATTTAATTGATTGGAAGCAATTTTCAGAATCCGTCGCTTGACAGACAGAAAAGTGTCACTGAGTGGAGGGCAAAGCCTCGCTTCACTTGGCCACCGACATCTCAGCTGTTCCTTGTCATAGTCATTTCCATTTTACATGTGAAAAAAAAATCACCCCTGACCAAAGGGTCTGTGGATTTTGCTTACCGAATTTAATTAACGCCTTTATGGAAGAGGTTGTTATTTACTTTAGAAGCTGAGAAAACAAAAACCCCATCCCATTGCTGCAGTTTACTCTGTGTGTAGTGACTATTGGCCTGTGCAGTGCTTCATTTACTTTAGCTCTGTTTATTTTAGCTGCACTCTGAGGGTGAAAAGAGCTGCTGGTGGCATCGGAAACATAAGCAGCTCCTACAAAACCAAATCAGTGCTGTTTAGTGCTGTGATAGCACCCTCAGGCTTTGCAGAGCTTCACAAAATTTGGGTAATAAAGGCCTGGTCCCATTGCTTTCAGCAGGAATCACAGCTGGAATATGGAAACACCGAATCACAGACCACTTTGGGCTGGAAGGGACCTTGGGTATCGTCTTGTTCTCACACCTCATATGGCTACAGTTAAGTCATTATTTCTACAACTGGTTAATTACTACATTACAATTTAGTGTCTTGATAACTTCCCACCATAGTTCAGGTATTTCTTGATAAAGGGGTGACAAGGGGAATTTTAGGATTTAGTGTTTTGACAGATTCCCTATCATAATTCAGGTATTCCTTGATAAAGGTTCAGGGAAACTGATGACCCTACAACAGTTGTTTTTACTGTTTTATGAGGGTGCAATAAAACCATTTGTTTCCCTACTGGCACAGATCATATACATACTTTTCACAAGCTGAATTGGTGTGTCCCCTCTGGCCTTGGAGACACCCCCAGCAACAAAAGACAGAGGTTTTTATACCCTATCCCAGCTGGAGGGTCTCTGCTTCCATTCCTATTAATTAGTACTGTGAAGTTTACAATCTGTCCTGATCCACCAACCTGCTCGAGACCCACAAAGGCACAAAAACCAGCTTTGAACTGCTTTTTATTATATCTAACTGCTAGAAACTGAACTACATGCAATTCCTTTGGCTTCAGCAAAACTCCATTTCNGATCATATACATACTTTTTACAAGCTGAATTGGTGTGTCCCCTCTGGCCTTGGAGACAGAATCCCAGCAACAAAAGACAGAGGTTTTTATACCCTATCCCAGCTGGAGGGTCTCTGCTTCCATTCCTATTAATTAGTACTGTGAAGTTTACAATCTGTCCTGATCCACCAACCTGCTCGAGACCCACAAAGGCACAAAAACCAGCTTTGAACTGCTTTTTATTATATCTAACTGCTAGAAGATGAACTACATGCAATTCCTTTGGCTTCAGCAAAACTCCATTTCTGGCGAAGTCGAAAAAAGTCGACAAAAAGCGGATAAAAACTCTAAAAACAAGGAGCCCACAGCGCCCCCCCCTCACGCGGCCGGGACTACATTTCCCGGCGTGCCCCGCGCGGGGCCGGGCCCGGCAGGGCGGGGCGGGCCAAGATGGCGGAGGGGGCGCTGAGCCCCGGCGTGAACCTGGAGGCGTTCGCCCAGGCCATCGCCGCCATCCAGGCCCTGCGCTCCAGCGTCACCAGGGTCTTCGACTGCCTCAAGGATGGCATGCGACACAGGGACACCCTGGAGGGCCGCGAGAAGGGCTTCGTGGCCGCCTTCCAGGAGAGCCTGCACTCGGTCAGCCGCGACCTGGGGTGAGCGCCGCCGGCCGGAGGGGGACCCCGCGGGGGGGTGAAGGGGGGGGGTTCACAGCGCAAAATAAACGCGAAAATGCTTTGTTTTAATCATCCCATCCCTCTCTGTGGTGTCCCCGTAGGGTTGAATGTGCTCTTAATGGTCACCTGTTTGTGCTCGGTTTGTTTTGAGGAAGGAGCTGGCTGTGGGGTTGCGTGGGTTGGAGGGGTTTGGTTGCAGGGAGATTTTTCCCTGTTTTTTTTAAATTTTATGTTAACAATTCAAACGCTCTCTGGACTCAGGCTGTTCAGTAGCATCCAGGGGGTTCAGAAAGGGCCATTTTATTGCCCAAACTTGCAAAGCTGCAAAGTTAGCCCAGGTAAGTGTAGTTGTTTAGAGCCAGCAGGTGGGTTTTGTGTAAGTAGAGACGAACTGCTGAAGATGTGGAGGAAAGAGGTTGGTTCACATCTTCATTCATCAGTTTTGTTCATTTTCATTGAAATTCCTTATGCAGACACAGCAACTGAGTGCCAAGTGTGCATTTAGGGACATGGTTTAGTGGTGGACTTGGCAATGTGAGGTTTATGGTTGGATTTGATGCTCATAAAGGTCTTTTCTAAACTGTGATGGCCCGTGTGGATCTGCCTTTAGGCTGCTGGGTTGGGCTCTGACCCCCTGGGACCCTTCAGGGAGGTGTCCAAGGGCACTTGAACACCTTTCCCAGAACATCTTTTTGGCCTCCTGTGTTTTAGTGTACAAGAATTTGTTTCTTGCTGGACAACAGGCCTTGCTGATTTTTAGTTCTGATGGTGGTAGTATAACTTGTTACCCACTTCTTTCCTTCTCTTGGGAAAGGTGGTAGATAACCATTCTCAGGAATGAGGTTGTGCTCTACTCTGAAGACTTGTGTTGTATCCCTTTGGATTTTAGTCTCCAAGTTGAGGACACTTCATGGTTCCCTCCATGGAAGCTGAGCTGTTCCTTTGGCTATCCTTGTCTTGTTATGGTGCTTTTTGAAGAATTATCTACTATAGCCCCAAAATCTTGTTTTCAAACAATACTAGGTAACAATTCAGGAGTTGGACTTTGAACATTTGGAAGTCCAAAGGAAAGGGACCTAATTAATCACGTCATTTGAAAAACCTGCATTTTATATCTCTGCAAAGTGGCCAGTTGTTATTCTTCAGTGGATTAATGCAAGTTTTAAAAACAGCTTCATTTTTGTTATGATTAAATGTTGTGTTTGATAGATATTTGAGATATGAAACAATGATAATTTCACAGTGAGGTTCTTCATGGGAAAATGGTGCCTATTATGCTGCAGTTGAGTATTTTGTGCACATCTACAAATGTACAGATTGCTCAGGGAAATCACAAGATTCTTCCTTGCCCTGAGAACTTGGAATGTGGATACATTCTTAGAGTAATCACAAACTTTACAGGACCATCTCCAGGCCTAGGCCTGATGCCAAGTCTTGTGCATATTTATGTGAGGACACTGTTAATTTGGAGTTCTTTAATGAAATGATGAAGCATCAGCCTTGCTTGATGGTTAGAAAATGACAGTAGGCAATGCTGAAGTCAGGATTTTGTAGCTTCTGAGGGTCTGTGTTGCTCAGATCATGCCTTGAATTTTGAACAGGACCAGCCATGGTCTGACTCTTCTCAGGTTGTCTTCAAAGACTCTTCACTTGTACTTTCATTCCTAAGAAACACTGATCTTCACAACTAAAGACAACTTCAAATTTGTTGGGTAATGAGAGTGATTTTAAATCAAGTTGTGTTGGTATTTAAAACTCGCTTAGACACTAAAATAGAGTTGGTGCTTGGTGGCTGTGCCTGCAGGAGGGTTGTACTGCTCAGGTTCCCAGCTTTGACTTTAAAAAATGCCCTTCTGTTTTCTCCCAGTGAACTGGAGCGTCTGAGCAACCTGGTGGGGAAACCCTCTGAGAACCACCCCCTGCACAACAGTGGCCTCTTGAGCCTCGACCCTGTGCAGGACAAGACCCCTCTCTACAGCCAACTTCTTCAAGCCTACAAGTGGTCCAATAAGGTAACAGAAAACATTGATGGGATCTACTTGTGTGTTCCCATGAAGTGTTTGATTTGTGACACAGCAGACTACAGCAAACTTTTTAATGAAGTTGAGGAGAATAATAACTACCTAAAATATACTTTCAAGGGTAAGATGGTTTTAATTGGGAGGAGACCTTGCTTTTTGAAGGGGGGTTAACTCCCAAGCAGAACAATACTTTCCATGTTTAGCATCTTATGTAAATATAAAATAAAAGTGTATTGTGTCCTTGCATCTGGCAGCAAACACTGTAGCAGAGGGCAATGGAATATTACAGCAGAGAATCAACAGCTTGTGTCCCCTCCAAACTGTGTGCTTTGGATCTAGGAATCCTTCTAGAATTTTCCTACAAAGGTCTAGGAAAGAATCATGTAGGGCAGTTTTCATCAGCAGAAATCTTGAAGCCTTTCCATACCATTTTCAGCTGCTAAAAACATTTACAGGTGGTCTCAAAAGTAACTTTGTATTCAACAGCTTTGACATCCCTAGTGTTTTCATGTTGTAAATATGTCACTGAATTTTAAATGCTGTAAAAAATAGAAAGGCAGATACTATTAATGCAGGTTTTTACATTACAAAAAATTGGTTTTGTTGAAAATTCTTTCTCAACAACATAATTCAGTTTCATAAACCTGTATGTTGAATATATCTTAAGACAGGATTTGGGTAGGTGTGTTTCCTTCTCTACTCTGAACAATCTACTTGTGGGTCAAAAATATTCCTTTGCTCACACCTAATTTTCTTAAATAAGTAACCATGGCATTTCTGCAATTATCTGGTCTCTGAGCACTGTTCTGTTTCAGGTTGCCTGTTCCCATCCTGAATTTTCTAAGCATGACTGTTGCTTTTTATAGAAATATTAAAATGAATAAGTCTTTAAAAACTTCCTTAAAATTATGTTTGAAATACTCTTGAGCTGTTAAAAAATGGAAAAGATGGATTAATTTCTGTTACAATAATTATTACTAGTGAGAGTGTCTGGAGTTGTAGCTTTTAATACCCTTACGCAAGAGAGCAGAAGTAAGCAGGAATAATAAATCTGAAAATATTTAGAGCATTAAAAGAAACGGTTCCACTTTAAATTATTTATTAAGATACATGAGCCAGGAGGACTTTGAGAGTACACAAATACTTGGTAGGCAAATTCTTGTTATACATTGAGCCAACCAGTCTGATATTATTGAGAATTAAAGTGAAATACTGCAATGAAGTTTGTATGAATACCACAATAATATTTGTGGAGTCATGTTTCAGAATACAAATATGTGGTAATGTCTTCTGAAATCAGCAGAATTTGGCATTTATAGAAATCTGGTATGATGGGAAGATGGGGGACAGGAAAGATTTTTAAGCAGAGATTTATTAATTGATAAAATATTTCATGTTTGCTTGTGTTTCTTGCTGTTAGCAGCAGATTATTGGCACTGAAGAAAATAGAATTCATTTGCTACTTTCAGCAAAAATAAAAGTATGAAACCCTCTAACTTGTAATGCAGTTAAGTCTTCAGGGATTTAATTACTTCTCTAGGTCATTATCAGAGTAAACTCAGTTGGTAATGAAATAGCTTTGACAGAGCTGTTCTAATGTAGTTTTTTATTAACTGAGAGTGTTATGGAGCTTTGAAGAGGAATTTTTTGTAATCCTGGATTCTGATTTCAGGAAGCTGGAAGTTTCAGCATCCTGTGCACTCATACACCCAGTGAAATGTTGGAGGAGAAAACCAGTTGTTTCTTTCCTTTTATCTCTGGTGTCTTTGGCTTCTGTTTTACAGCTAAAATGAGAGGTGCTGTTTAAGGTGCAGGTGATGTGTTGCCTGTGGCAGGGTGGGAGCTGCTGGCTTTGCCATCAGCAGCACAGACTATTGATGCTCCTCTGTGTTGCTGCTCAGTTCTTCATTGCTAAACACACTCCTTGAATACGTGGTGTTTCATTACTTCCTTTGGCTGCCTTCTGTTCTTATTATGTGTCTGTTGTTTTCAGTTGCTTCACAGGGAGGCTTCAGGAGTGGTGGTGTGTCAATGCACTTCAGGTCTGCCTGCATTTAATTTTTAATTTGTGACCCCTTTGTGGCTTGCCTGCTTGTATTTTTGATGAGCTGAGATAAGGGCATTTTGCTCTGCCTTTGATTGTTCATGCATTGCTGATGGCAGGAATGGCCACATGGCTGCCAGGGGAGGAGAGGTGGAGGAGAGTTCTGGGACTGCTGCAATTCCAAAAGGACATTGATGAAATAGAGGGAAAATGAATACACGGACTTTGTGTTACGTGTTTCAGTGCATTCTGTTTATTTTTAAGACATGAAGAGACTCTTGGGAGTCACTTTTAGGACAATAATAAGTAAGGTTGGTAATAACTGGGCTATCTCATGAGAGGCGAATGAATATTCAATATATCAAAGCACTATCATTGGTACTAGAAATTTCAAAAATAAACCACTTTGCTGCATTATTTCTTGTCTAAGATTGCAAGGACAATTAGAGGCCTGAAATGACAATTCTGAAGGAAGCCCCACCCAAACACCAAAGACCCAAACAAAAAAAAAATCCATAGCACTTCAAAGATTATTTTATAGTCTGTTTAGAAGCTGAGATTTCTAGTTGGGCTACTTATCTCAGTATTTCTGCTTTGGAGATGAGTCTCAGCCAGTTTCCCAATACCACAAACCTCAAAAAGGTCTTTAAAGCATAGTGCTACCAAATTGGTTGTACAAATAATAACTTGTTTAGTTTCATTTTCTTAAGTTTCAGCTGAGGCTTTATCCATCATTGCTCCTTGTGGTTCATGAGATATTGGATGTTAGAATAGTTGTTTCTTTATATTTGCAGCTTTGTTTTGATGTTGGGTCCTGCAAATGTCTAATTTTCTTCTGATCTTTGATGCATGGGCCAGTTTTTGGGTTGGAGAGCAGTGCTGGGTGTTCAGTGTAATGAAGCTCACACTCACAGGTATAAATGGAACATGCTGGGTTGAAGTTGTGACTGTTGATACAGGAGTTTAGACTGACCTGACACTCATCAACTTGCTTTATTTACCACAGTTAATCCTTCTAGCTGTGTTTGGATGGGCATTGTGAGAAGACCCACTTTTAGGTGCAGATTTACTGACCTCTTTGGCCAAGTGCAGTAGAGAGGGGCTGCATTTAATTAGGATTTCACAGATATTTAGCCATGAACCTTCTTTTACTGCTCCTGTGAGTCACAGCACTGGTTCCTTCAATTCTGAGTACCTTAAGTTTACCTGCTCCAGGAGTATGGAAAAGTACAGTGGGAAAAATGAAAACTTCCCTTCCAGAAGTGTGTTTTCTTGGCAGTGCTTGTTATTTATTAGCACCTGCTCTCCTGATATTTACTCACTGTAGTTTACCCAATAGTTTTGCAGATGGTAGAGTTGTCAGTATAATGGAAGCAGCTGTTTGGGAACACAACAGCTTGTCAACTGCATTAATTACATACACATGCAGATGTAAAGGAACTTTCCTTTTCCAGGTGTTTAACAGCACTCACCAAGCTATAACTGAAAGCACAGCAAGTTGAGGTTTATTTTATTGCAAGCAACAGCTAAGTGGCTTTTTTTCTTTGCTCTAACTTCTTTTAGGCATCAGTAGAAATTGTAGAAGTGAATTACTTTGCTGGCTGTGGGGTGCATGGAGACATGTAGGAATAGCCATGGAACAGTATTTAGCTCAACTTGATAAATTTCTCTCCCCCTTCTCTTCAATTTTATTTAAGAAAAGAGGTTATCTTTATTACAGTTGAAGTGCTGTTTCCCACAAGGATCCATATGTGCTCTCTAATGTAATACTGGAGATATAATATTAGATAAGATAAAAATGAGCTATCATTCTGCAAGGGTAATGCAGAGAGAGTATTATGGGTAAGACAGAAGGAGTTTGTAGATAGCAGTGGGGGTTTTTCCTCATGGATTGTCTCTGTTTAGTCATTGTACTGGAATTCTGGTTTTAGGAGTTATGTACATACTGGCTGTTGATTTTTTTCTTGGTGATACACTGTTGTGTGTGAGCAGGTGAAATCTGAGCTGACAGAGCAGTCAGAAGGAGTAGAAACAGTTCTGTTTGTGTGTGTGTGGCCTGATAGTGGCTGGAACAGTCAGGAGTGGGTCTGCAGTGCTGCTGCTTTCTCCAGGTGCCTTCTTGTTCCCCTGTCTTGGAATTCAGGGGAAACCACCACAGGGAAAAGGCATCAGCTCGAAGTTTAGATGAAAGGATTTTGTAAAAGTCACTTCCTAGACTGAAATACTGATTAAGATTTGATTTTTTATTTTTTTTAAGCAAGATGTGACCTCAGATTTGTGGCAGGCCCTGGAAGAACTCTCTTCTCCTGCTCTTCAGGACACTTTTGTGACAAGTGCCTTTAAACTGGCCTTCCTTGCTCCTGTGCTGCTTGAGGTGAGAGCCTCAGCTCATGAATAAAAGCATCATTTACTAAGCAGCTGCATTTCTTAATATTTATTCTCAATACTTGGTGACAAAGAGGTTTTGTGGGGCAAAAGTATTATGTACATGTTATGTTATTATATATTATATGCTTCTTCATATATAAAATGCTTAATGAAGCTTGTGATAGCCTGGTTGCTTGGTCCAGCTACAGGAATGCTGGTGGTCAGCAGATTTTTGGAATCCAGGAGTGTGAACTCATTCTTTGAATGCTTTAAACTTTTATTTAGTGAGGTTATTTGTTGCCTGCAGTCCGTCCTTGTGCATCCTCTCTGCCCTTGGCAAAGTGTTTCGTGCCCTCCCCCTGTGGGTGCCCGAGGCTGTGTCTGTTCAGGTCTTCCCATTGGCTTCAGTGGAACAGAAAGGAGTGTCTTGCATGTCCACTGAGCAGGGCAAATGCTTTTCTGGGCAGGTTTCCCCTCTCTGGATGGGCTGCTGTCAAGTAGTTCATGCCCAACATTTGAGCTTTAAATGTAAATGTTAAATGTTACCCTGTCGAAGTTTTTTGCCTCTTTGCTTGTATTTGTTTAGCTGAAGGCTGTGCAGAATGGATCCACTCCCAGGCAGTGCTTTAGAATTGCTCTTCCTACCAGACTGCAGGAACACTGGGTTTGTTGGAAAGCAGCAAACTGAGTCTTCCCTGAGTTGCTGAGGGAGAGCAGCATTAGCAGAGTTCACTTGCCCAAGTGAAAATGGTCTTCTGCAAGTTGTCTTTCCTTTTCCCCCTCTTTGAATTAAAGCATTTGTTGTCAGACTTTCAAATAATGTTATTAACAACAGTAGAGGTGGGAAGAAGGTAGAACACTTGTGGTCTTGAACAGGTGATGTTATTTTAATTTTTTGCCTTGATTTTTAACTTCACTGAAGTGCAGTGTTATATTCCAAGAGCTGCATTTTTCCCTGTGCTTTGCTCCAATTCCAACACCTCTTGAACCTGTGTGTGTAGGTACAGGTGAGTGGTGGTGGTAGTCTTGTTTTACCTGCATGAGATGGTCCTTACAAAACATGGTAACTGTGTTTGGGAAGCCTGTTTTCTACTGCTTCTACTACTTATTTAATTTACTCAGCTGTAAAAAGATGATTTTGGCAACTTGCATACACTTTACAGTATCCATGCATTATAAATTTTCCAAGTGAACGAAGCTGGACAGGAGTTGTCATAAATTTATATAAAAGTAATATGCTGGCAAATGCAAAATGAAAAAAAAAATCACTGTTGATCTGCATGTGGAAACACACTAAAAATATTTAGATTGAAATTTGTTGCTTCATAGCTTCCTCTTGTTTTTACATAAATTTAAAATCGAACTGTTAAGATTACCATTAATGAGTTAAAATGATTTTCTGTCACATGACTGAAGAGAAAAGGTATATATAGGTTTGGTTTATTAAATTATTTTGATGTATTCCCTGATAAATTATTTGTATAAATTGTGTTTGTTGTAGGGCTCAAAAAAAAGAAATCAATAGAGTATGTAGAGAAAGTCCAGACTTGTTACAACTGCCCTTGGTAGCTTAGTATTGATTAGACACAAATATTGAGTTTAATGACAATAAATGACATTAAATGTTAACCATGATAGCAGAGAAACACTGTTGAACAGGAAAAAAAATTGCTTCATCTTGATTGTAAAATGTGTTTGTTCCAAGGAACATTAATTTTAAATTTTGGATGTGCCCAAACATTTTGAATTTAATGTAGTTTTACAGTAGCACAGCCAATGTAACTGAATTACTGTGTTGGCAATTCTTCGGAATTTCAGGCAGATGGCCAAGATTTTGTCCTTTTCAGGACTTTTTTCTACAGAAATGCAACGTTATAATTTTGTGACATACTGTTGCATGGGGATCCAGCTTCTTCTGCTGAGGTTTCATCCACCCAAAGTGGGAAAGAATTTCTTTCCATGTGAACTGTAATAATGTCAGTGAGAGATGTGTGGCATCGAGGAGAACTGGGCCATGGCAAGTGGATCTTCTGTTTGCCCAGTGCTCCTGGAGGTGGCTTTTGGAGTGGGGATGTTGGTGGTGCAACTGGTGATCTCAGTGAGCTCTAAAGGAGTTACTTCAAGTAAAGATTTGACTGACATCCCTTGGTTTGCTCACCGAAGGGAACAAATGAAAACATGAAATAAAATTTGAATTGAAGTGCCAAGTCCTTACAAAGGCTCCTCTGGTGGGCACTGAAGATCACATTTTAATCTGCTTTGTAAGAGCAGAATTGGTGCTTCCTACAGGGAGCTGCACCAGAAAGGCTTGCAGGGATCACCAGCTGTGGATTCCTTTCCTGTATGGATAAGCCATGGGAGTTTTCATTCCTGTCACTGGAGAAATGAATGATACATGGACTGGTGTTTTCTTACACACTGGGCACAAATTAGGAGCTGGGCCACTTGGATTCTCTTCCTGCTTTTCTCATTAGTTCTTCTTGTAACCTTGAGCAGGATGCATGATTTTTTTCTGTGCCTCATTTTTCTTACAGATAAAATAGGATAATAATACTTAACCTACTTCTTCTAGTCTGAATGTGTCTCAAGTGCATTGGGTTCTTTGGACAGAAATTCCTTGTAGATGCCAAGTATTATATAGCCAGTGACTAATGTTGTTTGCCTGGCAGTCTGGAAAAATGTCCTTTATGGGCTTTTAATTGTGTGTGATTTTAGGCAAATGTTTTGGTTAAAGGCCCTTGCTGTTCAGAATTGCATTAATGTTCTTTTTTATCCTCTTTTTTTTTTAAATACAACTAGGAAACAGGTGGTTACCTCTGTGCTTCCAACTGCTGCAGTTATTAATTACTGCTCAGTTGTCTGCCTGGAGAATACTGAGTCTTGTTGTTGCAGGGTTGATTTTAGTGACCAGCAGTGGCAGGGATGGCAAATTCAGGTGGTGTGCAAATTATCCCTGATGTTCCAGTGAGGAGGAAGAAAGTGTTTGTACCAAAATGTAGTGGGGGGAGACAGGAGTTTCAATAGTCTGCATTTACTTTACTGGAGCAGGAAAAAGGTGAGACATGGAATTTTTCTGAGGGGCATTAGAGGTGGATCACATTAGGGATGTCCATCTTCTTTTTGGAGGATGAATCTTCTCAGCTGTAAATCCCTGGAATCCTCACTTCTTGGGCTCTTGTGTTTCTTTGCCTTTCCAATCCAGGCCTATCACAACTATTTATTGTTACCATGTCTAGCTATAAAAATGTTTTTGCCGCCTAAAAATCGGAATGAAAGGAAATTAAAACGACCAGTGTCCTTTTTATTTTGCACTACAGAAAGATTGTATGGCAGGTGAGAATTTGCCACATATTCTGCCTTGTGTCAGTAGAGAGTAGAATTTCCTTGCCATATTTTAGTAATCTGAAGTTAGTTTGTTAGTTCATGAATAGAGGAGTTTGAATGTTTTCTATCTGTGATCTTCCCAGAGTTATAGCAAAGATTCACACCAGGATGTAATTGTGTAGTGAGTTTCTGTGTGTCCAAGCAGAGTTTGCCATTCTTACTGAATTCTGTTAGAATACTTTGTCTCAAATCTGCAGCAGCCTGAGAGCATGATATGGTGATTTTCTGTTGTTGTGCCTCGTGTTTGTTGTTATTCAACAGTATTTTTCAAGGCTCTGATCAAAGTAGTGCTGTAAGCAGTACCAGTCTCACTTTTCCTAATTATGGGAAGTGATCTATCAATACACACTATTATAAATCACAGCCCCCTTGTCAGCTGGTGGGAATTACTTAATGCTTTGCAACACCTTTATTTGTTAATGAGTGGGTTTTTTCCCCCGTTCCTTTGATAGGTATTAATGTTCTAGCTGTTAGCCTGTTTCAGGATGGAAGTGATTGATGTGGCTCTGTTTTAACCAAAACACTTCTGCCCACTCCTAGTTCTTCCCCCCCCAGCTCTTTTTTCCCCTCTGCAAGGACTCTTCATACGGTTCATGCTGGATGGCTCATTTGTGTAATTTGTGTGTCAGTCATCACTGTATAATGTGATCATCAAGGTAAATTGGCTAAAACTGCATTGCTTTGTCTTAATGAAGTTGGAATCAAGCTAAGCCATGCACAGGCACAAAAATATGATGGGTAGGTAACTCATGGTACAGCCTTTAGAGCAGTAGAAAAGGCTTTACTTTCAGAAGCTGAGGAATAACAAAGTACAACTGGAATCCTATGTTGTCTGGGGATTAATTAATGCATATGTAGGACTGCAGAATGAGAGAGTTGTGAGGAACCCTCAGCCCCATCATTCCTTTGAATTTCCAGTTTGCTGCCAACCGAGCTCTTGGCACCTCACACTGACTCTGGTGGTGATGAAAGCCTGACCATCTCGGGGATGGTGGCCACCATGAAAGCACAAAGGATGTTTTCAGAGCCTCAAAGTTCTGTCTCGCTTTCTTTGAGGCAAATTAAAGATGTTTGTAAAGCATTCAGTGACCTTCATGTGAAGGGCATTCAAGGAATACGAACACTAATATAAAATAACTGATGCAGGTGATAAGCATCCCACTGATATTCTTTATATGGAAAAGATTTTTTGTAGCTTCTAGAGGAAATCAAATAAAATGAAAAATTTAATGATGTCACCCTGTTGCTCTCTACTGTTGTTGTTGTTGTCAGGTCTTTTTGTGTGAATGTTATTGGTTGGGTTTTTTTAATGCAGAGGTGTGCTCATCTCGATTCTTCTTTGGAGTTCTCCTTTGAAGTTATTGAAGTTGCCCCCTCAGACAGTTCACAGAGTGATTTAATTGTTTGAATTGCATTAAGCAAGGCTCAGTTCTTCCCCGTTGGATCTTAATCAGATGCTGTTGGTAACTGGGCTACAAAACATGGGAGGTGGCCTAAAAGCTAATAAAAGTTGAAATAGTTTGTGTAAGGGGCTCTGTGTATTCAAAAGTGCAGTTCTGACCACTGGTTTGGCTGCTGCTTGGTGGAAATGTACATTTGGCAAAAACGTGGCAGCAGTTTATACTCAGCAGTAGTTCATACTGAGCTTCTGATGCTGAGAGTGTGTAACCCAGAGGGTCTGTGGTGACCCTTGAAATCTCTTGCCTTGTGGGGCTCAATGAAAACTGATTTTTATTTTTCTGGGAGGGAAGAATAATGCTGCCCTGGGGGACTGGTGGTGGTTTGTGGCTCTCATGCTGTGACAGTTGAAGAGTGTGAGTAAGAAATTACAGGCCAGGACATCAGGACCCTTCCTGGAGTAAGAATTGCAGCCTGTGTAACTCTCTCTGTCTGTCAGGCTTCTTGAGGACTTTCAGAAATGTGTCTTGGCTCTCCTGGACTCTGAGCAGTGCCACAGTTGGGCAGGGTTGGGGGTTGATAGTGAAGCAGAGAAGAGGCCAGGATATGAACATTGTACTCAGAACTACTCCACTCAACTCCATTTGCAGTTGGTGTCTCTTGGTGTGAGCCAGCATTTAAATCTACTAGAGTTGTAAAATCCTGAAGTTCTGGAAATAAGGATGACTTACAGTGAATGTTATCACTTCCTTTGCTGATACAAGATTAGCCCAAGCACGTACAACAGTCATTTAATCTAATTTTAAATGCCTGAATGTAAAGCTGCCACTTGCAAAAGAAACAAAACCCATGAATAAAATCTTTTGGATACTGACATTTGTTCAGTTACGGTGTACTTAGGAAAAGATGTCCTCTGAATTAATAAAAGCAGATTTAATGAAAGCTGATTGATTCTCTCAGGTGCTAGTCTCTCACATTTTTGATCTTTACACAGAAAGATCAAAAGTTTCTGTATCCTGAGCAGCGTTGCCTTGTTGGGCTCCTTTGTAAGGTTCTTGGCTTGGTTGGAAGCATTCAGTCATGCTTTGGAGCTGCACTGAGTGTGCTGAGATCTCAAGGACTCGAGTTAAATGCCTAAAACCAGACTGTGTGAGTCATCTGAAAGGTGAAATGGCCCACAGCTGCAGTTGCACACTTGCCTGGTGTTTGAGTGAGTTAAAAAAGCTTTTCTTGGAGTGTCTATTTTTTATAAGCCCATGAATTGGCTTGTTCTCGTCTTCAAAAGCCCAAATACTGACAAGCTGACAGTAATAACTAATATCCTTATTAGGTTGGATTAATATATATCATCATTATGAGAAGTAATGACCGTGTTGAAATGCTAAGGATATTCTCAAGATTACTTCAGTTACTTGGTTGGAAGGTAGGGTATGATGGCTACATCTTACATGTAATAAAATCACAGAGGTCTTTGATGTTCAGAGCTCTGCCTTGGAACAAATAATTCTATTCAAAACCAGCACCAGTCTCGATTCATTTTGTTGTTGTGTCTGGATTTCTGTAACTGGCAGTGGCACAGTTTTAGAGGTGCTTTGTGTACTGCACAGGCCATTAGACACAAAGGAATTGTTTCTAGATGTGACATTTTACAGTGTGTTCTAAAATGCATGTATTTACTCCTCATTGTATGAAACTGCAATTCCTGTGGAAATCAATATTGAAAATACCCACTAAAAGCCTCCCAGGATCTGCAAGCGTGCACAAAAGGAGCTGGGTGCATGTGCTATTACCCACAAGTGGGGGGTTAAAGTGAATTATTTTAATCTTTTCATGTCAACATCAGTTGAGTGTATTTCCCTTATTGCACCGGCCTGTCACTGCTACAGAAGATGCAGAGAGTGTGGACTGGAGCAGAAAGAGTCCTCAGGTATCTTTGAACTGTTTTAAGCTGCCCATGGTTTGAAAATATTCAAGAATCTGTGATATGAGCTGTTTGACATTTTTCCTATTCCAAATGCTCAAAGGAATAAATCTACATAAAGAGTGTTAAAATGAGAGAGTCTTTGTGACAACGTCTGGATCTCAGAATGTTACTTTATTTCTCTCTTTTGGCTGACCACCATGATAAAACAGCTGAATCAAATACGTTCTTTTATGTATAAAATATATTTCCCTGGGTTTTGACAGCTTGTTGCCAGTTTTAGTCTAATTCGGTTTGAAACAGCTGTTCCTGATCTCTGCAAAACAGTTTTTTTGATGGAAATCATGACATTCTCAACTACTGCAGTGTTACTGGGCTCTACCTCATTTCAGATGTTGGCTTTTCTTTATGAAACAAAATTCTTCATTCACAGAAAATGTCACTTTTGTATCAAATAAGTTGCAGTTAAAAGGATAATGGCTCCTCCTCCCCCTAGGTTATCCCTCAGCGAGGGTGGATATGTGTTTCTCTTTGGAGAAAAAACATCCCTGTGTGTTTTACCATTAGTTAGATTTTGATTCTAATGTTCCCTGCCCTGCCCATCTGCTTTCAGTTGGGTTCTATTTAGAGTCTTCCCTGCAGTTGTCTCTGCACTCAGACCTAACAAGTTCCCTGCTCTGCCTTATGCTTCGCTTTTACTCTGCACTCAAAGTTGGTATTTTCAGAATTTTCAGGGATGCGTTTTCAGTTTGCTCAGTGACATCTTTTTTTTTTTGAGTTGGCTGCACTGTCTTGGTGCCTTTTCCAAAGCTGTTTGTAGAAATTTCATAGATCACAGAGCTGAGCCAATCTGTATCAAGCACAAGAGAGCTTAAAACAAAATCTAACCTTTCGTCTCCAATTTTCTGGTTCTTTTGGACATCCTGGCATGTGATATAGAGTGAAGTAATGACTTTCTGCTTAAAAGAACTTGCTATCTAGATGACTCTGTGAACACAAGTGTATGATTTGGCCTTCTCAAAACGCTTCTGATGGGGAGGATGGAAGTTTCAGGCAGTATTGCCAAGTTTGGAATGGGACTGGATGGACTCTGGAGTTATACATCATCTTCCCTCTGCCTTTGCTGAGTGATGTTTCACAAGTCACTTTGTTGTGTGTGTCTTTGTTTTCCATCTATAAAATACATAATAACTGTAAAATCAGTATTGTGCTACAGAATGAGAGCTCTGAGATAGCTGAGGGAGATGCTGCACACGAGCAGTTTCACTGCGGGTTGCTGATCCTCCTTTCTGAGCCCACTATGGACAAACACCCTCCTGAAGCCTCTTTTGGATTATTTGCTAAGCCCAATTTATCAACTGAAATACAGCTAACATCTTAAAGAGCTGTTAAATATGTTTTCCATTCCAGATTCAACATTTTGCCTGGCAAATACTTTGGAGTTTTATAGCTCTCCTTGTATTTATTCTTTTTCCCACAGTCTAAAGAACCTGACTTGGGGCTGCATTAGGATTAAGTGAGATTACTACCATCTTCTTTCCATTCCTCTTGTGTACCTTGTATGAATACATCCTAATAACTATTGATATTGCATTCATCCTGCAAGAATCTAAGACCTTTAGTGTCTGCTGATGCTGCAGTTTTGATGGTGTGTTTTTCTTGCAAGTAAAATCAATTCAGACAAACCTTGGTAACTTTTACAATAAAATAAAACGACTGTGCCAGGCAGCCACGGGAAGGTTTTTAACTCTGGGCATTCTCTTAGATCACATCTACAGGGTTGTCCCAGCAGAATCGATTGGTTGATCTACTAGATTTAAAGGTCACCTGTAATCACATTTCAGGAAGATTGAAGAAGATATAAAATTGCTACTGTGCCTTTCTGGGTCGTGGACCCGCTTCTGGTGCTCTTTGCTTTTCCCCTGTACATCTTAATTTACTCAGCCAGAGCATCAATACAGAAAGGGCACAAGTCAATGCGCTCGCTTTCTCCTGTCGATGAGGGAGCTGGGTAGTTGTTATTTCCTTCAAGCCAGTACTTTCCCTCTGGAAATGCTGATAAAGAGAGGAGTTGTCCACTACACCCTAAAGATGTGGAAGGAACAAATCTCTCTTTCAGGGAAAAGCTGCAGCCTGGCTGTCTTGTTAGGTGATCCACTCAGTTGCTTGAGTTGATGCATCCAAGGGATGATTTGGTGCATTCAGAGTGAGCACCAGGGGGAGAGAGAGTCAGCATAACCCCCTTCATGGGTCAGACCTTCAAAAGAACTTCTCATTAGTCATGTCTAATGCTTTGTCTTGGTATTACACAGGTGTCCACAGAGACCAGGCAGCTTTGGAATAATCTTTGTAAACATGGTGTTTGAAAGTCGTATTTCCTTGTAATAGGCAACAGTATCTGCATACAGAGGTGAAGGAATTTCTTATTAAGCAGAAACAGCTGCTTTGCCATAGCAGGTTGCAGGAACTAAAAGCAGCAGGGACATGAAACATTGACCTGCTCAGATCCAGTTAAGTTTTCCTGCAAAGTAAAGGAGTCTTGAATTGAAAAAGGGGTTGATGGAGGAAAAAAGGTTTAATTTAAATTGATAAACCAGAACACATTATTCTTCAAATTCATTCCTTCATGAACCATGTTACTGCTGCATTTGTTTGATAGGAGTTTGTTCATGAAATGTTGCTTTTTTCCCCATCTTTCTGTGTGGATCTTCCATAGAATAACAGGAGAAAGTGTTCATAACAGAATAGACTTAATGGCATGGCAACTGTTCCTGACTCAGAGTACAGAATTTCAAATACTTTTAGCTAATCTTCAAACAAATTTCAAAGTAACGATGATTTTTTTGTGGCTAATAAATGTATATTTGCTGGTGCTCAGGCTATGGTAAGGAATTTGTTGTGTTAGCAGTACACAGAGAGATTATTCTCTTTAGAGTCATTTCACCCCCAAAAATCTGGTATAGGCCACGTTAACTGTTCTACAAAGGTTATTTGTGGTAGAACTCCCTGAGTCTAAATGAACTCAGAGAGAACTGTCCTTAGTGCATTTTCATATGTGCTAACTTGCAAAATGTAGTAATTCCCAGCTGGATGGGAACCAGGGTCTGTGGCTTTTCTTTAAGCATCCCTGACCTGCTTTTAAAGTAGACACGGACACAGAGCAGTGGCTGAAGGCTCTGCTTCAGTGGGCTGAGGAGACATTTATTGTGCATTTATTTAAGGTGGCCTTTTTCAGAGATTCTTGCTCTGATGGCTGCCTAAATTCAGTCTGTGTTTTGCTTTGTCAGCCACTGTGTGAAGTCTGGAAAACTAATGTCTCCTGTTCACTACTCTTATGGTAAATATGGGAAGAATTTTTTTTTTAATAAATAATGGACTGGGGAAAGTTTTCAGAAACTTGCAGGATCAAACCTTTGTGTTTCTCCCAGTGGCTGCTGAAGTCAAACACTGCCTTGACTGATTTGTTTGGGGTTTTTTTCTTGCAAGTCGCTTAAATCTATTTATTTCTTTTACCCTTGTTGATGTTTATTTGCCTTCATTAAAAGGGTACTTAGGGAAACAATGCATTTTGTAAAGGGCAGAAGCAGCTCGAGCAGGGTACTGCACACACAGTTATTCATCTCCTGTCTGGGGCTGCATGTCATCCTGATCAGTAGCTTAGAAAGATTCTTGCAGGGGCTTCAGAGAGGTTGAAAACAAGAATACATGACATGTTCATGAAGCTTCCAGGCTACAGGGAATTGTCAGGTTATGAAAGAATGCTTCTGAGTGAAAGGAAGTTTGCAAAGTCAGGAAAACATGTCAGGAGGATTGTTAGTGTCATGCAGACTGTGTCTTTTCCTCCTCATTTTCCCTTCAAAGCCCAGGGCTTTATATTCCTTCTTTCTTCCCTTTGGTAATTGATGCAGCAGATTGCTATTTGGAATTAAAACAGTTAAATATTGGATCCATCAGTTGCCAGTGGAAAATAACCATTAGAAAAGGGGAAGAAAAATCCCTTTATTATCAAGAGTACTTAAACAAAGTAGGTATTTAATCAACCTTAATAGTTTGCTTTCATGAAGAGCAATGCCAGGAGCAGCAGCCCTGGCAGGAGAGTGCTGGGACTGTACATGCAGGTTCTGTTCTAATTCTTGTTGTACAGTGTCTCAGGCTTATGTCTGGAAAAAGAGGAATGTATCTTCCTTGAAAAGAACTTGCTTTAATTTCCTACTTGATTATTACTTTAAAGAACAATACAGAGATTCCACCTCCATCAGTGTTCAGGCAGTGCCCTGGCCCTGCACTTTGGAACTTCTTCAGACCAGTTTATTGTGGGATTTTTTTTTCAATTCCAGTTGCCTCCAGTTGCAATCTGTAACAACATGTATATGTTAGTGTATTTACTCTCTACAAATCACATTTTTCTCACCTTCAGTAGGGTTTCTGTTGAAATCTGCATTCCAGAAATTATTGCAGCCTCTTAAGGAAACATTTAGATTTAAGAAGACACTGATAGGTAATGTCATTGAGTAAACAATACCTGGAGATTGCTCTACTCAAATTCCTGAGCTATGGAAGTTTTGGATGGGGAAGATCCTTGACAGGGGCCTGGTGGGGGGGAGTGATGCTTTGCTGAGAGTTCCCTGGCTCTGAACCACATTGTCAAACAGTGTGCTGAGGGGTTTGGTTTCCTCTGCCTTTTACAAGCATCAGCAATTGTGTCAGTGAGTTTTGATGTAAGAAAAATAATGAAGATATTCTGCAGTAAAACACTTGCTCTAATGGATTTTTTTTTTAAATTAAAATAATCTTACAGGTAAAACAGGAATATGTCAGTGTAATCTATAGCTGAGTAGCATCACCTGTCATGTGTGCAGGGCAAGATAATATTTCCTCTGCTAACTCCAGCTTGCCCTTTAAACAACCTGGTTTGTCACAGGAAACTTGCAGGGGAGGAAGAATCTCATGCTTGGCTTTAAACTGAAGTTTTCACCTGTGCTCTGATTCCATAATGAGTATCTATTTATTCTAAGAGGTTCCTACAGTCAAAGAGTTTATAATGATTTGGCCTTTCTGAAAAGTTTCAGGTCAGATTTTTGGATTATAGTCCTTGCATGACTGGTATGTTGCTTAGTCAGGATGGCCTTGAACTGTGATACTTAGAGGGAGTTATTTTGAGGTCTTTATGTGTTTGTCAGGAAGTCCTTTGCCTGCTCTTCATGTGTGCCCTGCCATTGCCTCTGGGCATGTCCTCAGGCTGAAATGGGGCTTCCATTCAGAACAAGCTGCTTGGCTGCTCCAACACAGAGTTGGGAACTTCCTCTGGCAAATTTTGATTTAGTTCCACAAATGAAATAATTCTGCCAGAAAGAAAAACCAAAACTAACCCCGCTCAGCCTGGTAGCACTGCCCAGCGCAGGCTGTGCCATCTCCATGGTTTTGAGCCTTCATTATGCAGCCTTCACTCCACACACTTTTATTTAAAGCAGAGCTAAAAGTAGAACTAAATAGCTGACGTTCCGAGACGTTTGGTGTGATGCAGAATTGCTGGGAGGGGGCCGGCACAGGAAGAGCAATGCTGCTCCTGCCCGCTGGATTCAACTCATTTATTTGCACAGAGCTGGTGGAAAAACTCTAAATGAGTCCTCACTTTTTCCTGGAATGTACACCAGCTGTTTAAGAACTTCGATTTTGTTCGACTCTCATTTACTTTTCTTTTACTTTATCCTCTCAAATGATGCATTTCGCTTTGCTGTGGCTCTTCCAACCAGGCAGACTCTTGCTCGTGTGCCACTGCAGCATCCCCGTGCCGACTGCTTTTCATGGAGCCCTCTCCATATTGCAGAGCCATCTGTTTTCCTTACTGTCCAGGCATTAGGCTCACTAGTATAAATTACTCACTGCTCCGTAGCTTTCAATTGTTCCCCCTTGTTCAGTGTGCCAGCAGCAGAGGCTTCAGCTCTCCAGCACCAGTTCTGAGTTTGCCTTGCTCTTTTATTTTTTGGTTCTTGCCTCAGGCAAGAGCTATAGTTCACTGAATTGTCAGTCGTTCGTGTTGCTGAATTATTGGCTTGATAAAATGAACTTTGGGAGGTAGGCAGTGGCCTCATTTACAGAAGATTTTGTAGCTGGAGAAGCGATAGAAACAAGCTAAAAAATCATGGTTGGCATAAAGCAGTATTTTGCTCCTCCACCGCCCCAGTTTCCTTAAATGCACACCAGTTTGTCATCCTGCTGGAGGGATGAGCTCACACAGAAAGAGCCTTTTTGGGTCTGTCAGTACGTGCACTGCTGAAGAGTTAGGGATACTTTTGGAAAACTTAGCGTTGATCTGCCTGGGTCTGTTTCAAAGTTGTGTTTGTGATGTAAAATTCCAGCTGTAACGTAACAATGGTGTTTTTTTAAAGAATATTTCCTTGTCTGTCTTCAAGACCAAAAATGCACAGGATGGGTTTGGAGTTTTTTGTCTTTATAATATGTTTTTATGCTCTCAGTTCACCATTCAGTGCCTTGCAGTAGTTCTCCAGTGTTCTGCAGCCATGGTCCTGTAGGATGGGCACCAAGCTGTGCCCAGCTCCATAGGGGGTTTGCCTCTGGCCAGCTCACAGCTGTTGGAGGAGGAGGAGTTGCTTTGGTGTTGGAGGTGAGGAAGAGAGGAATAAGTGAGAATAAAGGGTAGAGCATTTTATGGCTCTTCAGGACTGGCAAGTTTTGGAGGGTGGCAGAGCACGGATATGGGATGCATTGTGATTTTCTGGGAAGCAGTTGATAGGATGAGATGGATAGCAGTGCACAACAGGGGGGAGCTGAAATTCTGGTACAACACAAACTGTGTAGGTTCCCCTGAGTCAGCTGGACTTTCAGGAATTTTCCAGCCCAGAACAGAGAGGTGAGTTTGCTAACATAGCACAGAATGAACTGAACCATGAGGAAGACCTTTCTTCCTTTTCTATGTTTCAGATACAATGTCAGACAGCTCGGATCTAGCCTGCAGTAGAGAAGGGTGAAGTAGCTGAAACAATCACTGATGTTTGTCTTATGACTGAGGGAGCAAACACAAGATGAAGCTGTGTAGCAGAATTTTCCATTCCAATCCAATATTATTGCCTCACTTGTCACACTCTGGTCATTAGTGCTTTTAATTTACCTTCCAGTAAATATGCCAGATGAGCCACTGTGCCCAGCCACATTTCTATTTATTTTTTGTGATGATGAGCCACTGTGATCTGCTCCATTTCTGTATAGTTTTTGTGATGATCAGCCACTGTGATCAGCCATATTTCTGGTTTTTTTTGTGATGGTGGCCTCCTGAAACAACAGATTGATATCTGCAAATTTTACTTCATTGATAATGAAGTCCACAGAGCAGTGAGAGGAATGTCTTTTTTCTTGGTACCTTGAACTGGGGTCCTCTAAACTGCTGGCTTTTGATCTGGTAGGATTTTCTTAGTGATTATCAAGACATAGAAGTAGCTTAAGTCCAGATTTAGATGAGGATCTGAAATGTCTGTGAGTTAGATGGCAAACATTTAAGTGGTAATTGGGTTATTGGAGAGTGCCAGCAAGACAACCAGTGCACGGAAAGTCAAACGTATGTCGGTCTCCTTTGAAATGCATAAAAAATAATAATTTATATTTTCCTGTGGCTTTCACTGTGCCCCCCAACAATGTAAAAATGGCTCAATCAATTCTCAAAACTCTCTGACAACACCAGTGCAAATTCCTGGCTAAATAATGAATCTGTAGTGTTCTTAATTTCCTAAAAGAACTTTCCCAATTGTGTTGTGGCAATCAGTGATGGGAGCACTGGAGGGCTTGTGTGGGTGGGCACATTTGATGCTGAATGCAGTGACAGCTGCAGGGTTGGCCTTCAGAAGCCTGGCTGTGGCCCTGGGTATCATCCTCCTTCCCCTCTGTTCCTATTTTGGGCCAGCAAAGAGAAACATATGTTTTCTTGCATCACCTACGTTGGTGTCACCTTGCGAAGCGTGACAAGGTCATGTGTTTGAATGGCAAAAGAGGAAATCTCAAACTGTGTCTGAGCTGTCTTAGAACTGCTTTTTTTTCTCGTGATATATTAAAGTTTTCTGTGCCAGACATGGTTAAATTTCGATTCAGGTAGCTATGTGTGTGTTGGTGCTACAGTGCTGCTCCTGAAATTGGTACTGTTATATTATTAATATTGCAGACCGTGCCAGGGAGGTGTCTTGCATTTAATATAGAACATAAGAAGGTTTGCCTACCCCATAGGAAAATCTCATATTGGAACTGAAGATGCTATAAAAATTTAAAAGGGACAAGGTCAGCCTGAAAATTGCATATTTTAAAAAGCAGAAATCATCTATTTTTTACAGCAAATTTCTTTACCTGTTAGTACCTCTACTAATAACATTTGCAGTTATTAACACTTGAAAATGGCATCATTTTAACTGTAAAATCACTTAGTTACCATTTAGGTGCCCATTAATTTGGGGGTTTCTAGTTGAGAGCCATGAGAATTTAGCAGAAGCATTTATGTTCCTGTGCTCCTTCTGTATAATCAAACAAGTTCAATTTATTTCACTCAGAAAAGAAAAGGTAATGGATGGCTCACTTTGTACCAACATCTTTATTATTGAAGGGGGAGAGTGGGTAAGAGGGTTTTTCATTACAGCGAACAAAGGGAAGAAAAATCAGTAATTGCAAATAGAAGTTTAACAAATTGGGGCTACTGCTGAGGTGGATGGTTTAAACACTTATGGTAATGAAGCTCTGGAAGAGTTGGAGAGGAATCATATGGGACTTGCCTTCCTTGGAAGATTTGAAAGATGGGTATGTGTCTATTCTATTTTTTCTAGCTACATTTGCTAAATTATAAAGACAGAAGTAACTTGGATTAGGTAAGAGACGAGATGAAAGGTTCACTGAAGTTCTTTTAAATTGACCTAATATTTCCTAGGAAGTTTGTGGAAAGGTTCGAGTCTGGCTGTCCAGGCACTAACTGTGCCCTCTAATTTGAGGACTCAGTAACAAGAAGGGTGTGTATACATGAAAACTTGCTGTCCTCCAGAGCTTAGAGCTTCATTTGGAGGTTCAGAATCTGCACTTTTAACTTGTTTTCAGAGAATGTGCTTTACTTCCAATTAGTTAGGATGAGCTGCTGCCAACTAATCCTTTACTCCAAGTGATAGAAATGGGGGTAGAGGTTCCAACCTTGCCATGACCTGGCTTAAAGCCTTTTCTGGCTGCTTCAAAGACTTCCTCAGCACCTGACTACAGTTATTATCCACATAAACTACTACAAATATAGTAAGTAGTAAAAACATTTAGTGTTTTTAAGAATCTGAGATTCCTCAGATCCACACCCAGCATGAGTGGAATAAGAATTGTGAAGGTAAATTTAACAGTATTTGTAAAGAAGCAAGATAAAGCAGGAAAATATGATAGAAGACATCTGAGAGGAGAAGTGTGGGCATTGTGTGAGATCCTGCAAATAACATTCTGTGCACGAAAATGGTGCTGAGTAACTGCCTCTTCATCCATGTGATCCTGCAGACTGTGGTAATTTGAGGTCTGGAAAGAAGCACATAATGAAAGTCTGAATCCTTAGCACAGACAGACTGATTTAGATTGGCTAGGCAGTATGAAGCATTTCCTAGTTACGGAATTCTTCATTTGTAACCTTAATTTTAATGTCACTTTTTTAGCATGCATAAAAATCCTTGAAAAACTCTCCTTTTCTCCTCAAACACGCAGTGATTCACAAACCCTCCCCTCTCCCCGTAAACGGTGTGTTACAGATACCTCGATAAATACACTAAAAAGCTTTTGCAGAGGATTTCTTCCTTTTGGTTGCAGTGAGGGAGGAGTAAATAAAAGGATTGATGTGCCCTGTTAGCTGTTGACCAGGTTTCATGTGGTGTGTCTTTCCTTTGGCGTGCTCGGAGAAGCAGAGGATTTCAGCACCTCGCCCACAGCATCCACCTCCTGACAGCAAAACTTGTCAATAGAGAAGCATTCAGCACTTCATTATTTCTACAACCTGAGTGCATTTGCAAATTAATTGATGTGTGGGAGGAAAGGCATCTGCTATTGTAGAAGCCCTTAACTGTTGCAGCAGAACTAGAAATAAACTGGTGAGCTGTGGTGAGCTGAGATGGTGTTGCAGGTGTTGAAGCCTCTAAAGTGGCATCTTGTCCTTTTTGCCTGTTGTTTTTGATATTTAAAAAATAAGAAAGACAAACTAAACTTCTCACTGAATTGTGACCATGGAAACAAAGAGCACAATAAAGATAATACCTTATATACTTCTATATGGTTATTTAGCAAGTTGTTTCTTATTTCTTGCTGGCTCAGCACCAAAAGAGAGTTTTAATTAGGCCTGTAATGAATGACTGGGAGCGTTTTAAAGGCTATTAATCTTGTGGTGTAATTGAGTTAATTATAATATCATTACAAGCTCCCATGAAAATAGGATGAAGTGTATTCCATTTGTTTTACTCCTAAAGATGTTTCTGAGGTCCCCCAGCTTCCTCTCAAACACTCCTACTGCAAATCTTCAGTGCTGCCAGAGGGAACTGTGAAAGCATTCCCTGGGACACCGCACCAAACCTCCTGTTGTGCCTCAGCCCAGTCCCAGCCCCTCCAGGCTGCCCCTTGCTCTGGAACTGCACTTACAGGAGCTCCTTGCAGTGCTGGGTGTCTTTTTCAGCTTTCCTTGCCCAAAACGAGTAGTATTTTCTTGTTTTTCCGGTTTCCCATCAGCTCCTACCCGAGCGTGGCAGATGAGAGTAAGAATATGGGATCTATTTTCAGAAATAAAGATTACAGCAGCTTTCGAACTGTTACTCTTTGTGCTGTGGTAAAAAAAATGTGTAGCAAAAGAGGTGTTTTTGCAAAGCATATGGCTCTTCCACTCGCTGAGACTACAGTAAGTTTTGGATTTGGTTGTAAAACATCTCTGTGCTTTTTGCACTCTCTAGTCAGAGTGTGACATCTCCAACAGATGGACAGATAAACTTTCCATAATCCATGCCTTTGGTTTCAGAAGAGCAGATGAGATTCTCATTTGTAAAAGTTGTTTAGGAAAACCTAATCTGTCCAAGTCTGTTGTGTGCTTAGGTTTGGGATGTGAAAAAAGGATACTCAGCCTTGGAGTTACTGATAGTTTTGGGGCTGTCTCTTTGCCAAGTGCAAGGTCAGCCCTGCTTTTGTATGGACTTCAAACAGTCTTAGAGCCTTTGCCAGGGAGGTGCAGGTTGGACATCAGAATTTCTTCACTTTTGGGCTGGTCAGGCATTGGGAGGGGCTGCCCAGGGAGGTGGTGGAGTCACCACCCCTGGAGGTGTCCAAGGAACGACTGGATGTGGCACTCGGTGCTCTGGGCTGGGTGACAAGGTGGGGATGGGTCACAGGCTGGGCTTGATGACCTCAGAGGGCTTCAGAACTGTGTTTATGGTGGAACAAGTTCAGTGCTCCAATCCCCTTCCCTCTGTTCTGGCTGATCCACTGGCCTGTCTGCTTTTTGTAACCCTCTATTAGCAGGATTGTTTGGGTTGAGTGATTTGAAAACCTACAATCAAGAGTTGTTTCCAACCTTAGCCCTGCTGGGATGGTAGAACTGCCTTTTTCTTTTCTTTCAGGAACTTTGCTGGTCACACTTGTGTCTTTTCCATCCTCTTGACTATTACAGATTTTGTAAATAGTTTAGAAATGCCAGCTTGTGATGTATGGGCCTCTTTAACATTTCTTTGATTTATGTGCACTGTGCTGAAAAAAAGCAGAGGAAGCATATTATTCTGGAAAAAAATGTTGCCAGTCTTCCATTTTTTCAGTCTTAGTTAAAAGCTACACTTTTATCAATCAAACCTGATAGATTCTTTTTTCATTCCTAAGTACATTCATAACTTAACTCTTTAAAATCTAAAGAGATAATTTGGCTAAGACTTTTATCAATGTCTGCTTATTTTTTGGATGTCTAACTTGAAATATCCTTTAACCTGATTTTTCAGAAAAAGAAGAGTTTCAGTTTTTGTGAACCAGTGCATTTCAGCATTCTGGTTGCAGGACAGTGGTTATGGTCCTTTCCCACAGGTATTTTATGGTTGTTTCTTTTTGACACTCATCCTTCAGGATGCAGCTCCTGCCCAACTTCCAACCACCTGTCCAGGGTGAGTCCAGGGTTTGTCTGTGCAAAAGTCTGTGGTGTTACCTGTGAGGGTGAGAGTTTAAACCTCCTCCTGATGAATTCTAATAGTGACCTTTAATTTAAGATTTGCTCTTAGTCGTGTTTGAATGTTTCCTGAGGGTTACTTTATACTGTCTCGGAAAGGAGGATAAATTAATCTGGTCATGAGCATTCTGAAGCTGTAGTAGGAATGTTCTTAAAAGGAAATAAGCCACATGCATCTGTTCCAAAATTCACTCTCCAGCTTCAGGCTTTAATTGCTTGTCGCCAGCAGGCTGGAATTTAGCATTCCCAGCAGCCTTGCTTCGGGATGCCTGCTGGATGTGAAGAGAGCTGTTAGCAGAAGTAACCATTTAAAGCAGAATTATCTCCAGTTTAAACACTATTCCTGCAGCCCCTTCTGCTGGCACAGCAGGGTTGTCACCTCTAGCACTAGAGAGTGGTGGTGGCTGGTGTAGCTTTGACAGGGTCTGTCTGTATGCCCACGGCATACCTGCCTTGGGATGAGCTGGAGTTCTGCCCTTCCAGGCCAGTTCATTGAGTTATCCTTCAGAAAATGTGTGTGTTCAAGCCCTGCAGAGCACCTGAAGGTTTAAATAAGCATAAAACAGTTTTTCTTCTAAAGAGGTAAAGTGGTGTGTAATCCCAGATTATGATTACTCTGCCTCTTTATCCCCATCACAGACTAGATCTCTTTAAAACTCAGTCTGTTGGCTGCGTAGTGTCCCTTTGTGTTGATATTATCCAAAAATCAGGAATATGTCACTGCTGTAACTATTAAATGGATTCCAGAGTACTTTAAGTAAAAAAAAAAGATGTGGAGGAGGAGCAGTGGCTTTTGCAGAGACTTTGAACAGTGCAGGTCACTTTATTGGCAGCAAGGATGCAGATGCTGAAGTTTTGACCAATTTCTTGCAGAAAGTGCTGCCAGATTTGCTATCTCTGCATGGTAAAAAGCCAAAGGCTTGCAAGCAGTATTGGAGTGAGGGAACATTCATCAGCAGTAGTTCATCAGCAGAACTTCAATGTTTTCAAAAGGAAAGTATGGGAAGAATGCACTTTAAGGCTGAAATCTGACAGTAATTAAAACACCACTCTGAGCAACAACGGGAATTCAAAGAGAGTGGAATAAAAACTGTAGCAAAGAGAAACAGGGATATGTAGCAATGCATTCCCTACTAGGGTGTTATTATATATATAAATAAAAATACCTAAACTTGGTTTTGAACTCCCAGGCAGAGGGAGGGAGGAGGAGAGACCTAAGGGAAAAGCAAGGTTGTCTGTGCATGCTGATGTTCTCAGGCTGCTCCATATCCTGATTTATTGAGCAGGATGAGGCCAGGGCTCTGTGCCTTTTGGTGCCAGGGCCATGTGAGAGGATTGGAAGAGATGGGTGAGCTCATGGCTTGCCCAGCTTAGTCAGGTCAGGGTATTTAGGGAAAGGTGCAGTAACTTTGGGACAGCGGTTTTAGAAAAGAGAGGAACGGGGGCAGCCTTTGTTCTTGTCACAGATAGGTATTTGCTGCTTAAATATTCTTGTAAGGTGGAAAGTGTTGGGGGGGGCATAAATGCTTTTAAAAAATAGAAAAAAGTATCTTAATTAAACTGTAAACTAGAATAGAGACAAAATGTCTAGCTTTCCTATTAATTGAAAAGCCTGCAACCCAGTTCCATAGGAGAAAAACCAACGAGTAAAGAAATCAGAGACGTTTCTTTTGGTTTATTTAATCTGTTTTGGTCAAGTCAAGAATTCAGCTATCCTAAAATATGATCAAATGTTGTTTGGAGAGAAAGAGAATTTCCAAACCAGCCTCATTATCTCAGAGAAGCGAAAAAATATCAATTAAGGTGGTGTAATTTTTCTCTTGCCTCCTTTAGTCTGCAGAGATGAAACTGGGGGAGTGTCTTGCTTGTTGCTCTTTTCAAAAGAACGAGTAGAGTTTTATCATAATGGACAAATCCCTCGTTAGCTGGAAGGGAGAAATGGTTTAATGATGAGGGGCAGAGCACTGTGCATCTTAAAGGAGGCAAATGTGCATCCCCAGGATTGCAGTGAACTCAGAAAATGCCACAATGGGTGGTATCTGTCAGCTGCTTCTCTGAAAGTTTGTTTCTTGGAGGAAGGGAAAGAAACATTTTTTTATTACCTATACCTGAGACAATGCTTTTCTGTTTATGTGTATGGTCAGTAAGTATTTACATAAGAATGGAAAAATAACAGGATAATGTGATTATAAAGAACATTGTTCTAAAGGAAATCTGTTGGTGCTTAAAAAACTTTAAATAATGGCAATTATAAATGTAATGTGCAGCTTGTGAGCTGATGTGATCAGTTGCTAATGCTCCAAGTGAATGGTTTTTGCTTTCTCCTTCTGTTGTTTTGTTTTTTCCTGACTCTTACCTTCATTCAACCAATTTTGCAACTTTGCATGGCCTTGTCAGTAAGTGCAGTGCACTGAGTTGTTTGCTCAGCACTCAGCACATGCAAAATCTCCAGCCCATGAATTATGGAAACCAAAGACCTCGAGACCCAGCATCATTCTAATGATGGAGCTTTAATTTTTAAAGTTATGACTGGCCATGTTTGCTCTGCAGTGTCTGTTATGAAATACAATCCTACAGGTCTCAATACAAACCTGTCTGTGATGAGCTGGTTGGTGAATGAAGGGACCTTTCTGAGAGTCTGCCTGGAGCCTTTGGCTGGAGCAGTTTCTGTCTGCTCCAAACGTTAACGAGCATCTGCAGAACACAGTGGGAATTTTGGGGGGATGAAAGGATTCCTTTTTTCGTTGTTTTAATTTTATTTCTGGTAAGAAAAGTCACTGAGGTAGAATGAATAAAAGACATTAGGTGATTAACATCTTAGAAAGTATTAATGCTTTCAGAGCTGAATCAAGTCTAATTCTCTAATACTCCTTTAAATGGTTCATGTGAAAGCCAAAGATGACATCTGTGATTGAGGAAATTGCCCTCCTCCCAATTACAGCCATGAGCAAAGTGACTCCCAAGTGCTCTCTCTGTTGTGATGTGTTTCACTTAGTGAGGAAGATTGGGAGCTGTTAATAAATGAGTGTAGTTTTCATATACTCAGGAACACTGAAAATGTGAATTACGGCACCTGTAAAACATTAGTGATAATATTTCCTTCTAGAAAACACAGGCCATGTGGCCCCTAACATGGAAAAATAATGAATCTTAAGAAAATTTTAAAAGTAATCCAAGTTCTGTTTTTATTTACCTTCCTGTAAAGCTTATATAGTGAAGTGTTATTTTCAGTACTTTTCCTACATCCTTGAGAACTGGAGTCGCTTTTGATTTGAAAATGTAGAATTCACACATCTACTTGGAACTGCACTTTTAAGAAAAATATCAGCTATCATGAGACTCATCATGAAACTGTGCAAGTTGGCACTGGGGTAAATCCTGGCTGCTAAATGTTGTCAATTGATTTTTGTTGTCGTTGTCTTTGATTTCTTGGTTTTCCGAAATAGATTTTCTGTTTCATCTGCACGTATTGGGGGAAAAAGATCCATCTCATTGAAATGGTGTGGAGGAATATTTCATTAGGCAGTAAAGACACAGGAACCAGTTGGAATCCCCCAAAGCTGAAAGACATGAATGCTTGTGTAATAAAGCCTTGTCTGATGGGGACTTCCTTTGCAGCTGATAAGGGAATGATTTGCAGTATTGCCTGTGCTGCAGCAGGACTCATTTCAGTGAGTATTTACCATATTTTATGGCTAAAGCTGTTTCTGTTTGCCATTCTGGTAACCCTTAAAGAGTTGATGTCCTGTGAGCTCAGCTCAGCTCCCCTCCATGAGCCTTTCAGCACCCACAGCACCCTCTGACAGGACATTCCACCTGCATTCCCGAGGGTGGAGAAAATGTGTTCAGGAATGTTCTCTTATTAGTAAGCAAAAAGTTGGGGGGGATTGGTATGTTTTTGGCTGAGATTTTCTCTCCTGGCCAATGCTGGCAGACAAAGGTGCTTCTCTTGCAAGAGTTAAAAGGAGCTGACTGGCACGTGTATTATCCATCAGACTGATGAGTCTCCTGGCTGTAGTTTTTGTGCTTGTGGTCCTGCTTTGGCACTATTTTGAGTCTTGTTTCTGCTCCTCGGAACAAATGATTAAGAACCAGTTTTAGTTAACACCCTCCATCCCCAAAAAGGAGTGCATCCTGTGCAGTGCAGTGTGTGATACTTGAATAATGCATAAATCAAGTTGGACAGAAGCTGCCTGTCAGTTTTATTAACTTTGACCTTTTCTCCCATTATAAAGATGGTTTGGTAAATATTTAATCGCCCTTATAGATTTTGACAGTTGGATCTGCATTCCTGGGAGCAAAGGTAGATGATGAAGAAATGCTTATAATTAATAAAAATAGCTTAATCACTGGGAGTCAGCCTTGAAGGACAGAATTGTTTTTTAGAATATATTTCTTTTTAATTCCTTTTGGGTTTTGGTTTTTTTTTTACTACCTGAGCACTGAGTGTCAGTCTGGGAGGTTTTGAAATGTTTTTGAAAGGTTGCCTTTAAAATCCATCTCTGATTAACACTGGTGATTAACTCCACCTCTGAGCAAGTGTCCAAATGGTGTTATTTTCCTGAAATCCCTGTCAGTGTCATTCTGCACAGGGGACACCAGTGAAGGTGTCACCAGCACAGACTGGTGAGGGGGAGCCGCTCGGGGCAAGATGTAAGAAGAAAAGGGAAAAGCATTTTCCTGGAGTCCAAGGGATCTTGTGCCAGAGCTGCCTTTCCCTTTAATTCCCTGCATTTTACGCTCCCTGAAATTCAGGTGGTGAAGATTGAAAACTGAGCCCCTGACACTGAAACATCACCTTTCAAATGGACCCTCCGGGGCTGTCATTGATTTTTTTTCATTTCAGAAACCTGTCAGAGAAAAACAAATCTGAGCAAAATTCCTTGGTTGGGCAGGACAATCCCCCCCTTCCCTGGCAGAGCATGATTCTCTTCCCATTAGGAATTCCAGTGGTCTTCCTGTTGTGCCATGGCTGAGATCAGGAGCCTGATGGGAATCCTTGGGGATGTGCTGAGCATTGACATTGAATTGGCTCATGGGATCCCTTCCCTCCTTTTCAGAGCCATTTTCAAGTGGATCAGTTCCAGGCTTTGTTCCCCTCCCTTTCAGTCAGTCCCTGCAGAACAGCTTGGCCTGAGACCACTTTATTTTCAGAATATTTTTAAATTGTAGTTTCCTAACCATAACCCTTTCCTTAGGTGCAGACCATGGGATTAGAGGTGTTAACGTGTTGAAATGGGTCACCTTTTTCAGGACAAATCTTTAAACAATATAAATGAACTCATAGATGAAGGCCTTGGAATGATGAAGGAAATTGTGTATGTGTGAAACTTCATTTCCTGCTTTAAAAATCGGGAAATAACAATGTCATTGAAAGGGTTTGGAGGGGAACTTGTTGCACTTGGAGCTGGTTCCAGAGCAGGCACAGCCCTGGAGCTGCTCTTAAATCTGAAAGCTGTGGGAGGGCACTCAAAATCTTGCAGATTCATGTTGTGTCCTTCATAAATTTGTCTTTTATTGGCAAGAAAAAGAAAAGTTTAGAGGAGAAAGCTCCTGCATGTGAATCCTTCTGCAATGCTATGGAGATGTGCGAGCAGGTATTTTAAAGGCAAGATTTTTATTTACAGTGGTAGAAACTTCTTTGAGAATGTTTTGTGGTTTTATGTTTAAGGAGAAAAAGATGAGTGTTATTTCTAAGGAGCTGGTTTATACAGTGAAAGGCTTGCCTCTGTCCTCCTCTTATCATCTTCCTAAAAGTAAGAATGCTTGGTCCCTTGAGAGGAGAAACAATCTCAACATTTAAAAGCAAGCCCAGGTTTCAGGAGAGTTAGACTTGAGAGAAGTCTTTGATTCATCCTCTTCCTTGCCCTAATGCATAACTTCTCCTGATGCCTATTTCACAGCAGACTTTTTTCATGTGCTTTTGTTCCCATCATCTTCCATCCAAGCAGTGGATCTGAAATGCCTCACATTGACTGACTGGCTGTAATCTGAGTCCCGTGGTACAGGTGGTGGAGGACTGACACAGGCAGAGTGCTGCAGTGGTGTGTATTCTGATCTCTCTCTTTTCCCCATCCAGCTGCAGTACCACGCTGGGCTGGCATCTGGCCTCTTGAATCAGCAGTCCCTGAAACGTTCGGCCAACCAGATGGGAGTCTCTGCAAAGCGCAGACCGAAGGCCCAGCCAACAACTCTTGTCTTACCTCCTCAGTAAGTAATGGAAGGGCTGGAAGAGTTTCCATGGGGAGGGGCACATTGTTTCTTTTAAACGTTTTATTGTTTGGTTTTGGCTGTTTTGTTGGGTTTTTTAATCATCATAGTAGCACCTTTGTGCATTCTTGTTTCATACAATATAGTTTTTCTTGGTGGATGGGATTGGGTGGGTGCCCCATGGAACCAATATTTTGTTTCTTCTGTTCATGGAGGTGCCATCACAACAGAAAAATTGCAAAGATTCTCCTTTGTAGCAGCTCATGAAAAGTTTCTGCAACACGAGGTTGTCATTGAGGAACAATGTTCCCCTGATTAGTATGACTTGGAGCTTCAAGTAGGACTTTTCTGAAGGTCCTGAAGGGCTGAAGCCAAAAGTCTTTGGTGTGAGTACTTGCTCGGCAAACGTCTGTTCCGAGTCCATCTGTTCACCATATGTTAGTTCTGCGTTGGATCTGAACCTCTTTTACAGGTGACAAGCAATTATGAGGACACTTAGAAACTGTTTGAGGACAGAGAGTATCAACACTTTCAGGGAGCCTGTGTGCTGATGCCAAAAGCACAGAGATGTCCACAGCTAAGCTTATAAATTAATAAACTGCCTAAAATATTTAGTTACATGTAAGAAAATGATTATTATAGGAAAAATGAAGTGCTAAGCAATTGTTCATTGTACTGAGCATCCTTGTAGTTTGTGAGAAGTGCCTGCTTTTCTTGATGAAGCAAGTCACTGATGTATAAACACTGCTATCAGAAACCTTAGAGCTGCAATAATAAAGGTCCCTGTTGTCACCAGAGCCCACAGTTGTACATGTAGAGGTTTTTTGTCTTGAAGGCAATGAGTTAAAAATCAGAATCAATAGAGCTTTGCCCTTGTATATTAACTTTAAAGTGCTGGTAATTCAGGAATCCATCAAATGTTCTATTATTTTACCAATACATCAGACAAAGAAGGGTTACAAGGGTGGCTTAGCAGAAGTTTGAAAACCAGATGTTCCTCTCATAGGTGTGGAAGAACTGGAGGTATGCTGTGACAAAACTAGCCAGTTAGTTTTCCTCCTCTGTTGGGGTATCCAGAGCTTCAGATGGGACTTCTCCAAGAAGTCTAAACTGGAGTTCTGTGGTCCCAGTTGCCACAGGTTTTTCAGAAATTCTTAAAATATTTTGGTGGGGTTTTTTTATCTTAATGTGAGATACATAATACACGTATTTAGAAGTATTGTAAGTCCTTTTATCTGCAGGTGATTTTTCCTTCAGTGGTGCATTTACCTGGAATTTGCAGACAGAATGAAATTTTAGTGTGGTAGCTAAACTTCAGCCAGGAGTTGAATTATGTTTCAGTATCTTATTACCACTTCCAGCATTATTCACAGGGATAATGTGTTTCTGCTGAGCTGGTCCTTTATCTCTCACTGGTTTCCTCCTCTCTGGCATCTCTTTGCCCTTTCCATATTTGTTCTTATTTGCTATCTTGGTGTGTCTTAAGAGAATAATAGTTATATTAAGTCAAATCAAATACCTGTTGAGCTCAATATCTTGTCTCCAACACAGGGCAGAAGCAGATTATGAAAAGACTTATGAAAATAGGCTTATGAAAAGTATTTAAAAAAGATAGAAGTGTGACAAATGGATTTTAATATCTTGATTTTGCTATAGTTTCATGCAAATAATGATGAATCATACTGTGATTTCCCCCCCCTCATTCTTTATAAAATGCAAAAGAAGAAAACATGCAGGTGCAAAACTACAGATCTCCTTGAAAAGGCATCCTGAATACTAATATTCCCATGGCAATTCAAGGACTGGGTTATTTTTAGCTTTATTAATTCATCAGGAAAGGGGTAACTATTTCTTGGTCTGTTTTTGCTTTGATGTGTGCTATTAAAATTAAGTTCAGTGACAAGTCTTTGGGCTGAGTAACAACGAGTCAAGTGTCTATTAAATATTGTTCAGAGCAACTATATTGTTAGGAGCCTTAAACACAAGTGTTTAAAACCAGCTGTATGCCAAAATGTTGTTTTAGGAGAGCAGATTGGAGCAAAGAGCAACACTGCAGTCATTCCCTTCTGCCAGCAAAGGAATGCAGGAAACACTTGCTCATGAGGTGATGATTTGGGCGAAGAAGCTTCTAAAACCTGTTTTAATTTAATGCAGATTTTGCACATGGGTAGTTTGGTAGTAAACATGTCTTCATTTGAGTTAAAGGGAGCATTAGAGAGCATGTTACTAATCTGCTTATTTATTTATGTTTCTGTTCCTTGAAGAAGCTGCATGAGTAACTTTGGTTATTGCATTGCCTTCTTAATGGCAGTGGTGCAAGCTGAGCAATTATCTTTGATCTTTACTGCTGTGGTGGGACTGCAAGTTGTATTCCTCAAACTAAACATCCCCAAATGCTGTTTCTTCTCATGAGGGTGGTGACAGAGCACAAGAAGCAAGTTTTGTGTTGATTCAGTGTTCACTGGAGCCCTCGGGCTCTCTCTCTGCTCTGCTTTTCTTCTTTCCTCTCCAAAATGCCTTTTTAAAAAAAACCCAGAGGAACAAACTGAACCCCAAACCTTTCAGTCTGTCTCAGAGGCTCTGCCATCTCTTCTTGTGTTTATAATCACAGGAGGAGCTGGAGAAAGGGATTTACTACTGGCAAAGCTGATTCTTGGTGGGCTCCCAGCCCTTTATCCCTCTCCAGCCCCAGAGTGTCTTGGGTTGTGCTCTGGTTTGGAAGAAGCTCCAGTTTTTCACCAGTCAATACCTGAAACAGCAGCAGCAATTTTGAATCACAAAGGTGGTTTTGAATGTGGAAGGTCTTTGTCCTATGCAACCACTACCAGAAAATTCACATTTTCTCTCTGTTGACATGACCTGAGGGCTCCTCGGGGTGCGGAGCAGCTTCGAAGAGAGGCCTTTTGCTGTTGGGTTTTGCTTTTCAGAGTGGTTTTCACTGGCTCTGCAAGTGCAGAAAGGAGGGCTGGATTGATGTGTGTCTCATCTCTAGCCAAATGATCTGTGTGAGAAATGACTAACTGCTGGCTGCTTTCTCTGCCTGCTTTGTCCCTCCTTCTGTCTCCTATTAACAAGACATCTCCCTGTACGTGTTAATAGATGCGTTCCCTCACATGCTTCTCATCTGGCTGCTGGTTCCTTCCTTCTGCTGAGGAATCTCAAAGCAGGCTTTGCTGAAGTGCTGAAAGCTGTCAGCTCCTTCCCAGGCACTGGGGAAGTGTTTGTGTGCAGCCCTTGTGAAAGCCAGGGGGGCTGCCTCTGCTTTCAAATCAAGAAGTAAAGACAATAAGAAATGATGTCTTGGTTTTTCCTTTCCTCTGGAAATGCAGTAATTGATGCAGTTAATTAATCTTGTATTGTTGGCCCCACATCTCCCAGGTGAATTCCCAGTTGTGTCCATGACCCAGAGGGAACAGAATGCTCCCAGAGAGATGGTCTCTGACACTGGGACCCCCTTTTGGCATCCCAGCAGACTCTGGTGTGTCACTGTCCAGCTGGAAAATGCCAGCAGGGAGTCACTGTGAGGTGAGGAAGAAGAAGGAGGAGAGGAAGCACAGGATGTTGACTGTATTCTTGCAATGAGTTCATTGTCCCACACAAGAGGGTCAGGTAGTTTTAATGGGAATTTTTAGGGGTCTCAGTTGGAGACTCTGTGACTTGGACAGCTCTGTTGTGTGGGGCCTTCTTAGTGCTCCCAGATGATTCATCTGTCTTCTCTGTCTGCAAGAAAATTGCCAGAAGAGGAACTTGATCACCACAAAAGGTACTGACACTCTTGCCCTTTATGGTGCCTTTTAGGGTCATTTGTTGTCACTTTGTGGTTTTGGAAAAATAAGCACACTATAAACAATAGGAAGTCTGGTTGTTGTTTGACAACTTTAGGCTCAATGAACAGAGAGGTTTGGATAAAAGAGAGTCCAATTTTTTTGTTTTAAGGCCCTTCAACCTGTCTTGTAAATCTCTTCTGGTCTGATGGATGCCACAACCTGACAGTGAAAACATTGTAATAGATTGAGTAAAAATCTTGGTGAATTTGTACTCTATTGCTGGGAGCACACCAGGAAAATTACTTTTCCTTTATTAAAAAAAAGGACAATGCTGCCCATGATATTGTTGTAGATAAATGTGCCACAAATCTGTGAAGATAAGTTTTTTCTTTTAGGAGGTAATAAGGACTTGAGGATATAGACTCTGGACAGCCAGGTTTTTTTTGGCCACTTGCTCTGGGTGAGATGGAGGAGGTCTCTAAAGTGCTCTCTGCACCTCAGAATCCATTGGGATTCTTCTAGAGAACATGAATATATTCAAAAGTCTGTGCTGTGTCCATCCTTTGGAAGCACATTGGATAAAGATGCTTTTTAATGAGTGGTCTCCTTAAAAAGAGTTAGTTTACTGGCTCAGCAAGTGTCTGTTCATCTGGATTTGGAAAAGAAATAAATAAATGTGCAGATATCCCAGCCTCTGTGTTTATTGTAGCTTGATTCAATACCAACATAGTCAAAGTGCTGTTCTGTCAGAGCATTAATTCCCTGTCAATTTAATGCTCCTGTCATATAAGTAGCACTGTCAGATTCTGTTGTGTTTGTGTACTGTGTACATAGAATTCTGCACTGTAGAGTCTATTGCTATTTTTAACAGTTAACTGAAAGGTAAGTGTGTGTGTGTATATATATACACACATATATATTTATAAACTATACAACCAGTCATCAGATATGACAGAATAAATTATTTGGAATGTAATTTGTATAATATATCATTTTTGCATTAAGGAAAAATCCTGATGAGCCCTTTGCCAACTGTTTTTTTTTTGAGGAAAACTTTTTTTTTTCAGCATTTTGTTTTATAAACAGCATCTAATTGCTTCCTAGGTTCTAGGATTTTCATTCTGAAAGAAAGGCAGGATATTCTAAAGGTACTGACAAAGCATGCTTAAGACAGTAAATGTCTGTAAGTTTTGTATTTTTTAGGAGAAATTGTTTAAAGTATGTTGTGTTAGAGATATGAAATGCCAGCTGGGGATTTGCATTTTGAAACCAAGAGTTCCAGGCTGGGTTGGACAGGGCTTGGAGCAACCTGGGCTAGTGCAAAGTGTCCCTGCCCATGGCAAGGAGGAGTGAGAGAATCTTTAAGTCCCTTCCAACCCAAACATGCTGGGCTTCTGTGATGTACCAGTTCACCAGGTGTAGGCTGTGGGCACTGGGGTTATTGATATTTGGCAATAATTCAGTGTTATGAGCTGAACTCCAACCTCTGAGCCTCTCCTTGAAGGATTCAAGAGGAGAAGAGTGAAGTGTGTGGCTTTATGTTCCCGTTTTTAGAAAAGTCATCACAAGTTCTTTATGCAGTTCTGAAATTCTTCTTTCCCCACACTGGCAAAGCTGCATTAAGTATCAATATTCATTAAATACCATGGAGATGATAATGTAATAAAGCAATAATCCTCAGGCCCACATCTATACTTCTCTCCAGAAGAGCTGAGGTTGAGAATATAATTAAAGATTAAAACTCTGTTTGCATGCTGGAACATGGAGATCTCTTCTCGTACATGATGGGGAATTGTATTAATAAGGAAGAGATCAGTTTCCAATAACTTTCAATACTGGGAGCTCATTTCATATCCCTGTTCCTGTTTAAGTTTCTCGTGGAATTCCTTTAGCTTGGTTTTAGCAAGACAGTGCAACAGGAACTGTAAAAGAACGTGTTGCTGCAACACGTGACCCTTTTGCTCCACAAATTAATCCCTTTTTATATGAAGAAAAAAAAGATTAAAAATTAGTTCTTTATATTGTAAGACAATAATATTTACAAGACTAAGTTTAATTACTTTGCAGCTGCGTGGCGTGTCGATGGAACATTAATTTTAGTGTTTGGTGCCTTGTGCACAGTTTGGATCCCAGCATTGTGCTGTTTTCCTTCTATATTTAGCCAGTTGTTGAGCTCCTGTTGCACAGCTGGTTTGTGGAGCTCTTTCAGAGGCACTTGCAGGGTGTTGCCTTGCCCTGACACTGCATTTATCCCTCCCTGCCCTGCTGTTCTTGGGGGTCAGAGGTTTGTGCAGGAGCTTTGGGTGACTCTCATATTTCACCTGGTTCAACTAAGTAGAAAATATCTTTAATCCCTTCTATATTGTAGTTCATCAGCTTGTTAAATAACTAAACAGTGGTGCTGGAGGGGGTTGGTGTAATGACTGTGCTGCTCTGGAATTTTTCACAGGAATACAAATAGTGTATATGTAGTATTTCGTTTCTTTAAAGGAAAAACTGCAGAATATCCAAACTGCCACCTACAGCTCTGCTTCAGAGAACAGCAACTTCCTTAAGTGAAATATCAAGCCATGCAGAATATAATAGAGAATAATGAGCAAACAGGAACCAGTATTTTGACAGCTTTGTTACAGGAAAATTAGTGCTTAGGAATTCAGATCATAATGAATTTCAGCAGCTGTTGAAAATATCTTAATTTCAAGTTATTTTATGATACAGCCATGTGTGGTTTGTTTGGGATTTTCCTTCAAATTTCCCTGCTGCTACCAAGCAGAGATGACACCAGTTGCTTTTAGACAGGTTGTTTTACAGAATAGAAACCTGACCCTGTTAGAGAAAGGGTTGTTTCAGTGAATATTGTTGGGTACTTCTGGTTCTCTGAAATACAGTAATAAGTATTAAAGTTGGCTCCTAGGGGATGGGAGGAAGGTTTTAATTCTCTAGTCTTCTTAGTTTTCTTCTCAGCAGTGTTTCCCCACACCAGAAAGCTAAGAAATCTGGGTCACTCCAAGGTGTGGTGGTAGAAATTCTGATGAAAGGTACAGTGACAAGAACAGGGATGGGCTGACTGTTCCTTTATCCTGCTGCTTTGTGTGTGTTTGGGTTCAATAAGGGGGGAAAGCAGTCTGCTGTTAAATGGAATGGCAATCTGTCTCTCTTAGTTATGTGTGTTTACTGCTTAGTACTCAGTAGAATACAACTGGAAAGAAACAAATCCACAGTTTTGGTTCCTGAGGGGCTTTATTAGACAGCTCCAACGAGATCACATCCAGTAACGTACCAGGGATGGAACATTGGTCATCTTATTATTTGTAGCCAAAGATACCTTATAAACTCTGCTTCAAAGAGAGGAGAGGGTGATCTAGTTCAACTTTTTGTTTCAGTGTAAGAGGTAAATTTTAAAATAAAGTGCTCTTAATTTGCTTTGTGGCTCTTTGTTTTCAGTGCTGTTCTCTTGGGTTATCTGTGGTGTTAACTTTGGAACCTTACAGATGCTTTGTGACCTGTTTAGATACCAGAGATACAGAAGACAGGCTTTACAGTTTTGTACATCTTTTGAAATACAGTTATTTTAAACATTTTAATCTTGATTTAATCTCCTAATGTGTTGATATATCTGACAGCAGGGTTTTCTGCAGTAATCTTCTTTGTTTTGTTATGCCAAGTCAGGGCCTTTTTTTTTTGGCTGTAGTTATATGCTGAATTTAATTTCATTCCATCAAGTACTGTACAGCTGCATATTTTCTTACAAAGTAATTACAGAAAACCAGCAGGCATTGATCAACACAGATTGTCCAAAGGAAATACTTTGATTAAAACTAAATGTTCCTTATGATATTCATTAATATGACAATAATTTCTATCCATACAATACAAAAGACAAGGATCTTGGATGTGGCTTTATCCACAGTTAATTATTGAAATCTGCATTGGGTTAGAAGGGTCCTTAAAGCTCATCTCATTCCAGGGTGCTCCAACCTGGCCTCGAACACTTCCAGGGATGGGGCAGCCACAGCTTGTGTTTGAACATGGAGGAGAAATCTGGTTAATTTATTCAGTCTTCAAGAACTATTCTAACCAACTACTATGGAAAGAGAGTGCATGGAATTCAAATTTCCTAATTTCTGTACAGTGTGTGAAGCTTCACTTCAGGTGTGCTGGGGCTGATGAGACCAGCTCTGTGCACGTGCCTGTCGTGGAGACACGAGCCAGAAGGGACCTGGGGCTGATATTTTGGTGTCCCATTCCACAAATAATCCCCCAAATAGGATTGCTGGGAGTGTGATGTGCAGCCCTGTGTGACTGAGCACAGTGATTTGAATCATTCCAATCTACTTTGGGGGAGATTAGCTGGTACCCTCCTAGCTGGGAGGTGAGAAAGCTGAATTTTTGGGCCATGTCCCAGCCTTGATCTGCATGTTCATTTTCCAGAACATGCACAGATGCAGAGCAGACCCTCAGTGAGTTTAGTGGTACTGGGGAACTGCAGCCTTGTTGTGAAAGAGCAAATTTGTGACTCTTTGATGTATGTTTGCCTTAAAGGTAATGTTTGTGTGAAACTGTGCCATTAAAAGGTGGCAATTAATTAAAAGTTGTTCCTCAGTCCCAACTATTAGAAGATGCCCTTGCAGCATTTAGAGCAGAACATTAATATTGCACTGTAGGGAATCCCTGTACTTTCAGTGAAAAAGAAAGTTAAGGATGAAGATTTTAATGTGTAATTAAAGACTGCAAATACTAGTTTAACTGCTTGTTTCTGCGTCAAAAATTTAAAAAAATAACACAAACTACATGTGGTTGAACTAATTAAGACAGTAAAGAACAAGTTAGATAAGAGAGGAAATTTGTATGAGCCTAATAATGATATCAAAGCTTTTGCTAAAGCTGTGATTTTCTAACATGACTACTTTAACCCCCCCTTTTTTTGATTGTAGCTTTCCTGTTTGGGGGATGGGGATCTGAGGCTGCTTTGCTGCAGCAGACAATCAGTCTGAAAGGAATGAATTAAAACTGCTGCTTGCCAAATTCAGAAATGCATTACAGCAAGTGTTCCCATCTGCATTGGTTGTGGATTCCTTGTCAGAGATGAGGAGCAGGAAGAGCAGAGCTGGAATAAGGTGGAGGGAGAGGGTCTCCATATTTTGGTGGCTTAGCCAGCACAGCTCTATTGTATAATTTTATTGTATAACATGATATGAACTTACTGTGAATGTATTTATTAATGACTTTATTTCTTTACTGCTTCTTGATTCCAAGTAACCTTTGGTTATTTGAGAGGAAAACTAAACAGCTACATCAGGGGGGGTAAAAGTGATTTCAAATGTGAACCAGTGAGGGGAGGAAGCTCTAGGTGTGTGTCACAGGAAAAAGATCTCAAAATGCAAGTCATACCTGGAAATAGAGGCAATTAAAGTCCCCTGTAGTTTCAACAGTAACTCTGCAAAGGGGAAACTTTTTCCAGGTGATGGAACTGCACAATGGGGTCTGAGGGGACACTTAAATGCCCTTTCTGACTGCAGAGAATACAGAGTGGAACTGCTTTGCTCTGCTTTCTTTACCTGATGTTAAAAATAACTGTTATTACTTTTTAATTTCACTTTAGGGCATTCTCTGGGTATTCAGGTATTCATGTGTTTACAAGGAACCCTATGGATGGGTTAAATGAAAAAAGCTTGGGTAGCAAATTCCAGCTGATGACTTCATAGTTTTCTCCTCTAAATATAATCTTCATTTGTAATGATTTGGAGCGTTTTGGTACACTTAGTTTACTAGTCCCATTTTCCCAACTGCCAGTGGGAGAAATAAATGAAATGGCACCATTAGAAGTTTCCCTGGGTGAAGTGACTCGTTTGTCATCCCTTTATAGAGGCTGCTCTGCTGTTTTTTCCTTCCCGATGGTTTAATTTTTCAAGGCATTTTCTCTTTGCTCTGTAGGTTTTACCTACAGAAGGATAACACCACCCTTTCCATTTCAGTGGTGCTACTCAGCACAATGTGTATGTCACTTGGAAAACAAGTGTATTGATAGTGTGATGCACATTTCTAATTGGACATTCACTTCATTGTTAGTTTATTTAACTGACTCTTGCCTTTGCATGGAACACAGGGAGTAAAAACTGCACAGGGAGGACCTTGTTAACATTGGCAGACTTGGGTTTGACTTTTTTCTGTGGCTTATTGCACTTTCTTTATTGTCTGTGAGTCATGGCCAGGGGAATCCTGTAGTAAGCCCTCTAATTTTAGCAACCAGAAAAGTCTCCATGTGGAAAGTTTTGCATTGAAATCACATTTATTCTTTTGTGTTGCTCAAGTTTGTTTTTACAAATAGTGTTTTGGGAAAATAAGAAAGAGTTTGGCACAGAGGCAAAGTAGTGAATTACTTTTTTAACCTTTTACCTCGAATGAAATGAAATAAAGATTGCATTGTGTATGATCCATTGTTGCCTGTGGTACTTTGATTCTGTCCCTCAAGTTGATTGTGGGACGGTGTTCAGCCTTTTCATTCTGTACCATGTGTGGTGAAAGCACTTAAAGATAGAGAGATTCCAAACTAAGTTCTTGCAGAGCAAGTTCCTGTTTCCTTGGGTTGTTCTGTGCCTCAGTTTCCCCACGTGAACAGTGTGAATTTATCACCTGGAAACTGCGGGAGAGCCCAGAGTGACTGGAGTAATAGTGGTACAAAGCTGGGATAAGAGAAGAGATAAGAGAAGGCATTAACCATAAGGCAGGTGCTTTCATCCAGGGGAAGAGTCTGGATTTTTGTCTTTTATTGTCAGTTGTTCAAGACCAGTTAATTTTTTACAAACTCCAAAGGCTGGGGGTGACAAATTGCAAGGAGTGAATGACCAGATAATTCCGATTTGCAAGGCCTAATAGGAAGCTCTCAGTATCCACTGTCAGGTTCCTTCTGATAAATGAGTGGTGATGGATTATCCTGCATCCTTTGTGTTCTTGCCTCCAGGTGTTCATTTCAGTGATGGAAGACAAAGTACCCACACATGAAATAATTACACACCAAGCCTGGCTGGAGCCTGTCAGTCTGTGTCGAGCTCCCTAAAGTTCTGCAGTCTCTGAACTGTTGGGCTCTTTTGCTGATTGTTGTCAGTGTTTGGTGTTGAAATCAAATGCAAGTGGCAAAAAATACCCTACTCTTTTCATGTATTTTAAGTCAGAATTTAATATCTGTGTCCAGAATAGCACTGAGCTCCCCTGAAGCCAAAACCCAGGCTTTTCTACTTCCCTGTTTTACATGCAGAACCTTCTTTCATTTTGGCTTTTGCATTTTGACAGTTGCTCAGCAAAGATGATGCTTTTGCTCATGACAAATTTTTGTGAGCCTTGTAGACAGGTCTTAAAAAGAGCCTTTTGTGAAGGACTGAAAGAAATCGAACTTGGATCTAAATTTGGGGCTAATCAGCTGCATGACAGACTCATATAGTCCTATCTAACAGTACTTTATCACAAATAACACCTAAGTTTAAACATTTTTTGCTTTTTAACTTCTTTTAATGGTTCAATTTTCAGTTTAAGTTAAGAAGGTGTAAGGCTGGCAAGGGAGATGTCGCTAGAGTGTATTGTCAGCAGGTAACCCCTAAATCTGAAAGTTTAGGAAATAATTCCTAGTTGATAATCCCTGGATTTTTGGTGTTTCAGCTGCTGAACCTTGTTGTGTCCATGGAGCACAGTGAACAGCCTCAGTAGTTGTAATTCCTCCAGCTGTTCTCCTGGGTGTTTATTCCTCTGCCAACCCCTCCCTACTCCAGCTGTTTGTATTTCCTAGTCCAGTAGGTGTTAATGGAAAAGTGTGCTGTGGCAGTGGCTGCTCCAACCTCTCAGCTCCGAATCCTCTTTGATTTCTTAGTTGGAGATGGAGTTGGAAGGACCTGGGGAGGTCATTGAGTCCATCCTCCCAATCAGTCAGATGAGCTGTGACATTGCCCAGCTGAATCCTGAAACCTCCAGGGTAATTACCACTGCCACTAATTATCACAACCACATATTACCCCTGCCCCTACCACTAACCATAATTCCATAATGGAATGGTTAGGGATGGAAGGCTGTGTTTGTGCTGTCACCAGAGCAGTCCTGGAGGTCCAGTTAGAGCTTGTTTAGGCAGGTCTGAAAACCCACTTCTTGAGAACAAAGGTGGACCCTTGAGAAGGAGGGTTTGAGGGGGGTGGCTGATGGAAGTGGAAAGCAGATATTTTTGAAGAAACTACATCAAGTGACAATGTAGATTAGAGTAGCTGCTTAAAAACCCACAGTGAAAAGCAGATGAGTTAACTCAAAGGAGTGCTGTGAGGAGGAGTGCTTGGCATTTAAAATAATAGTTGTATGTTTGAATTGAAAATTTGGCTTAACAGCAGTTTATATGTTGATACTTTTGTGATCTTTTCTACTTTGAAAGCTGCACTTCATTCAGACAAAAGGCGCCTCCTTCAACAACGTGACTTTACAGCATAAAGCATAATAGATGATAAGCAAATCTAATGCTGTCTAATCTTGGATGTTCCTAAGGAAGTGACATGGATTTCTTGACATGACAGAGCAGTGGTGGCTCTTGTGTGCTACGTGTAAAATGAGCTTGTGGGCAGAAAATGCCAGGTAGAACTGTTTTAACATGTGATTACGCTTTTAAAATGAGGATTTATTTTCGGTGCAAAGATAGCAACTCTAACACCACAGACAGAAAATCAATTATAATTTTTGCTAGTACAACTAAAATATTATCTGCTGCTACTAATCCCTTTTTGTTGTTCCACAATTGCTGTTTTCCCTCTTGTTTTTTTATGAAGTCATCGATGGGGTCTGAGATTCTGATATTGAAGCCTGAGTGTTGTAATATCCTTCTTTGTCTCCTGCTCTGTGCTTTTGCCTCTCTCTGCAGTGCCAGGATTGAATCATCTGTCTCTGTGCTGCTGTGTATTTAAACCATTGAATTCCTGGTGTCTTAGGCATCATCCTCCACCAGAAAGCTCTTATGCAAGTGAACCACGGTTTGCTCTTGCATTAATTGCTTTGTTAAAGTGTCAGCATTTACTGAATCTTAAAGGTCTGCATTTTGCAAATCTCTTGACTATTTTCTGCAGAAATTTTCCACACATCTTAAAATGCAGGTGGGAAGAAAAGTACAGAGAGAACCTGGGTGCTGGATGGTCCTTAGTTTTCAGTTTGTTTCAAATATTTCCTTATCTGTTACCTTCTCTGGTTGGTTGTTTCAGCAAATTTCAAGAAAGAGGTTTTTTTCCTCTCGCAGAAGTTCTGTCCACGGTTGACTCCCTTTGCTTTCAAACCCTAAACCAGCAGTTCATGTCCATCTCCTCAGTGTGAAGGAGAAGATACACTGAGAGAAGTGCAGCTCTGAGTGTGGGAGCACTGGTGTCACTGCCCTGTGACACTGGGAAATGTTTGAACACACATGTATTTCATCTCATGTTTTAGGAGTTCGGGGTGTTTTTTAAAGCCTTTGAAAAGAGTAAAACGAGCCCTTTGTTTTGTTTGCCCATATTTTGTCTTTTGCTGATGCAGAATTCTCACTGGTGGATGGAATTCCAACTGCATTTGTTCTGTTCTCAGTCAAACTTTCAGCTTTCCCATCTTTGTGCTTCCTTCCCCAAGGATGTTGTGCAATGTTTGTCTCCTTGTGTCTTTTACCAAAGAGTTACACAATGCAGTCAATGGCAAATATTTTGCCTCCTTTTTAAAAATGCCTATGAAGTGCTCTTGAGGATGGATCTCACATTAGATGAATGCCTGTGTACTTTGTTTGTGTTTGGAATCCATGGGAAACCTGATGACTGCAATTAGGCAAAAAGTGAAAAAAATTCAGTGGTGAAAGAAAAATCAGGTAGAGAAATGCACGTCGGTGTCAGTGCTGTGAGCAGTGAATGCAGAGTGAGCGTGGGTGGAGAGCTCCCCTCAAACATCTGGAAATTCACTGCTCTGGGCAAGGATAGCTGCAGGACAGGCTTTTGAGGCAAGAGGTACCATTTAATAGTATTTTATCTCTTTCTGTAGGGCATCAGCTTCAACTGGTTGAGCTGTGTGGGAGCTAATTAATCATGTAATTTGCTGTCATGTTACTGGGTGAACCTGTATCGTGGTAGCAGCATGAATTGGAGATAATGGTTTCCTAATGATTGAAACAGCTCTAATAGCCCTGGCACTCATGGTTGACTTCAGCTTTCCTCTGGTGGCTTTTAGAAAGATCTTTGATATAATTTTACTCTTCATAAACGTTCTGTCTGCTAATACAGACAGTTTGCAGCTGTGTGTGTTAATATAACTGAGCCCTATTCTCCCTATCCAGTGTATTTTTAACCAAAATGCTGTATTACAATATTACATTGGTATATATTGTGCATCTGTTTGATATCAAACTACTCTGCAGCTTTTACTTGGTGATGGAGCAAATTTGGGTTGTTTTGTTGTTTAGTTCAGTGTGGTTGGGATGTTTTTGTGCTGTCATCAGACCTTTTCCTAGGAGAAGATAGAGCTCTGTATGGGGTGAAACACTTCAGCAGATTTGCCTAGAGAGTTTTAATCAAAAAATGACTGAACTCTTTTTCAAAATAAACCTTTTGGCTTGGACAATGAAACCAGATCATGGGAAGAGCCATCTCAAGAAAAGGCAAAAATATAAACAGCAAGTTTAAACCAAAAAAACCCACAAAAATAACCTTGCCTTAAAATACACTACCATTTCTCTCCATCTTTAAAATTTTGCATGTGTGCAGGGAATGTGTTCAGTCAGTGTAAAACTCTAATTAAATCTCCTCACGGAGATGCTTCAGGGCTGACCCTCCCTTATTGGAGCATCTTTTTGGCATAATGAAGCCCTCCCTGCTGGGAGCCCCTGGCATTGAGAGACGGGCCAGACCCCGGGGCTGTGGAGCAGAGAGGGGGCAGCAGCCTGGGGGCTCTGCAGCCCCTGCCACACTCAGCTCTTGGCCCCTCTGTAGCAGCACTTTGGAGATGCTCTTTGGCAGAGTCCAACTTCAGGCAGGTTGTTTTGTGCCACTCAGGACTGTCCTTTTTAGTTTTGGTTTGGTTTTTGTTGTGCCTTTTTTTTTTTTTCCCTTTTTTTTTTTACTATTAGAAGTTTTCTGGCAATTTGGAATTTCTTCGCCTTGACTAATCACCTTGACATCCCTTAAAGGAATTGGCTTTTTACAACTTTTGAGCTTGATATTCATGAAGTGGATGCTCAGAATTAGGGAAACATCAGTAGGAACCCAGCTAGGCAGTGCTGATAATCATGTTTGTATTTACCTGAGAAGATCTTCATTCCTTAGGTTTCACTTAGGCACTTTTCTCTCTTATTATACTTATATAAACAGAATCATATTATTTTTTAATAGGCTGAACATTCCCCACTGATGGTGGTTCTAAAGGGGTTATTCTGCTTTAAATATATTTGCCAGAAATGCAAGTTTGTGTTTTATTTTGTAGGGAAGCTCTACAGGTGATGTAAAATAACTACACTTCTGAACTTCTGTATTTGCCTAGAGTGGTACTTGGCTTTAGTCCAGGCCTGAGCCCCAGGAAGGATTTTAAGCCCAGCTCTGCCTGTAGGAACACAGGGAACACAGAGGCTCCAGCATTTGGAAAGCCACATAAAGCCTGTCTGATCTCCGTGGGGGCTGCACAGTGATCCCTGTGCAAGGGCAAGTAACAAATGGGTGGGAAAAGGGCCAGAAAGGTGCAGTGAATTCCTGCAGTGGCTTTGCCACAGTGCCTGGACTGTGTTCAGCAAGCCCAGGAGTAAGTGCCATCCATGATAAAGCCTTTCCTTTAGCCCACTCTCTTATTTAAAGAGAAAGTTTTATTCAGAGAATTTCCTCAGGGAATTCGCCCTCCTTCCCCACGTTGACTTTCAGCGGAAGCCACGCAATTAATTTCCATAAGCCCTATAAAAACTCCCAACCTCAGGAACAGCTTGTCATGTTGGAGGAAGAAGTGATGAAAATGTATTTTTTAGAAAATAATGTTTTGAAGGGTTTCTCTCAGCTAAATGTTTGTAGTGGGAGAGACTTGAGTTTATAAATGCCCAATTGTACTTGTTATCTCCAGTTTCTGTACTGGAGTGTAAAGATGACCTTGAAGGAGTCTTTTGATAAACCTCTGAGTTTTAAGATCAGTTTTTACAGGTAGCTTGAAATATTTGGTCAGAGCATAATTGTGGAGAGCTAAAAAATCAGGACTAATTATGAAATTCCCTCAAGGAAACTTAAAGTAGGTGATCACAGAAGTGGAAATGGGTATTTGGTAAAAGCTGGTGTAAGAAATTGTACCAGGCTGTACAAGAGATCCTTTGTATCTCATCTTTCCTGCTTGTTTTTTCATCTTTACTTCCCTCTTAATTACAGAATAACAAATTGATCTTAAGGGTCCTTAAAGGCTGATATCAAGTATCCTAAGTACCCTTAGAACTAGTGCTATTAGGACTTGCCTGCTTTTAGCACAGTTTGTAATTTTAGCAAAGCACCAGTGGATGCTTTTTGAGTGGCTGTTTGAAGTCTATTGATGAGGCCTAAAACTGGAGTCTTCACTTAGTTCTCTGTGTTTAAATCCTGTGTATGAAATGCCTTCTCTGCTCTCCTATTTTGATATGTTATTTGTTCTCCAGAGGGTTATATCATTAATCCTCCCTTCCTCCCATCCTCTGGAATTTGTGATGCCTTCACCAAGTTCTGGGGCTTGATGTGCCTAACTGAAGTGATCACTAAGATCTCTTCCTTCTATCAGTGCCTGTCATGTGGTCAAACACAGTGTATGAAGAGGTGTAGCTGGGCACAACATCCTTTGTTTCCTGTTCATCAGTCTCTCCACCCAAAGGTAAAATCTTGCTGCTTTTCATAGGTATGGAATAAATAACAGGTATCATGCATCATCTGTTGCTGTTCATAAAGGAGGTAAGTACTGTAATTTCTGCTCTATTGAGGGAGAAATAAAGCACAAAGGAAGTAAGTGAGAAGGCTTTGCTATTACAGTAATTCTTCAATAGCAGAGCTGAAAATAACATGTTATCAAACACTGAATTCTGGCTTGAGAAGGCTGAACTTGGGACTGGCAGTGTGGAGTAATTCAGTGTCAGGATCCCATCAGCCCACACAGTGGGACCTTTCCCAGGTGGATGGCAGAGCCCCATCCCCTTCCTGTGGGCATTTGGCTGGGCAGGTGGGCTAAAAACCATCCCAGCCCATCAAATCTTCTAGCAGCAGGGCTGAACTTGATGCCTCATTTGTCAAAGCACTGTGTGGTGGTTACTGAGCATCAGCAATCACAGCTTGATCCCCTCTCCCTCACTCAGGACTGACTGGGAGTGCAGGAGAGGGGCTTTTACCTCCCAGTGCAAAGCCAGCAGCCTCAGGGGAACTGCTGAGCCACAGGGGTGGAGAGGGTGGGCATTAGCCAGCTCAGACACACCGTGGGGGACAGCTCCTGGCAATTCTGGCACAGCTCTGCTCTGTGGAAACATGTATGTGCAAATTTAGGAAACATACGTGTGGGGCACAAATTGCTCGACAAGTCAGGAGTAATTCAAGAGCCATCTTGCAGATAAACCCTGATGTCATAATTCTGATTCTTCTCCAAGCCCCTGCCAATGACTGCTGTTAGCATTTATTGTTGGGCTGTGGAGCAACATGTAGTTTGGTGAAGAAGTGGAAATATAAACAATACATATGTGCTGTGAAGTATTGGTTCTGAAATGATCTTACCACTGATGCTGCGTGGTTAAGGGAGGGCTGTTTTTCCTCTCAAGGTATGTATAAAGGAGTTAATGTTTTCCATAAAGCACAGGCTAGTGCAGGCTCAGGCAGGATCCTGGTGATGACTGTAAAGCAGATTCATGCTTGTTTTGTTAACCAGTTTTCACACATTCTAATATCCATATTCCTCCCGTGATTACTGCTGTGAATTAAAGGCGTTTTGAAGAGCATTCCACAGAAGTACAAAGAAAACTATTTCAGTGCTATAACAAAACAGCTCTGGGAATTGGACTGCAAGGTCTCTATTTGTATCTTAAAGTTTTCCTTATTAAAGTTGTGCTTTTCAAGGTGGTGCTCTGGAATTCAGCCTTGTGAACAGATGTCTCTTTGCTCTGTCTCACTGACAACATGTGCTTTCAGGGTGTGTTACAGAGGTGTCCATGCTCAATGTGAGTGTGCAATGTCCAGGGACTGATTCAGCACGTTTGCACTCCATGACCATGCACTGGGAGAACCTGTGTGTGTTTGCACCAGCACTGTCAGCTCCTGCCTTGGAGGACATTCCTTGCAGGTTTCTGTCTCTTAGCAGTGGGCTCACGGCAGCACTGGAGGATTCACAATTGTGTTTGCTGTACAAACAACACCGTTTAAGTAACACATTTTACCATAAACCAATATTTTATTGTTGTAATAGAAGGACCCCCGTGTACCGTATCCCTGGGCCGTGCCACGTGGTCCCAGCAGGAATTGTGCTGGCACACAGGCAGTTGAGTCATGAAGCTGCTTTAGATTTAAACTAGTACTTTGTTTTTTTCAAGCCAGCTCAGTTGTGAGCTCCAGCTCCTCCAGCACAGCACAGCTGAGGGGGCTGAACGTGCAGGAGGGGATGTGTCAGTACCTTATGTCACTAGTGGTGCTGAAGGCTGAAAATTGTTGAATCACAGCCTCAGGTTTCTAAATGTCTTTGTAAATCCAGCCCTTAAACACCCTGTCGTGGCTTCTGGAGAACTGTCCAAAGCATTTCACGAGCATCCTTAAGTGCTGTACCAGGTTTGGCCTTTTGTGAGTGAGAAGTGCAGATGGTAAGTGTTTGGTGCAGCTCTGTGTGCATATGCTTTTGCAGCAGACCACCCTGTGTTTATATGTAAACACTGCTAGACTATTTAGGCACAGAACTTAATCTTTTGCATCCCATCAATAATAAATCAAAATTCCTCTATGACCAAAATAACATGCACAGCAAAGTTGAAAACAAGTGGATTTGTAAGAATCCATGGAAGTCTTGCCCCATCTCAGGTTTGGAGTTGGATCTTTCAGTGCTTTGAAATGTGTGTTGTCTTGCTTTTCCTGGGCAGGGCAGAGCAGAGTTGGGGAACCTTAGCAAACTTGTTCCTTGGGGCCCTTGTTCAAGGTGTCTTAGCAAATTAATTCTTGCAGTTCACACATTCTGGCTCATTTCTTCCACACCTCTGGATTCGTATTGCGAAGACACTGCAGTGCTGAAACTCCCAACTGCTCATTCTGTGCTTTGGCCCCAAGACTGAAGAGCTGTGCACAACTCCAGAGGCTCAGATTTCCTCCTGCTGCCCTCAGCTTACCTCCTGGCACTTGGAAGTCAGTAAGTTATTTGAAAGAGAGAACATTTTTCCTTCTTGACGTATCATGAATAAAGATTTTACAGTGGGAATGGAGGCATTGAAGGAGTAGCAGAGACAGAGTTAATGTGCAGATGAGAAGGGAGAAGAAGAAACAAGAGGAGCCTGGCTGGAGTCTTCTACCAAGAGAAACTTGGGAATTGGGTGAGAAGAGAGAGGAAACTGCTGAAGCAGTTCGTTGAGAAAGGACAAGAAGAGAAAACAGCCTGGCAAGGAAACAGCTGGAGGAGAAGTTGCTCAAAACTGGAGCCAGGAAACATGAGCATTTGTATAGAGCTTCTGCAGAACTAAAAAGCACAAGCCTGAATTAACAATAGTAAAAACACTCCAAGAAAACCTGTGGAATTTGTGGAAGGAGGCAGAGGCTTCCAGGCTTGCTGTCCAGGTGTCAGGGATGGTGCCAGCTGTCTCATTTAGTCCCGAGGCTTGAAGTGGCTTTCGCAGCGTGAGCGGTGTTGAATTTCTTTTCACGCTCTTCATTGCCTATCCAAGCAGGAAGTGTCATCTCACCAAAGCTGGCAGAGGTCACTGTTTTAATAACTATTGCTAATTGATGCTTCTGAAAAGCCTTCTATCAACTTGAATTTGCTACCTGCAGAGACTTGCCTAGCAGGTAGCTGAATCAAATTAAAACTTTAATTCCGTGATGAATAAATCACACTAGAACTGTGATTATCTTGTATGTGTTAAAATACACTTTCTCTAATCAGGTTGCCTGAAAACTAGTAAGTCTCTTTATAAAATCTGTACTGTTTTAAATCCTGCCACTGCTAAAAGCTTTAAGTTATATATTGAGTCTTGGTTTTGGAAAAAACCAGCTGTTCCATAGGTCTTGGAATGAGTGCCGGCAAGCTCTGTGTCCTGATGTCATGTGCAATGCCACATGTGTAAAAAGAGATTGTTAGGTGGGCTGAAAATACTAACTGAAAGCAAAAAAATAATAAAATTTGGGAGCAAGTAAATAGTGTGCCAGCAAGTGAGAGAGTATGTGGAGAGTTTGCCCTGTTACTCTCCAGGATGTGAGGAATTCAACAGAATTATAGAGTTTCTTTTCATCTCAAGTCTGGTGTTTTCCACTGAGTGTTGAGGAAAGTTTACCCTCTTTCATATTACAAATGGGTTTTTCTCCCCCCTCCCTCTTTGTCTCTCCAAGATCATTTAGCAAAGTTTTCTTTCTTCCAAAAGACCTTCTTGGAAAATCATTTTTAATACCTGTATTTGTCATCTTGAAATTGTTGTTTTGAGTGGAGAAAATGAACAGCATGCAAGTGAAACACTGTGGGATAAATGCTATTTAAGTCTTGTCTAAGCTGTTTAACATCACACCAACACTGGATTGCTGGATCTAATCCAGTAAAAATAAAAAACAATAAAAAAAGAGAGGTCACATTAGAGAGCGAAGCCATCTGTCCAGCGTGGAACTGAAAGGCATTTATAATGAATTACTTTTCTATATTACTGTCTTTTGGGGGGCCTTTATGTGAATCAAAGTGATGGTACAAGGCCATTTATCTACAGAAATGGTTCCTGAATTATTTCTACGTTGTCAACCTGATGGTTTAGCATGAAACTTCTCAGTGAGTGTTTTGCATGGATAATTAGGCCCTTCTAAACAGTGTTTTCTAACTGGCTTCAAAGGTGTCTTTTGTCTGTTCCAGGCAATGTTCCCCTAATAGGGACTAAAAGATTTATGGATGGGCTTATTGGAAAAATGAGAGAGAGATTTTTCAACAAATATCTCTATTACTTTATTCTAATGTTGGTTTTTCTGCATGTTCATAACAAGGCTTCATTTGGAGTGTAATATTTTGAATTAATTTTAGTCATTGCTAATGTACATGAAATAGATTGGTTTGGTTTGACTTTTGCAGTATTCATACAGCATGTTTGTATAAAAAATGCTCATATATTAAAATGAAAATACTGATTTATAGTGTTGACAGCCTTGGAGAGCATCTGATACCAGATCTGATCAGACTGGCTGGCTCTGTGCACATTCAGATACAAAACCCTGAGTGACACTATTAGCATAATTCTTTTTTCTGTCTAAAATATCATTTTAATACCCCTGTAAAAATCACCAATCTGTGTCATGAAGGAGAGAAAGAACTGGAAAAAATGGGAGAGGGAAGTTGGTACAAACATTTCTGCTTTAAAAGTCTTTCCTCTGTCCAGATTAGTGAAACTGCTTTAGTAATGGCTAAGGTTTAATGGTGGGAAGTCCCTTGGCTTCAAACCTTTTGGAACACCCTGTGCCTCACAGAGGAGCAATGGGGAGGGAGTTTGTCTGGGCACTCTGCTCAGCCCTTTGTGGGTACAGCAATGCCTGTTCTGGGACATCAAATTTCAGCTTGTGTCTAATTCTGAGCATTCCATGCATTTCCTTCTCTTCAGATGAAAATAGGCCACGTGTTTGAGCAAATCTATTTCCATTCACTTTGCCCTGCTCTGCGTTATCCCTTCTGGGGTTGTGAGCGCTCCTTCCACCCAGCCTGCTTTGTATGTAGGAGAAAGCTGAGATGTGGGAAGGACGTCAGAAGTTACAAGTGCTTGTTGGCAAAGTAAAATTAGACTTTTCTCCCTCCCTAAGTGCTTTGCTTCTCTGAGACTGGGCAGGAGCTTCTGTAACATAAATAGGAGCTCTCGTATTTTTGAGCTACAACTGGACAGAGATGTGTAAATTGTGACTCTGCTTATTTTGGCACTAAATTAGAGTGTCTCAGTTCTGCAAAATAAGTTCCAGACAGCAGCTTTTTCTCTGACCCTCTTTCCAGACAGCCTCAGGAGTGCACTTTATCTTGTTTTTATCATGTGTTCCTCAGTTTTCTCTGAAGTCATCACCAGTTACACTTTTACATTACTTTTGATTTATCATATCCATCCTGTCACAAGATGTTTTTAACCAGATGTCCTCTCCGAAGGGCAGATCTATAGAAGAATTTTGCCTTTACATTAGGTTGTTTGTCTTTTTATCTTTGAGGCCACCATGTAGTCAGGTTAATTTAGTAGTTATATATCCATCTTTGAAGAATCCTTCTGTTCTTATGAGTGCTCAGGAAAGCCTGATGTCTGCTTGAAAAAAGGTAAAACAATGGACTTTCATCCCATTGGTTTGGATTTTCTTTTGGCATCCCACTTACCAAAGAGAAGGAAAGTGCTCCCAGTGTGGATGGTCCTGAGAGAGTTCCCAAATAAAGCAATGTATTTCTTGAAGCACATGGGTTTAATTTTGTCAGCTGATCTATGAGAAGTGGTACAAAATGAACAGGCTTCTAAGCCCAAAAAGTCATAGCAATTCACCTCTAAGTGGTTTCAGAAGCTGGTTAATACAAAAGAGGAGATTTCTTGTTTGCTGTATGTGTGATCTCCTATAAATTCCCAACTCCCTGTGAGTTCTTGGCTCTCACTGCTCAGGTAGTGCAGGGTGACAGTGGGGTTTGGGTCAGGTTTTAAGCCTTGTGATCAAGACTAGTTTTACATTTTTAAAATAATCATACCTAAGAAAGACTTTGAAGAGTTGATTGCCTCCACCCAGCCTGGATCCCATTTTCAAGGGCTGAAGGTACACGTCTGCTGGGATTTTAAGCAGATTAAATGCCCGAGTCCAACTGTTGTTCACATGATTTCAAATCACTTGAATTTTCCTTCCTTAATACTCTGTGTCAGTGTCTTGTTTTATGCAACTTCAGATTTTGTCTTTAACTCCTTATTGCCCAAAGCTTGGGAAAGCTTTGGAAAGCTTAAGCTGTGCAATAATCTGCATCGTGCTGTGCGAGGCTCTACTGATGGAGAACCCCAGCCCCTCTCTTTGGCTAATTTCTTTGCAGAGCCTGGAGCAATTGCAGTTATGAAACAATATAAACTCTGCTGCTGCATGAAATAAGTGTGGGGTTCAGTAACATTTCAGCTGGGCTGGGTGTGTGCCCTCAGTGTGCAGCTTACTCATCCTGGAGCAGTGTCTCATGTGCCTCCTCTTCCCCAGCACTGAGGAACTTCTTGGCTTGGGGACATTCTGGCTTGGCTTGTCAGCAGCAAGTGTTACTGAGTCACTGCAGGCACTGGGGGAGCTTTCTTGGGCACAAGGAGAGGATGGATTAAGGATGGCATGCAAAATTGTCACAACTCACTCCATTCTTTAGTTACTTTTCAAAGTGGGCTGACTTTACCAGCTGTGGAAGTGTGGCTCTCTTGATTTGATTTTATTTTTTTCCTGATTAATCCTTTGCTTTGTAAAGCAGCAATTGGAGCATAGCACCTCCTTGTTTGCTCAGGGGCTTTTAGCACTAGCGTTAGAACTGAATGACTTTGAAGAACAAGAATTCAACGGTTTTTTGCCTTTATTTAAGCAGATTAAAAGGAAATAATTAGTTTTTTTTAGTTTTACTGTTAATCTAACTCGGGCAACCAGTTTTTCCAAAGTATTTCCTTTTTTTTTCAGCACTCATGTGTGGGTTAGGATGGAAACAGTTTTATGGATGAATTCAGTCATGCTTGTGATAAAGTTGCAGAGTGTGTAGGTGCATCTTGAGCAACCTGGGCTAGTGGAAAGTGTCCCTGCCCATGGCAGGGGGTTGGAATGAGGTGAGCTTTAAGGTCTCTTCCAACCCAAGGCAGTTTGTGTTTCTGTGATAACAAGGAAGGTGCTCCTCCCTTCTGCTGGTTCTGCTTCAGGAGAACCAAAAATAGCCCCCGAGGACAGGTCAGTGCACAGATAATACACACTGTGCTGTAAACTCTGCTAAAGCAAATATTTGGATTGTAATGTGCCCAGAGGAGTGACTGAAGGATGTGAGACTTGCCCATGGGATGGGGTGACGTGTCCTGGGAAGCAAGGTCTCTGTAAGGCTGCTTTCAGTGTTAATGAATGTCAGCTCTTAATTGGATCCCAGGGAACAGGACAACTGTGTGCCAGCTCACCTTGGCCTGCAGGAACAGGGGGGTTATACCCAGCAGGAGGGGTGTTATTTTACCTTTGTGTTTGATCACTCCAGAGAAACTCCTGGAATGTACCAGGCAATTTCAGAGTCGCCAGCGCATGAAATAAATTGGAAAGATTCAGGGAAAAAAGCACCCCGAAGAATAGTCTGAAGACTTTGATAAAACCTCTATCAGTTTAGTTTATCAAAGAGAGAGGAAGGACGTGACAGCCTCTGAATTCCTATGATGGAAGAGTAATTTTGATCATGTGTCCTTTGACCCTCCCTGAGGAGAAGGTGTAGAAATACAATGGCAGGAGTTTGAGTCTGACAGATTTGCACTAAAAATTAAATGCCTGGTTTTAAAAACAGAGTAATTAATTTTCAAAACAACTTGCTTAGGGCTTTGGTTTGTTTCCTTTTATCTGTGTGTGGTTTATTTTTAAGACTATGCAGAAGGAAGTCAGGACAGTGTGTTTGTTAATGCTGCTGTTTTGGTGTGGTTGGCAGATACGTGGACGACGTGATCAATCGCATTGACAGGATGTTCCCTGAAATGTCCATCCAGCTCTCCCGGCCCAATGGCACCTCTGCAATGCTGCTGGTAAGTTGGATCATTTCATCCCTTGGGCTGAATTGCCTTAACACATTGAATCACTGTCCTAAAATGCAGGTTATTAAAGATAATTCCTTTTTGCAGGAACATCATTTGTCACAGCAGCGCAGCGTCTTTCTTGCTCTTAGGCAAATGAGTAATAAAAAGAATTTCCCTTTTAAATGAAAGATCTATTGCTTTTTTATTGTTAAGTGTGATTGCAGAACTGGTTTTCAGCAGACTTGGCAATGAGTGATTCTTAATCATGATAATTGAGAGGGAAGGGAGTGTTGTGAGGAAGAAAAGAAGGAAACCAATATGATTCAAATTTGTTCACACTGTTCTTGGGTCAGCGAGTTTCTGTTATATGATGAAGTTAAGAATTTGCCTTTGAAGTAAATGAGCAGTAAAGGCTGGATTGGAGATAAACAAGTCCAATACATTCCACTTATTTCTGCCTGGCCAAGCAAGATTTCATTCCAGAGGAACCCATTGTTCCCATCCATTTCCACAGGCAGCTGTGCTGCTCACTCCAGACTTTGAAGCTCTTCCTCTAAGCAAGCAATGTGGAGTCTGTAGTGTAGGGTGAAAGACAGAAGTCACATATTTTGCCAAATTTTAAAGAAATCCAGAAAATTATAAAAGAAAGAAGTCTTAAAAATTTAAGAAAACACACCGTTTACACAGGTGAAGGACTGAGGCCAGTTTGGTCTTTTCCATCTCACATTTCTCAGGACACTTTCTTTGACTGTTCCCTTTCTCACACAGGCTTGGGTGTAGTGCACCTGTCAGTATAGTTCTTGTTCCCAAAAAATGAGCCTGAAAATCAGATACTTTGTCAGAACAAATGATGAGTCAATGTATATCAGTATTAAGACTGTGCCTTAGATTTTATATTGTCAGTTTATTGACTTTAAAACACTCTTATAGTTAGATTTTTGCCTGCATTTTTCTAAGGTTCTGTTAATTTCTGTCTAGGAAGTATTGCTGCAATTAATTTTAATTTTAAATTATTTTGAATTGTGTTTAGTTTTAATTAATCAACTGTCTAACATCTTGTTATTAACTTTCTTTGAACAGCCCCAAATTCACAAGAGATTAACTTGAGTCAGAGGTTAAAATAAACAGCTGGCATTAAAACATTTAATCTGCAATTGTTGGATTCACCAAGTGGAACAATATATTCCAGAAAAGAATGGAATCCATCAATGCGGCCTTAAGAAGCTATAAATCTTGGGAGTTTTTGTATTTCCTCTTAAGCTGACTTTATATTTATCTATTTTGCTAAAGAAAAATATCTGGGTTTGCTTCTTTACTTTGAAACCCTTTCCATTCCCTCAGAGCCCCTCTTTGCATATGGAAGTACTTTGTACTTCTCATGGCTTTTTGAGCCCACAAAACAGATGAGGCTGTTCAAGATTCAGCCCCAATTAGGAAATAAGGTAAATTATCTTGGCTGTGGCCAAGGAATAAGGTGGGGTGGTGACTGCAAAGGAAGCCCCTTTTGCCAGCAGCAGTAAAGGAGTGAATTCCTCGTGGCAACCTAAATCAAGGCCATTTTTGTTGCTACAAGATCACAGCCCCGTGTTGAACCAGGGCTCTGCATGTTTGCCTTGCATCAGAGATCACAAAGATTGTTTTTAAAGTATCTTTGTGCATGATCCTGTGATGGGTTTATCATTTCTTCTTTCAGGCAGGTTTTCCCTCTTCCCCATCTGTCTCAGTTGATGGTGCCAATATGGCACTTTCCATCTGGCCCTGAGTGCTACAAAAGCTTGTGCTGTTTCCAGGGGAAGGTGCTGCAGGATGGGCAGTGTGAGAGCACCACCCCCAGCAGGAGGGAGGGTTCTTCACCACCTCTGATTTCTCACTCTGAACTTGGCCCGAGTTACATCTGGAGCTGCTCCCTTGCAGCATTGTGGTTTAACACAATACCAAAGTGTTCAGAAAATGCTCATTTGAGTTAAAAATATTTCACAACCATGCTGTTTGCCCAGAGTTAATTAACTGACTGTGTAATCTCAGCCATTTTCATCCTTGGACTGTTCATATCATACCTGCCGTTGCTTATGAAGGTCCTTGACACAAAGGGCTGATTTTTGTAACATCTTTAAGCACAATTGTTCCATCTACCAGAAAAAAGAACATGTGTTCATCTTCAAATGCACTGGTAAGCACTATCCATATCTTAAAAATGTGATATGATTGGAAGGGGATGGGGGAGAAGGGGAAGGGGATGTCTCTGTGACTCTTTGAAACTTCTGGAATGTTGGGGCCCTTTGCCAAACAAACAACCTTTAGGAAAAAGACCCAATCCAGCAAGTTCCAGCCCCAGGCTCTACAGCTTCTTGTGCACATGGAAATTGCATGTCCTTGGCTGTAGAGGGGGGGACTTGCACTGTTGAGATTCATCTGGTGTTTCAAGAGGATGTCTTTCTCTTCAGTTAAAACAAGGAGACCTGGAGAGGCTGTGAAGATGGTGAGGGGTCTGGAGCATCTCTCTGATGAGGAGAGGCTGAGGGAGCTGGGCCTGGTTAGTCTGGAGAAAAGGCTGAGAAGGGATCTCTTTAATGCACATAAATATCTCCAAGGTGGGTGTCAGGAGGATGGTGCCAGATTCCTTCCAGAGACAGGACAGGGAGCAATGGCCATGAACTAAACACAAGGAGTTTCACCTCAAGATGAGGAAGAAATTCCGTAAAGCACTGGAGCCTCCCTCTGTGGAGACACCCCAAACACACCTGGACACCTTCCTGTGTCACCTGCTCCAGGGGGGTTGGACTGCAGCATCTCCAGAGGTCCCTCCCAACCCCACAATTCCATGACAATTCACAGTCACAGGAGCCTGTTGGTCAAACCCTCCTGGTGATTTCCCCTTGTGCCCAGCTGGGCTCTCCTGCCCAGGCACAGCTCTCACATCAGAGCAAAGTCAAAATCAACTATTTCTGAGCTCCTGATGATCTGAGATGCTGAGAAGTTGCAGCTGCCAGAGCTGTGAGGCTGCTGCTTCCTCCACACAAGGAGCAGTTGTTTTATGCTTTAGATTTATCCCCAGCAATTGCAGCTCATTAGGCTGGCTTTGCCCAAACCCATAAATAATGGAAACCTCTTGGAGCCGTGTGAGATCCTGGGCCCCTTTTAAAGGCAGTTTATCCTGGTGGTTCAAGGTGCTGGTTAAGCCCAATCTTCAGCAGTGATTTTTCAATTAATCTTTTAATCGCGCTCTGTATAAAATAGACTAAACATAGAATTATATCGGCTTTAATAAGTGTGTTCTGCAAAATTAATTTCCAGCAGCAGCGCAGGGAACGGTGGGCTCTTTAAGGTTTTTGTGAGATTTTGTTGGTCAAATGCCAGAAATTGTAAATAGATAAATGTCACCTGGTATGTTAAGAAAATATTAACTGATTTTTAATTAATGAAAACCACCTTGATTGTTGCTTTTTCTTTTAATAATTAGTTGTATTCCTAGATACTGTTTTTTCCTAGTACAATAATCACACCATCAAATTCTTTTATGATTATTTTCACACACCTTGTTTCCAGTACCAAAAAAAAATAGTATTTTTTTGTGGGAAACAAATCCTGTGTACAATTCATTCATTAATATCAGAAATATTTTATGAAACAGCAAAATTTAGCCCTACTTTTCCAGCTGACCAATGTGACTTCCTTAGCATCATGTACTCACCTAGTCCTGCTCAGGGATGGAAACTTATTTTCCCATTTACATCTGGGAGTTACTTTGTCTTTAAAATATTTGTATCCCTCGTATTTGTAATCAACTACTACAAAAGTTACAAACTGGGTAAATATTTTTTGCAGAGAACTGATCTGTTTTCTGCAATTCCTGTTTCTAAAGCGTAATGATATGTGTAAGTAATCTCCAGTCTGATAAATTGAATTGTTTCTGCCAAACTCATGGCAGAAATCAGAATTTCTTCTTTTCAGGTTGTCTTAAAAATGTTTTAATTCTAAATTAATTTTTATAAATGTATGCCTCTGCCTAGATTTTTAATAGATCTCTCGTGTAAAAATATGAAACAGGTTTTTACACAATTTTATTTATTCTCCATAAAATCAGCCACATTTGCATCTGAACTTTCAGATCTTGTTCCCAGCATTTTAAGCAGTCTGATTGTATGGCAGTGGGTTGTATTAATTGCAAATAGGCCAGACATCTGTTCACTGAATAATTCCTTGTGTCTCATTTTTGTTTATCAGTGTTTTACATAAAATCATTATTTTTGCTGGGAAAATGGATCCTGAAATTTATTATTTGCCCATTAAGAAAGGCACCAACCTGATTTCAGTGCAAGAGACCCTGATGTTGGAGAACTGGGCAGGGCAGGGGGGGATTTGAAAAGTGATTTGAAATCAGTATTGATTGGAAACAATTCAGTGCTGTTATTTCCAAAACAGTCTCTTTTCTCCAAAATTCTTTGCAGTGTAAGCATTTCTCTTTCCCCCTGGAGGGGTGGTTATTAGGAAACTGGATAAAAAGGCAGGTTCCTGGGAGGGATATGGAGCTGATGGTCATGTTTGGTGGCATAAGCACCTGATTTTCAGTCCCTTAGGATGGGTATTCATTTAGGGGTTTACTCCCTTGGAGACATCAGCTTGGTTTGATGTTTGAGGGAACTGCTGGGATGTTGAAGGATCTCTTGTGTGAGCTCCAGGAGTCACTCCTGAGCTCCCAGTGGGACTGCAGTTGCTGCACAGTCTGTGCCTTCACGTGGAGAACCAGCATTTACAAAGCTTTAAAAACCATTCAGCAGGGCAAGAATGTCTTGAATTAAGAAAGAACATGAGCAAGTTTGCAGATAAATTGTAACTTACTCTCTGCTTGTCTAATATAAGAATGAGGGAGATGAGCAAGAATCTTTTGATGGGAAAGGGAACCAGAGCAGGAAAAAGTAGAAAGAGCTGTGAGAAATGTGCTCAGCTTTGCTCCCTCCCCAAGGTCACTGTGCCCAAAGCCCAGAGGGCTGTATTGAGATTCCAGAGATTTGTATTGGGCAAGACAAGACAACATTCTCATCCCTGTGAAATTCCTGGGGTGCTGTAATTTAAAATGGAAAGAAGAGTTTCATATCCTAAAGTTGGACTCGTGTGACCTTTCCTTAAATCTGTCCTTGACCCTTTGAACAACATCCTGTGCCAGGTTTTTGGCCTTATTAAGGGAATCTGGAATGTGCCCGAGGTAGAGGAGCACCAGCTCATCCTTCATATGGTGGGATCATTTGAAAGTCCTTCATTTATGTTGACTTTTTATCAGGCACTATTGCAATTAGGTTAGACTAATGAAAGGTAAATTCCAGCCCTTGCATAAAAAAAGAAATGCTTGTAAAGAACCTAATTAGGATGTTTGTTTATTTAGACTCTAATGGCTTAATTGCATCTTATCTTGCTATTTACAAATAGGCATCATTAAAGAATAATGAGCATGTGAGGGAAAGCTCAGCCTTCATACCAGCAGCAGATGAGCCATAAAACACCAAGGGAAAAAAAATAACTAGTTGAAAGTCTGAGTGTTTGGGGGGGATTTAACTTTATTTTTAGTACAAACCCTTATTTTTCAGCATATATAAATAAGATTTCCACGCATTGTACTGCTTAGAAAGAAAGATGTGCAGGTGGGAGGGGGAGCTTCTGGCTGGGTCTGTGGCAGGGAGCAGCTGTGTGGCCTTTTGCTGGAAATCTTGAGCTTGGCTGCATCTCTGCTTGGATGTTGCCTCATTCCTGAGGTGAATAAAAACCTCACCCAAACTTGGGCTCCTTTTTATAGAAGCGGGGAGGTGCCCATGTTCACGGGAAAGAATGTTTTCTTCCTTTTAGCTCTGCATTGCAGAGCATCTGCAGCTCCAACCAGCAGGCAAAATTCCCTGGAATGCTGAGGGGAAATCTGCAGCTTTGGGAATTTTTCGCAGTGTTGGAGCTTGGTGCTGTCAGCAAACGTTTTCCTGCTCTCAGAGTTCCATAAATTCTAGGAAAGAACATTTGTTAATGCCTTGTTTAAATTGGTCATAAAAGGGTTTTTCTCCTGATACTGGTTTCAGTGAGGAGGCAGAATGAAGTGGGGGGAGATCTCCAACTGTTCCCTCCAGGCAGAGTTCTGCCATGGTAAATTAACTTTCATCCTTTTCAGTGGGTAAATTCATTTGGACCCTGGTTCTGCCTTCCTTGCAAAGGTACTTATTTCTTGTCTGGTTATGAATGATGTTTAATGGGAGCTTTTTCTTAGCAGTCTTACAGGAAATTATCTAAGTCATTCTCCCTGATTATTCCCTTTCCCCTTCCCCCTTTCTTGGCATACTCTGACTGTCAGATGCTCCTTGAGATTTATCTTGGTGATAGACAAAATATTTTTAAAACTGGGATATTTCAAGAAGATTTTTATTTTATATATCTTTGTCAGAAAAGCTGCATAATATTGCAGATTTCAATCAGCTGCCTGTCCTACCTTCTTCTGGAACTTTCCATTTTAGGAAGCAGGGGATTTATGAATAACTTAACTGCCTGAATTTAGTGTACTTTAGTTAAAAGGAAGTTAGAAGTACATTGTTATTACACAGCCCAAAACAGAAACTACAGAAGTATTTAACTTGCAACTGTTCCATTTTCAGCTCACAGAACTGTGGGGCATATTTTTTCATTCATATTAATTGAATTTTAAAGTGACCTTGTACATGTATTGATTTGAATTAAAATTTTCTACATCAAGGACGAGTTGGCATATATCCTTCAGGCAAAATATTAAAAAGCCAAGTGCTGTCTTAACAGGATATCGACAGGAGAAGTTGAAATTTAATAGGAAAAGTTGGCTTAGAAAGGAAATTGTTGCCTTTTTGTCACAATTGAAAAGTATCTCTTCTGTATAAGGAAACAACATTTCTTTCAGTTGGCACCTGTGGAAATGCAGGGACATTTCAGTGCCCATTTAACAAGGAATGACCATCTGGATGAGTCTTGACCTGCAGGAGAGACCTGCACTGTTGGAGCTCAGGGTAAACCCATCAAATTCCTGTTTTACCAAAGCCATTAGTTTATTATTACCTTCCTTCAGGTGATCTGTAGGGACTGTGGTGTGAATTATATTCCATACATAGATCTTTTCTGAACACAGACTCCCAAGTAGCCAAGTTGAGCAGGAATGGAAAGAAAATGGTTTGCTGAAAAACATGATTTGTAAAATACATTTGAGTTGGACAAAAACATTAAGTCCTGGAAATAGTCACAAGTCTTGATTACTAGAGGCAAAAATAAAGGGTATTGCATTTACTGTGCACAATATGGAATGTGCTTCACCCTGAAAATAGCTGTGGAACACACTTTTGGCTTTGAAATCTAACAGCATCCTCCAGTGTAGTGACAGGCTTTTGTTCATTCTTTGTACCACTACCCTCATTCTTTCAGTGCTGCTGAGATGATGAACTGTAATTTCTCTGAGCCACACTTAGTTGTACAGAATTTCTGCTTCTGTCACACATAACTAATGATACAGCCCTACAAAAATCACCTGCACGTCTTGCTCTCTCTCCCAGCCAGTGGGAATCCCGTGTCAAAGCAAGAGTGGGACAGCACAGCTGGAGTGCCACACACAGGATTCCTCAGTGTTCCATCCCACTGTTCACTCAGGATTTTCAGGAACATCCCACACAGGCTTTGGATCGACCTGGGGTTTATTTCTACCTGGCAGGGGGAGATGGCATAAAGAGGAAAGAAGTGAACTGAAGTGTGTAAAGGTGGTGAGGGTAGGGAATGTTAAACACAGAGCTGGGTGTCTGTAGGGCAGCCTTATCACCTTTCCATTAAGATTTCTTTTTGTTTAAGATATCTTCTTTTCCTCCTTTGAATTTTATTATGTATGGTTGATGTGTAAAATGAAGCTGTGAGTTCTCTCAGCGAGCCTATATCCTAGTGAGGTGCCAGTCTTATTAATAAGGTAGAGAAAGGAATAAAACCCTGTTAACTCTGAATGTGCTGGCAGCTTCTCTCAAAGTTCCTTTCATTCCTCTAGGACCAGCTAGGTCTTGTTGCAGAGTACCTTGGCAAGACACCACATTTAAACCAAACTTCACAGCTCCTGAGAGCAAATTGTGGTATCCATGGTGTGTGCATGGCCCAGGCCTTGGAACAAGTTACTGCCCTTCAGGCTTGAACATTTCTTCTTCAGGAATTTAGCTATCTTCTGACCCACTTTTTATGTTCTTGCAGTCTGATACCTGGCAGCCCTGTTTTCTTGAAGGCTGTCATTGCTTTTTCCCTTCTCATTTCCCTGCCCTCCCTCTTGCTGTGAACTTGCCCTTCCTTGTTTAGGCTCTCCTGGAGTTCTCCATGTCCCACACCAAAGACTTGTCATCGGGGTTTGTAGTCCTGCCCTGCTGTTCTGTGATTATAAAGGGCAGCATTTACAATAATTTGGATAACTTTTGTAAGTATGGTCACCCCATTCCTACCCCCATTTCCTCCTCCAGTCATCAGCAGAAGTCAAAAGGCAAAAATATGCAACAAATCACTGAAGATGCTCACAGAGGGATGTCTTTGGGTGTGGGTTTGTCTGCTGAGGTCAGCAGTAAAAGCACCACTGTCCTGGTGTGTGTTATCTCTGCAGGATGGGATGTGGGAACACCAACAGAAAATGAGCTGCTGCTGGTTGGGAAATATGAAAATGAACTAATTGTTCCTTTTTTATCTCTGGTTTGTGCTTTTGTGGGTGAGGAAAAACTCTAATAATCTCTGGATGACAGAATACAAAGGGAGACCTCTTGTTAGACACACATCTTAACTGTATTGAAGTGTGAGTTCATCTTTGAAATGTAAATTGATTTTTAGATTAAAATGCCTTCATTATTGCATTTTTGTCAATAATACAATTTAGGCTTATTTCTTGTTATACTCCAGCTGACCCTATATGTTTGCCATGATACTGCTTTTATTCTTTGCACTTCAGCACTTTGACAGGAGAAAATGAAGCCTTTGAAAATGTAACGTTTTTACTTTAAGCTGTAGTTTCCTTTGAAATAATTTTACATTTTTATTGCACTGAAAATATTTGCCATTACACTCATGGCATGCCTTTACAAGCCAGCATTAGGAGAGTCCGATTCTTCTTTCAAATTGTTTTTCTCTAAGTGGACTTATATTGGAGAATATCAAATTCATCGAAAATAATCACATTTGCCCATTGTTTTTGACAAGTTATTGAGTTGTGGTGTTAATAAAATGGAGAGAATTGCTTGGCAGTGTCATGTCTGCACAAGGGAATTCTGTGAACTCATACATTTTCAGTTGCAAATGAATGTTTGTTTGTTCTGCACTTTATAGTCTCTCTCCTCCTCATAACACACGCTGCTTTTAGATCTTTTATTTTGGTCTCTCCATAAAATATTGAAAGCTGAAATTGCATCAACTTAAGCTGTTAACTTGATGGTCTTATGACTTCAGACACCATCGACTCGCCTGCAGCTTGTTTTTGTCCTTCTCCTGTTCTTCACAGGTTACCTTAGGAAAAGTGTTAAAAGTCATAGTGGTGATGAGGAGCCTCTTCATTGACCGGACAATCGTCAAAGGGTACAACGAGAATGTCTACACCGAGGATGGCAAGGTGGGTTCTGGCACATCCAGCAGCACTGCATTCCCTATTTACCTGGTATTTATGTGGCAGAGAACAGGCATCCCTCACAGGTACACTGGGAACATAAAACCAGCAAAGGCTGTGGGTGTTTGCAGAGTGCCCTGGTTTAAATTTGTTGTGCATTGCTTGGATTTTGCATACCCAAATCTCTGCCTTCTTTCTAAGCTCTGAAGCCTTTCCTTGAATATCTAATTCATCACCTTAGACCGCAGTCACTGCGTTTGTGGTGTCTGCTGAGAAAACCCTTTTGCAGTGTAGCAGCACATCAAGAGCCCAGGGTTCAACTTTCTCTGTTCTGAGAGCCATTGGGGAATCTTGGGTTGGTTTTGTGCTCTCCTTGATGAACACAACAGAGAGGATCCCGTGTAGGTGAGCCCTCGATGATTTGCATGTCAGTGGCAGCACATCTTGGCCAGCAGCTACTCCAGCAAGTGTTACCTGTTTCCACAAGTGCTGTGTGTTGTGAACACTTCACCCTGCTTGAACCCTGAGATTTCCTGTGCTTGCACACACTCCATATGGTTCTCTTTAGTGCACCAGGAGATGTTAATGGGACCTGACGGCCTTCAGCTCCACTTGGTTGTCTTTCCAGAGAGGAATGGTCTCTCTTACAGAGACACCCGCCAGGACTCTCCCTTGCCAGTAACAGCACTAAATACCTCCATGTTTCACGTTGTCTCTCTGGAGCTTTCTCTTCTGATTATGAAGCCTATTAAAATAAAAAGTTCATTATATCAAGATGAGTATTTGGCACCCATAGGCCATGTTATAATGAGGTGAGACTTCTTTTCCTTTCAGAAGTGAGAACTGCTTTAGCACACAGAGGCACGTTGTGTGCTGACCCCGAGTTCAGTGGCCCTGAGCCTGAGCCTGTGTTCCTGGGAAAGGCCAGGAGCTGAGCTGCTGCAGGGAACAGTGCAGCTCTGTTTCCCAGGTGAGAGATTCTCCCTTCTTGGGACTGGCCCAAGAAGCAGTAAAGTAAAAACTGCTTGATTTTGATTTGCATTATTCAGATATGCAGGTTTAAATACCAGTTTGCCACAGAGGCAGCTGCTCTCCAGTCCCTGTTTATTAGCATATAAATACACAGTTGCAGCCCCAGCCCCTCTTCACCCCAAGTTCTGCATGGAAGTGAAATAATAGTCTGCCAAAAGAGTGGTGACAGTGTGTGATGGATTCCTGTGTCACACTTCATTTGAGTGTGCTCGTTGTCTCTGATGAGTCCAGTTTCCTCTGAAGCTCCCTTGGAATACAATAATGCTATCTGTGCTGAAAAGCCAAGTAAGGAGTTCCTTTCTGAAACTCAGCATCTGGCATTGGGCATCTGTTCAGCTCAAGGTTAACTCTCCAGAGAGCAGGGCCAGCTCTGGGCACGGGGCACTGACCTTTGCCTGCTGCCAGTGGGGAGCAGCTCAGCTCCTCCAGGGCATCAGTGTTAACACCTGGCTTCTCTTCTTGCTTTAAGCCACTCTGCAGGGGTGTCTCTTTTCTACTGATTTAGCTTTCTGTGTCCACACCTGGGCTGTGGGACTGCTCCCACGAGTGTCCCTCCTGTGACCTTTACGTGGCACTTTGCTGTTCCATTGGGCATCCCAAGGGCTTTGCAAACCTGAGAGTCCGTGCTTTAGGTATAAATAGGAACATCTCATTTGACTTAAGTAGAATTGGAGTTGGAACTACTTAAATCATGAGTAAATTTGGCTTGGAAGATTAAATAAATGCGTAGCTTGCTAGTTTTGCCAACTGGAGCCCATATTGACAAACACTGAGCTCCTTTTTTTTCTCCCCTAATTAACTACGCTGGTAATTGGAGAATAAGAATAAGATTGTGCTCTCGCAGTGATTTGCTTTCCTTATTGTGCCTGCTGGGAATGAGCGATTAGAGTCAGTTACAAACACGGCCCATTGCAATTCCTTCCCTGTCACAACAGATGCTGTGGGGAAAGAACTTCACTGAGGTTTCCCCATACGATTCTGACTTCTCAGTTTGTAGCCTGATAGTATGAAAAATGCCCTGGCATTCGGGAGAGACAGGGAAGGGGAAGGAAACATCAGTGAGTATCATCTTTATTAAATACCAGAAATATGGAGAAGCGTCAGGAGCACAGTAGGAGGTGATCATTTTTGCAGTGAGCAGTTTACAGTTATTGTTGATTTGGGAGTTAGCTTATATATTCCCAGGAAGCATTTAATGTTTGTAAACAGCATTGAGGAGATGAACTAGGTGCTCTCATGCAATGTGGCAATGCTGAAGTGCCTGTCTTTCCTGTGAGCCACATTGAGGAAGGGACACTGGGTAAGTCATTGTGGCTTCTTCACACCTAAAGAGCTGGGGGAGGGTCTGCTGAGTCACCCTCCGAACTGCACAACCTGGGAAGTCCTTTAAGTAACAAAAGTGGAGTTCAGGGGGGGACTTCCTTCAAGCACAGCCAGGTTTGGGGCAACCAAATGTATTCAGTAGGAGAACTGGGCATCACTGGTCACACAGACTGTAAGTGAGAAATGGGCTGGGCACAGAAAGGCCGAAGGTTTCCTCGCTGCTAAGGGAGTCATTTATTACTGGTTATACCAGTTTTAGCAAATTTTGCATTATTGGGAACAAAAAAGGAGGAGATGAGTGCAAACAGCAGAGGTGTTGATAGCCTTCTGGTCCCTTAGTCAGACAAGTCTGGAAAAAACCCCAAATATGGGTGTTTTTCCTTGCTGTGGAACTGCACAGTGACATAACAGCAGGTACCCAGCAAAGCTGACTTTGCATTTTCCAGGCTGCTTTATCTTCCTGTGTCCTCACACGTTGTGCTGTGTATTTTGACAGGTACTTACATGAAAGCTTCACATGGTTTCTGCTGTGAAGTCGTTAAATTGGGTCCTCCCTCTAATGGATTTAAATACTTGCAAAATTAAGGTGAAAATATAGAAATTTTAAGCTTGCAGCGAGTAAAACAAGACACTATTCTGGCATTTTATTTTCGAGCTTTGCTTATACAGACAGAATCGTTGCATTCCTTAAGTGCTTCATGTACTTCTCTCGTGAATTATTCACAGACCCTGCAGAATATGTCTTTGCCAAGTTGCCAGCTGCATAACTTTGACATTTTTGGTGACACTTTGCAAAAACAATAGGTGAGAACTGGCAGGCTCTGACATGTCTGGGTGCTGTACCTGCTCACTCTGCAGTCTCCTGCTCACCATCCTAACCTGTCGTGCCCACCACAGGCTGCTGCATTTTAATTAGCCTCGTGATTTTAGTGATGGCACGGTGCCACCCTTCATTTCAAACTGTGACATACTCATTGTGCACTGGAATTTAACCATGGCTAGTAGTTAATTACTAGTGTTGTCCTGGTTCTCGAATAAATGAAGCTATGCAGCTCACCCTCGCAGGGCAGGTGTATGGTCAGCTGAGCCATTAGTAGCCCAAGTCTGCCAATTAAAAAATAAAACCATATTGGGAACTTTTGGCATATGTGGAGGGCAAGAACCACCTTGACAGGGCATATTTGGAGTGGATACTTCACATCGCTGCCAAATTCTTATTTTTGCATCCCTTAGACTTAACTAAAGAACCAAAGTGTCTCTGTTGAATTCTCGTGTTAAGGAACTTGGGTTATGTTAATGCTCTGGCTTCATTAATTACCCCATATCAATAAGAAAAGGCAGCTTTTAGCCTCCTAGCGTAAGAGAGGCAAAGAAATCGTCGTATCAAAGGAAAGCTTCAAAGACAGGCAGAGCTGTCTCTCGGGTAATTTGTGATCCCTGCATTCTCACCACTTCAAAGCTGGCTGTGTGTGTGTTTGGGTGAAGGGGGGGTTGAATCCGATTTCTCTAATAAGTGTTGGCACCGGACCTGTTTGATATCAGATGCAGGAACATTCTGATTTGTTATCGCCTTTGAAATCGCTCCGACGACCTTCAGAAAGTGGCCTCTTGTTACAGCTGCTGGGGGTGGGTGGGGAGAGGGGGCACTGGGAAAAAAAGCCCCAGTTTAATTCACATGCAGAGGATGCCCTGAAATTGTGCTTTCAGCAGTTTTTTTAGTTACAAATGTGTGTCTTGATTGAAAGTGAAAAGTTGGAGAATAATAGACCTATAACGATGCATTCTTTAATCTGCCTTTGCCTTAATCCTCAGTTTCAGGGGGAAAGGTGGGCACTCATTTAGGATGTATGCATGGAGGGGGGGTTGGCAGCTTTTTCTTTGCTTCTTTTTTCTTCCCTTTTTTAACATGGAGAACATCATGTCTGTAAGACAGACATTCATTACTTTTTCAGCTTTTCCATCTCCGTGCCAACTAATGAACATTCCAAACCTGTTGGACTCAAAGCAGCATCTGAAGTGGACTTTTTTTGAGTCTAACTAGAGAGGATCACATATTTGGTTTGATCACTAGAGATTAGCAAAACCATATATACATTCCGATTACAGCAGCTCTGGGGTCAAAGAAAGCCTTAAATTATGTGAAAACAGGTTTTTTTAAATTATACATTAATTTTTTATTTTCAAATGTAGTCTTCTCTAACGTGGAAGTGCAGTGCTGCCTTCCCAGCAGGCACAGGTTGAATAATACCATGTGAATCAATGCTGGGTCCAGGTCTGCTGATGTTCACAGAAGTTCTTGATCCCACCCCAAGAGCCAGCAACTGTAGAAAGGTTTGTAGGGACGTGCCTCGGGGTACTTGTGTCTTCATCCACCCTGGGAAAGGCACTGAGACATTGCCTTTTGTCTCCAGGCAAGGTCAGCAGTGCTGAGCCATGAAACATCCGTCCTGAAGGGATTTTTGAAGTCTGGAACATGCCCTCCTGCCCAGGCTGAGGATTGGGGATACAAGAGGCTCAGCTGTACTTGGACATGGGCCACTTCAGAGTGTTCCTCTTAAAAGAAGGAGAGCTTTTAGCATTCTGAACATTTTTAGCCTTGTGAATTAATCATGTGGGTTCAGATCCTTCCCCCTCTCTCCCCCTGTAATGTGTTTTACTCATTCACCTGATTTCCTTAATTTCAGACTCTTCTTGTGCCTTTTAAAAGACTTGTGATGTCCGTTAGAACTTCTGGGTGCATAAGTCAGAATTAAAGGAGTCAGTTGTAGCAGTGAAGCAGATGAACCCCCACTTTGGGAACACGTGTCCAGCCATGGTATCAGGCACTAGAGAAGCCACCCCTGCTTCATTAATTCATTCAAAAATGGTTCTTATTCTTTCTACCCTAAGACTAGAGGTTAATGCTGCATCCAACACCTTTCCTGTGACAAGTTTTGTGCATACAGAATTGTTGAGGATGCTGAAAAAGAAGTGATTTGCAAGCCTGGGACTGGAAATTCCTCTTGTTTTCTTCCTGCTGCTTTTACAAGGAATTGGACAGGGCTGGGCTGAAAGAGCCAGTGGCATGGGAGTTGTAATTGTTTAACATGAGAGCCATTGTGTTGTTAACCCAGCCTTGCCTTCTGGGGCTGGGGGCTAAAAATTCACATTTCAATTCTGTTCTTTCAGTTTGTGTATAGTTGAGCACACATTTAAGTCATGGATGTGTGCAGTTATCTCCAGCCTTAAATCTCTTTTAGTGTGATTTTTGTCTGCAAATGTAAATGCAGTTTCCTGAGGGATGTTTTATTTAGCCCCAATAGACCAGAGCTCTGGCTTCATTCAGCTAAACGTTCTTTGTGTCGTTTGTAACTGAATCACTTATTCAACACAAGATGAGCATAAACTTAGTGAAAATGCCCTCATTTTAGAAACAGACTGAAGCTGATGAATATTTGCATAGATCAGCCACAACCCCATACAAATGAAGATTTTGCTTTTTAAAGAGAGCACATTAATTCAACAAGTCTCGTATATATAATATTTTTATTGAAACGCTGCTGAACTGTGTTCATCTTTCATTGCAATACAAAGGAGATCTTACATTTTTAATTCCCTTTCTTGGATTGCAGCAGGTGAAGGCAGTGGGTCAGAACAGTGAACTGAGGGCTGTGTCTCTGTTGATCTGTTTGCTCTTTTAATTTGAACAGCTGCTTCTTTAGGTGTGGTAATATATACCTTTTTTTTCCCCTTCTGTAGCTTGACATATGGTCTAAATCCAACTATCAAGTGTTTCAGAAGGTAAGTCTCACATCATTTCGCTCTACCTAAGACACACACTGGGTATGTGGAGTTTATTTTAAATACCTGGGCCCTTCTGGTAAAAAATTCAGAATTTATTCTTTGTCATCACAACTTGCAAATAACAAACAATAATCTGTAATGGTGGAAAACTGTGAGTAGAGAAGAACATCATTTCTGCTATTGTTTCATTTGGATTTATTTCCCATCACAGTTCCAGTCCATGGTTTGGAATAGGAAACTGGAGTTCATACTCAACTAGCCTTAAAATCTCATGAGGACTCATCAGGCACTCTTTCCTTAGTTTGAATGTTTTGGGGAACAAAAGACCTTTTCAAGGTTCATTTGGATATTGTTTTGTTGTTTTCACTGGGTTTAGCTGTCCCCCTCTCCTCAGGGCTTGAGTTTAATAACTGAGCAGAACTCACTTTCCAAAATGAGTTTGTCAATTTTTGCCCACGAGGTTACTTTGCCTGCTCCTCTTCCAGTGATGGTGCAAGCAAAAGGAGTGACTTACTGGGATGAATTCCATGCCAGAAAGTGGGGAAAGATGGATGAGAGAATGGGAGCAGCAAAATTAAAACTACTGAGAAGGTTAAAGTGTATTTAAAAAAGATCTATATCTTGCTATTTCCAAGGAAGAGAAGCTTTCTCTTTGAAGGCCTCTTGTCAAAATGCTGTAAGTTCAGATTGATCCTGGTTTAAATTCCAGCTTCCTTACCTTCAAGCCACAGTTCAAGGGGCTGGAGTCTCCCCCTTCCTTTCATCCGTGTTTGTAGTTTGGGAAGCAAATGGGGGTCAGGGACTCGAAAGGGCCTAAAAACAGGGGTCAGAAATGGGGCATATTGGCTGGTTTGTGCATTTCCCTTCCAAGATTTCTGATGCAGTGAGGAGGGGAAGTGTTTGACCTGTGATTTTAACCTGCCAGAGATCAAAGGACACTTTGGGGGAGGTTGGTTGCTCTCCCTCTCTGCCCAGCATTAAAATGAAGTTTTGCTGCAGTTGATTCTTCACCCCAGAGAGTGGTGGATTAAATATTTTATTTTTTTTAGCAGAGTAGGGTAATACAGCAGGAAGTAAAAAAGCATTTGTTTATCAGTTTGCTTTAAAGTAACTTCTGCAGTGGAAGAAATGGAAGGTTCTGTAATGACTTGCCATCATCTCAGTTTCCCACTGTGTGTGTTTGGTTGGACACTCCTTGTTTTCCTGGATGTTTTAGTTTAGGATAACGTGGAAGGGTGAAATGGTATTGCTGTAATTTGTGCTAAATGATCATAAATCATGAGAGTTTGATGAGATAATTTGAATTGTCTATAGTAAGATAAGAGAGTAAATGTACAGTTACCTTGAATGGCCATGTTAAGGACTCAGAGCATAAATAAGCAGAGGGAATTTCTCTTCAGGTCCAGGTGATGCCTTCAGGTCAGGAGTGGAAGAGGTCAGTGACAAAACATGAAATGCCCCTCTTACTGCTGCCTCTGTGGCTGCAGAATGGACAAATAACAATCTTTGTTCTCTTCCTAGTTCTCTAAAATATGATGCAACCCAAATATTAAGTTCCTGTTTGCCAGTTCTCTCTTGATAATAATACCAAATATATTAATATTTACCAAAAAAAAATAAATCCAGAAAGACTTCAGGGGAAGAGTGACCTGTAAGCAGTTGCACAGCTGTCTGTGGGGTTTTATATAGCAGTTTTATAGATTTTTTTTCTCAGCTCTGTCACTGTGTTACCTTGGACAACTTAACCTCTCTTTGGATGGGTTTCTGCATGCCTTAGGCTGGGGCAATACTTGCTGACTTCACAGGAGCTGTCACTGAAGGGCTTGCACAGAGCTCTCAGGTCCTTGCCTGAGAAATGTGATAAAAATAAATGCAAGGGGGTGCCACTTTCTGATCAATACACATTCTGCGCTGTCGAGCTGAGAGTTGAAGAAGTTAAGTGTAGGACCTCTGTCAAGTTTTAAAGCAGGTGATGGAAAGTGCTGTGGTTCAGCATAGTGAGTTTTCTCTCTGGGGTGCTTTGCCTCGTTTGATTTTATTCTCTGAAGCTTCACCTGTGTCTATTTATAATACCCAGGAGCAGTGATTTACCAGCAGCAGAATGAAGGAACTAGATAAAATAGTGTTACAGCAACTATTACAGTTACTGGCGTAGGATCTGTAACACAGGAGCTTCAGAACAAATGTTTTCATGCCACTAAAACAAAAAAAAAAGGTGTCAGGGCACGTCTGAACGTTCCTGAAATGTGTTTCTCGTGGCAATCAGCAGCGTGGCAATGTGGAAATGCTGTGCTGGGAAGGGAAGGCAGGGATGAGTGAGTGCTGCCCTTTCACTCTGCTGCTGTCAGAGCCATCCCCCCTCTCAAGGGCAGGGCTGGTTCTCTTTAAAAGCCAGCCCAAGTTCTCAAACTCTGTGCTCAATGATAATGCAACAACATCTGGAGCTCCCAGGCTCCCTCCCTGCCCGGGGCAGTGCAGGCCTGTCACATCCTCACAGGGTCGCTGCACGACTTGCTAGGTGAAGGACCAGAGACCTCTGATCTTCAATCCAACCCTGTCAAACGAAGCTAAATTTGTTCTGACTTTGTGTTTGCAAACATTGGCTGTGTCAGCAAGGCTTTTCTGTCTCCTCCTGATGAGGCAGGAGACCTGGGTGTGTATAATGTGGGGGCAGCTCCCGCAGGGCCCATTACTGGCAAAGTGTACAGTCATTTTCCCAGTTCCCTGGAGACTCCTTGAAGCTGGGCCTGGGGTGAATAAGCCTTATTGGCATTGAATGGACCAGCAGGGTAAGAGTCAGAGAATGGAGCAGGGAAATAAGAGAGGGAAGGCTGAAAGGGCACAAGCACAAGGAGCAAAGAAAAGCTTTTTCAGCCTTCCACGTTGGTGTGACATTTAAGCTCTGCAGGAGTGGCAGCTGTTTTCATCTTAAACCTCCTTATTTTAACACCTCGTATCTCTTGATCCACTAACACAAGAAGAGGAATAAAAAAGGAGATAAGGAAAGATTTGGGGGCTTAAACCTTGGTGGGCAGAAGAGTATACATGAGGGCTGCATAATTCCAGCTCATTGTGCAGAGGGTTAAAAAAATACATATTCTAGAGAATGGTGCAATATTCATAACTTTGCATTCAGAAAAGAGGGAAAATCAGAATTGTGAGTGGATCAGAGTGGGAGATCGTGTCAAACATGAATTGTCATTTATCAGGCTGCTCAGTTAAGAGCAGCATAGCTGGTGTGCTGGGTCCTAGGATCAGTTTGGCTGCTTAAGTCGTATGCAAAGGCTTTCGACCCATAGTTTTCATTCTGATCTCAGAGACTCACCCTTATTTTCACCTAAGTATCAATTTTACCGTGCCACAGAATGGTTTTGTTTTGGCTTGAGATGCTTCTCCCCAAAGCTGGTTTGAACCAAACCTCTGAGGAGCTGTTGGTGCCTGTCCAGCTGTGTGAGCTGCAGGATCCCAGGGATGGCATTTTCACCACTACAAGGACACATAAATATTGTAATGTATGAAGATGTATTCTTGTCAATAATCTCCCAGTGAAATCACATGCAGGATGAATGCATGCATGAGGAATTGTGGGCTGCTGCTGCTGGCTGTTCAAGGAGAGGAGATGGACTGGTCCAGGGTCACCTGCTCAGGTGCTCCTGTGCAGGATCAGTCCCTGGCTCTGGTCAAAGACCTTGGGCAAAATAAAACCTCTGTGACCCAGTCCAAATAAGCAGAACAGCAAAACAACAACTTAAACACTCTCTGAGCTCTGAAAACAAAGGATAAATCCTGTGTTTCAGAGAAGTTTCCTGACCTGGGAGTGGGGAAAGGTGTGTAAAGGGTTTGTTTGAGTTCCTCAGTGCCTGTTCCATCCATCATCCTTCCAGCACCTCTTGGCACCACATTCCCTCCAGAGACACTCAGATGTGTTCCTGGAGAGAAGATTGAGTAATGGGAATCCTTGGGAATGAGCAGAGGCACTCGTGCAGTTTCCCACACTGTAAAAGATCTAAACACTGATAAAATAACTCCTTTTTCTCTCAGTGCTCTGATCAGCCTCCACAGCTCATGGCTACAGGCAACTGGTAAGGCCATGAACTTACAAGGGTTTAGAAGAAAAATTAAAAACCTTCCAGGGGATTTAGAGAATCCCTTTATATTAGAAGGAGTTGTCAGTGCCACTGAAAGAATGAACCAGTAATAAGTGGCAAGAAAAGTTGTGGCTCTTAAAGGAAGTTTTGCACCTGCTTTTGAAAAGTGTGTTTTCTGGCAGGGAGATAAAATACAGGAGAGGGGGAGAGAGCTGCTGGAATTTAGTCATGTGATGTTTGTGGTTTTAGGGGTTAGTTTTTAGGATAGATTCCTGCATCCATGGGACATACCTGGTGTGGGGTGGAGCAAAGCTGAACCTCAGGTCTCTGCTTTTGTGCTGCTTGTCCCAGTTACAGGAGGCACTTGCTCTGCTTTCTCCACGTGGGAATTATAGAACTGTATTTTTTTTAATGGATTTCCCAGCTTTGGGAATGTTGTATGACTAACCAGTGTCATCAACACCCAATGAAGCCATTTTTTGGATGTGTCACCTTTGGAAAGCACATTCCAGCAGAGCAGTTCTGTTCCAATGCATTACAACCCTTTGCTGTGAAAAATTGAGTCTCTTTGCCAGCTTTTTTTTTCCATGTAACTGAAGCCTCTTTTGCTCAGTCTCCAAGTGCTTAGTTAAACAATAGCTATTTTATTTAGCAGAAATTGTGCTGCAGGAGATTGCCTTGTTTTACCTTGTTTTCAGACGAGAAATGCAAGTGTTTTTCAATAGATGAATGGTGAAATATTGAGCTTTTCTGCAAGATCTCTTGAAAATCTATTTCAAGGTCCAGAGCAGCAGCTCATTCCCAATCGATGTGTGCTCTCCAGAATATGATCCCCTGTAAGAAGAGGGAGAGGAATTAGAAAGTGACCCATAACTTAGATAGCAGTGGGTAAGGCAGAGCCATAAAAGTGAAGTTAATAAAATAAAACCCCAAAATGTACAAAATATCATCCCACACCCAGAATAAATTAGTTTCTGATTCCAGCTTGGCTGGGAGAAAAGTGTGTCCCTTAAGTGAGCTGGCGCATATGCAGTTTGTTTTGCTTTGCTTTGGTGTGAAATCCTATTGCCATTAGTAAAGCTGGGTATTGATCTTTTTGGGTTATTTTTCCCCTCATCTTTTTTTCCTTTTTCCTCTTCTTTTTTTTTTTAATCTTGCCCAGTTTGTGCTTTCTCTCATCATCTCTGTTATCCTGGGCAAGTTAATTCTCCCTTCACTCCCATGCCCTGGCCAGTTTATCCACTGCCCAGCAATTTTCTGGTTTGAGGAGGGAGGGGGGTCATTCCCCTACTCCTCTTCCTCAGATTTGACACCCACTTTGATCCTTTTTAGGTGTCAGCAGTTATTTCTGGTAGAAATCTCCTTCTTTTTGTTCAGGAAGCATTATTAGTGTTCCAGCAATGCGGGGATGGCTTTTATCTCCCCAAGGAATCTCATTAGCTCTACATCACAATAGGAACAACATATGGGTAACTTTGCCAAAGTGGCCAGTCAATTTAAATTTGTTAATAGCAGTATTTTTTAAGCAACTTTCTTCAGTGCCAAGAGAAAACAACTTTGTTGTTCAGGGAAAAGCAAAAGAAAAACAAACCACAGTTTGTTAGAAGTAAAAATACAGCAGAAGGAGAGCGGCTGCTCATAAATATCCTCAGAACTTTCTATTCTTTGACATGTCTGGTGCTATCCTAGAAAAGCACCATCTTAAAAGACAAAAATTCAGATAGCTGTTAGGGCTTGGGTGGGCTTCTGAACACTCCATGAGATGTGTTTAAAACAAATGGCTGCTCTGAGTTATTCTGTGCTATCCCTGCACTGTTAATCACATTATTTCTGATATTTATTTCTTATAGGTAACATATAAATGGCCAGAACGGGCTGAGGCCCATTTTGTGAGTGTTTTTCCAAACTCACCAGGATTTGCACAGCTCCAGAAGTGTCAGAGTCACATGTCCTTGTTCACACTGACTGGAGCAGCTTTTGGAGCTGGCTGTGTGCACATCCCATTCTGGAATAGCAGGATCCCACAGGATCCCACAGGATCCCACGGGATGGGATGCAGAGTGGGACGGGCTCATGGGGTGGGGAGGAAGTTTGGGCAGTGGGAATGAAAGCCTGGCCAGGCATGGCTTTATTCAGGAGCATCTCCCTGGCAGATTCAACTCGCAGTGCTCAATGGGAGCAGCTACGAGGTGGGAATAGCAGTGGGAATTTCAGTTCCCACCTTGGCTTTCTCCAGATCTGCTGCAGGGTATAGACAAGCCCTGGGAAGAGCACTGCTTCAGGTTAAAACTACAACAATTGAATCATTCTCTATATCAAGTCCTGTATTTTGCTGGATCCCTTCATAGTATGGAGGGGATTTAAAAATCTGTGAAAGAGCTCTCGTGGTTGTGTTGGTTTGAGTTCTTCAACAGTCCAGCCCAAGAAATTTTTCCAATAAATTCTGCATTCAGCCTGGAATTTCTAAGCAGCAGCAACTGTTGAGTGTGCTGGTAACTGAGGCAGCTGACAAGGCTGAATGCTGTTAGAGAATTGTGTCATAGCTGTCAGAAACTGGCCCCTTCCAGAATATGAAAAAATTATAGTCTTTTTTAAGGAAATGATTAATTTTCCTCATTTCTTGTAACTATTCTTGTGTATTGTAAATACTTATATTTATAATACCTGTTTTATATCTGTTGTGCCCAGCTGTAATTCCCAGAGGTGTGATCTTGTTATGGCTCTGGCTGGCAAATTAAAAAGCTTTCAATCAGAAATCTTTTAGCAATGCAAGTATTTATAACCATAATCATATTAATTGATCCTGGTTTCAGAGGAAATGAAACTAAGAAATCCTTGTGCTCCTTGGTTTGCTGCTTCCCCATGGACTTAATACAGTTTCCCTGCACTTTAACACTGCTTTGTCTGAAACAGAGAAGGAATGAAGGTGTTTTCTCCTTTTGCAGGTGACAGATCATGCCACCACTGCTCTGCTGCATTACCAGCTGCCTCAGATGCCAGATGTGGTGGTCAGGTCCTTCATGGTGAGTGTGTTGGGAAATACATTTTTCCAGCTGGTTTTGCGTTTGCTTGCAGTGATTGACATCAGGCAGCTCTGAGAGTTGTAATTGCCCCTATTTAAATAAGCTGGACAGTGGGGACTGTAATTCCTTGTCTCTCATCATACCTCGATGCACAAAATGCTCCACTGGAAGTTCCTTGGTAAGCAGTCCACATGGCAGGATGTTCTGAAACCCTGATTTTCTGAGGGGAGTGAAGAACCCATTCTTTTTTTTTTTTTCTCTTCTGTCAACAGATGTTTCAAGCTTACCATTTAACTTCATTTACCTATTTTTGTGTTCTGGTTCAGAAAATTCGATTTCTCTGTAGTGCAAGCAAAGCCCATCCAAGCTGAAGTAAATAACAGCAATTTACTTGTAGAGTTGTGCTGCCCTTGTCCCTGTATTTACTGCTAAACCCAGAGAAGATCTAGTTCTTTGGGAGGAGAGTTATTGACAGTCCAGGGTCTGGTTGCTATAGAGAGGGCTCTGATGAAGATGGAAGGATTTGTTTCAATAAACTCAGCTGACCCCTTCTGCAGAGAACAATTTTCTCTTATCGATGTAATTCAGTAGGGCTTTAAATGACAAGATTCATGTGCATCCCTCACAGTATAAAGCTGCTGCTCTGGGGGGTTTTTAGTTGTGTAGCTCCTGGAGTTGGGAATTGGGTTGTCCCAACTCATGCCAGCTCATTGCTGTGGATGGTAGTGGGAACAACCCTCTTAGAGGCAGGAACTTTAGCTGGGAGCACCTGAACTTTGTGTGGTCCAGCCTTCTGTATGTGCAGTCATCAGTGTAATCGGGTTTAATATGGTTCAGTCTTTTTATGACCAACGAGTATTGATCCCAAAATCACATTAGAGGGGAAGTTCATTGGCTGGATGGGGGAGCTCTGAGGAGTGCAGCCCTTTGCAGTGTGGTTGCAGCAGGGGGTGATGGATGATCAGAGGAAGACACAAAGCAGTGCTCAGTTGAAGAAGGCACTGACAAGAACAATTATATTGCAGTGAGAAGCTGGAGGCGCGTTCCAACACCCGCCCTCCCTCGTGATCATCGAGCTGCAAACTCAGAGGGCAGGAATTTTTATTAACGAATTTGCTTAAGTGACTAAAAAAGCAAAAGATGATTAATAAAGTGGGAATTCAGCTGTACACTGACCTTGTAATCTTCGGTGTGTTTCTGTTTATAAAGTCACCGTGCACCTCACTGGGGCCTCGCCAAAGTACATCATCCTCTGTCCTTGCTGGTGCTGTTTGACAAGAATGATGACAAAGGGGAACATCCATAGCCAGTTTTCTTTAATTTCTCTCCCTTTTCCTTTTAGACCTGGTTAAGAAGTTACATAAAGCTGTTCCAGGCTCCATGCCAGCGCTGCGGAAAGTTTCTGCAGGATGGCCTTCCACCCACATGGAGGGATTTCCGAACACTGGAGGCTTTTCATGACACCTGCAGGCAGTAACAGCCCCCAGGAGACCACGAGGAGCCAACCCTGTGCTCTTGGCAGGGCACTGAGGGGCTGCAGGGGCCTCCAGTTCTGACCCTTTCACCTGGATGGAGCACTGAGGTTGCACTAACACATTGATTTGACTCTTTCAAAGCCACTGGTCTGCAGGGCCCCGGTGGGACTGATGTCCTGTGAAGATCTCTGTGTGATCTGCAATGATCTGGCTGGGGAGATCTGAGCTACACCCTCAGAAAAATACCCGTGTACAGTTTGTGTTTTCAGACAGAATTTGCCATGTTGAAGACTTTTATAAGCTCGAAATAAATTTTGTATTGCCGGATTTGTGCTGTTGGTTTCCTTATTTGATCAACGAAACCCCTTGGGTTTGGTGTGGATTTTTCAGCACTGCTCTTTTCTTTAGGAGAACTGGAGACATTCAAAGGTGCTGAAGTGAAGGGGGCTGGGGGCTCTTGCATGGCTGCTTCTCTGAGTGCTGGGGGGGGTTTTGTGGAAGGGATTATGGTGTTGATTAAACATGGAATTTCAAAGGCACGTGGCAGCCTGGAAGATGCAGTGTACTGTCTAAGGCAGGGAGGGGGGAAACAGCTGTTTCCCTTTCCTAAAATTGTAATGAGAAATGCTAACAAAATCTGCATGTATTAAGTGGTTAGAAAATGTGTGATGAGCAGTGACAGTCGTGCTTGAGAACTGAAAGCAGGGAAAGAATTCAGCCCTAAAGCAGTTTCTGCAGCGTGTTTCCTAAATGATTTCAAATGTACATGGAACACGCTGGAGCAGAGCAGGATCCCTCCCAGCAATTGCTGGGCTTGGAATGGATGGGGGAGTTCTGTTCCTGCAAGCCTTGGGTGGTTTTCCTTTCCCCAGAGGCAGGGAAGGTCCCCACTCCTGTCCCAGCCCTGGGGTTCTATCACATAAAGTGCCTTTTCTGGTATTTTTTGAGGTCTCCACGTTCCCTCTGTGCTCTTCTGATGGCAAATTTGATTGATTCCACTGTCATCCCCACCAGCACACCCTGCTTTCCCCTACAAAGGCTTCAGGAATCATCTGGATTTGGGAGCTGGGAAGGGGAGCTCTGGACAACCTCTGTCACCCTGTTTTCAAATCCATTGGCATGAAGGTGCTGCAAACTCATTTTCAATGTTCCTTCTGCCTGGGGACAAGTTTCTGCTGCAGAAAGAAAAGCTGCTCCTCCTGGAGGCTTTGGTAGGGTGAAGTTTAGTTTTCAGTGAGGAATGTTGAATAAAGTTAATCAGATTTAATAAAAAGGAGATGAGTGGGACACAAAAACAGGGCAGAGATGGGAGGGATCCTTTTTTTTGCAGTGAATGGAAAGAAGTTATTGTAAACCACTTGTTTAATTGAATTTAAACACAACATTTTGAAACAGCCCATTTCAGAGCTGTGAAAACTGAAAAATGAAGATGCTGGGAGGGTATCACTGTAGTTGTGTGGTACTGAATTAACTGTGCTGGCATAAAAGACTGAGCTCCCAAAGCCAGCAGCTCCTTCCTGTGAGGACAGGGTGTGATGTGGGAATTTCAGCTTTTTAGGTACAGAAATCCATGCAGGACTGGCTTGTATGAAAGAGAGGAATTGAAAGAAAATATGTATTTATGACTTCGAAGGCACAACACCGTGTGTGAAGGCTGAGCCTGTGCGTGTTTGAGGATGCTGGTAATGAGATCTAATTCTTTTCCCCCCATATTATTAATAATAATACTCCCATTCACCCAACCAGAACCTCCACAGCAGTGGGATAATGGCCATTCCAAATCCAGCTGCAGCTGAATTACTTCATGGAAACTTTTTGTGCTGTTCCTTGACCCAAGCAGCCCTCTCAGTACAGAGATCACCCAAGACAGGACGACGTTGGCATCTTCGATGAGCCTTGGAAATAAACAGCCCTGCTCTCCATCCCATTCCTCTGCTAATTAGAAGGCCTGCATTTCTGATGGGGTAAGCAATTTTTTTTGCTAATATAAAGGTCAATAATATGGGATCCAGGCTGCCTTAGGCACTGCTGGCTGCTCTGCTCTGTTTATGCTTAAAGAATGGTGTAGAAAGCAAATCCTGAAGTTCACACAAGTATTTCACGTGGAATCGTGTCTTGGCACTTGGAGATAATTAGCTGCAGAAAACAGCATCATCCAAGACTATGTGTTAATTGAGCCTGAAATTTTAAACCTGTAATTGGAGAGTCTGATGGGAAGTCATACAATTCACTGTAGGTACCTCGGTGCAAAAATAATTGTCTTAACTGAAGTGCAGCACAAACCTGTTTGTCACGTTCCTTCCCCCAGAAATGCAGCAGGGGGGACCTTCTCCCCTTGGTAAGCCCTGGGAGGAGCAGGGATTTCTCTCCCTGCAAGCCTTTAAGGGAAACAGGTGGCAATATTTTCATCCTGGGGAGTGGAATTCAACTGCCTAAATTCTTCCAAAGCTTAGGAACTCCAGCAGTTTGGATGCAGTCTGTGCTTGTCTCTGCTGCCCTCCTGGCAGTGCCTGGTTATCCCTGAAATGTGGATTTCCTTGGGAAGCAGAAAGTGCTCCGAGTTCTGAATGTGAAGGATGGAAATTGGGAGTCACTTCTACACTGCTGGAATGTGAGGGATGGAAGGTGGGATGTTACTGCCCTTTACAGAGCCATTCTCCCAGTCCAGCATCCCAGTGTCCTTCCTCAGCTTTGTCACTTGGGTACTGGGCATTATTCTTACCCTTAGAAGGGAGGGGTGACCAAAAGTGATTTAATTGCAGGAGGGGTGTCTTTGCTCTCTCTTTGCCACTGGAGTTTGTTGCAGCTTTTAAAACAGCTCTGATCCCTAAGGCAAACAGCGAGGACTGACCCATGAGGAGTGGTGGCCTCTCACCTTTTCCAGAGCATCTTTTCTAGAGCATTCAGACCCGCATTTCTCCTGCAAGTTATTTCTGCGACCCTGCAGAATCGGGAGCGGCCAAATGTCACAGGAAAGGAAATGTCACCTTCCCACGTGCAGAACCCAGAGCTGCTCGGGTGGCTGAGGCTGCTGCGATGGAGCTGCCTCATCCCAGCAGGGCTGTTGGTACCCAGGGACACACCCAGGGCCCCTCCTGCTGCAGGGCAGGCACAGCCCCTACCTGGGCACTGCCACCTGCTGTCCCTGCCCCTCTGTCGCATCCCCGGGCCGAACAAAGCCCCATTTATTTTCCCCGCTGTCCCCCCCTCCCGCTGCGGTGCCAAAGGTTACCAAATCCATCTTTTTGCTAAGAAAGCAACTTAATTAACGGGCAAGTTTCTCCGTTGGAGGGAACCCGCAGCAGGCTCGCAGAGCACATTGCAGCCTCTCCCCTCTCCCTCCCCACACCCCTCCCCAAACCACTTTAATTTCTCTGCCAATATTGGACAAATGTAACAGGCTGACTTTTTAATTTTCTACTCCCAGGTCTCCCTTGTCCCCTCATGCATTTTTCATCACCGCTCATGGCTCCCTCCCTGCCTGCCCTGTGAACAATATTGATCGACTGATTAAGCCATCAAGCCATGGCAAACAACTTTAATTTTCTAACCAAAGCCTTTTCGTTCTCTTTCCTTCCTCGTGTGTTTGTTGCCTCCTTCCGAAGTTTTTAACGTCTGCTTGAAAACAAATACATTTTTGGGGATTAGTCCCTGGGTTAATTGGTGCTGTGCACCCCCCCAGAACAATCCACAGGAAAATATTAACCCAAAATGCAGAGTGGGAAGCACCAGGTGCTGTCCCATTCCAAAGCCACATTCATCCCTGCACAAGCCTTTGGAGAAGGGCTTGAAGAAAGCAGAGGGTGCTGCCTTTTCTCTTTGGCCTTGAATTTGATGGACAGAGTGGCAGCCCATCACAGCGGGGCAGCCCTTGGGCTCTGGGTACCTGCCCAAAATTGGTGTCCTTGACTAAACCCAGGGAGGGCTCAGAGGTTTCACACTCCCCACCTCTGCCTGCACGCTCTGAAACCCTCTGGAGTTCTGCAAACCTGAGACCCAGTTTGTCTTGCAGAGCATTTCTGAGCCCTGATGATGATAAAGTGAAAGAAGGTTCATCCCACCCGAATCCCAGGGAGCTAAAAGCATCTTTCTTGCAAGCTCAGGGCGTGTGGTGTCAGTGAGGCTCGTCAGGATCGCTCCGTGGGTTTGCAAATTGCTTTTCAAGGTAAAAATGCAGTTGAATATGAGGATATTTGTCTCTCCCTGGCAGCCTTCGAGCCCCATCTCGTGCTGTGGTGCTGCAGTCCTGTCTCAGGGGCTGGTCCTTCAGGCAGAGCCCCAGTGGGGGGTTGTGGGTGTGTCAGGATCCCCACTGGAGAATTTTGGGTGTCTCCAGGTGTGTGACCTACAGAGATGTGCAAAACCCTCCCAAAGGAACCAGCTGTTGTCCGGGGGGGGTTGCGTGGGAGCAGTGGCAGGACCTGGCACCTTCACACCCCTGGGACCCCAGCACAGACCCGTGGGGACAGGCAACAGGGCCTTGATCCATGTCCTGGACCCCCTCCAGGTGGGAATTGTCACTAACTGTCATTGAATCCCACAGCCCATGCCAAGGTCTCCAGTTCCCCCAGTTTATCACGAATGCACCAGTGCCAGGCAGGGCTTTGTTCTAAACTCACCTGGTGTCCTTCACAGGAGGAGATTTGCTGCAGGAGAGCAAGGGATGTGTCAGTTCATCTGGGTTTCTCCACATCAGCCATCAGCTCTCTGTCCCGTGGCCATTCCCTGCTCAGGGTTTGGATGGAATGGGCTGGTTTTTGAGCAGCAGCCCCAAAACAAAGCTGGGCTTTGTGGCACCTCTCTTGCCTCGAGGGACAGTGATTCCAATAGCAGATAATTAGTTCCTATAAAGACACGTGTGTGTCATGAACTCCTTAGAATTTTTGAGGTTGTCTTTTTCCTTCCCTTTCAAAAGCAAATGATCAAAATAAGAGGCATCTCCAGAAGGGCTCCTTGTTAACATGAGGGGAGCTGTGACCCTCTGGGAGGGCAGGAGGGGGTCTCTGCAGCAACTGAGGGGTTTTATCAGCTGGCATTTCATCCTCTGGGAAGTTCAACAGCAGCACTAATACCTGATTGCTGGGCTTGTGTTGTAAAAATGAAAAGGAGGATTAAAAAAAAATGAAGCACGGCATAGGAATGTAAATGGGCTTTTATTGTCTGTTGAGTTGGGAGAACCAGCGGAGTGTTTCTCATTTTATTTACTTTTTTATGTTAATAAGGAGGCTAATTTAAAACAAGAGTCCTTGTAGCTGGTGATAGAGGGGGTTGTGCTGATCAAAAAGTTGCCCTGAAAACCAGAGGATCAAGGCTGGAGAAGTTTTGTTATTCAGATGCTGAGACTGGTTTGAAGATGCCTCAGTGCCCCACGCTCTGGTCTCCAGCACCTCCAACAGTTCCTGCCAATCAGCCCAGCAATGTTGCCAGAAAACAACAAATAGGTGGAAAATATTAACAGTGAGATCATTTCGAATTCATGAGAACAAATATTTGCACCAAGAACGTGATTCTATGATTTGCTCTCACGGACAGGAACGGGGGCTGGGATTGATGTCCCCAATCACAATTAACTCCTGGTCCCCACATTGCAGCTCCTGAGCTCTCCCAACGAGCTGCTCCTTCAGCATCCTCAGGTGAGGAATTATGAGCAGGAATGTCAGAGCAGCCTTGGTGTCAAAATAAAGCTGATGGAGGGGACAAGCAGCCCGTGCTGGGCCGTGCCCTTGTCTCTCGCCATCTGCACTTCCCCTGTGCATTTTTGGGTTGATTAAGGTATTTTTAGCCCTTTTTCTTTCCTTAACGCCTTGCTGCTGTTGACAATCCCTCTTTAAAATGCTGAGAGGAAAGCAGGAGTGGGGTTTTTTTAAAGGCACTGAAGTGTCCCCAGCTGGGGCTCGGGGGTGACAATGGGCTGTGGGTTCCCCTCGGCTCGGAACAATCCAGAGAGCATCCTGTGGCCACTGCTCATTTTCTGCTGGATGAAAAAGTCTGCCAGACGTCGGTTCCAGGAGCTGGAGGGGCTGGAACCTGCTGGGGGACCTGAAGGGAAGGCAAATGTCAGCTGAGAATGGCAGTGCTGGCTGGTGCTGCATCCCAGGGGAGGGGATAAAGCTGGTCTGGGCAGGGGCAGGGTGAGCCAAGGGCAGGTGATGTCCCAAAATGCTGAATTGGAGCAAGAAATTGCTAAAATAGGACCTTAACAGGAGACTTAACTACATCTTGTTGTCTTTTTCTGAGGTTTTACCCAGCTCTTCTGTAAATCCTGCTCTTGTGATAAATTCCTCCTGAGCCAAGAGGTGACTCTGATGGAATGCTCAGGCCCTTCCAAAACGTTTCTTCCTAAATTCCCCAAAAACCTCTGTTTTCTGACAGAAAACTGAGATGTGTCCCCAGATAAAGGGAGGGAGAGGAACTGTCCTGATCCTTCACATCCAGTTCTGCTCTGCTCAGCTCCCTGAGCTTTGGGAGGGAGGCACCTGTGGAGGAGGCGACTGATGCTGCTGCCTCAGCCCAGCTCCCACCACTGCACCCAGGGCTGAGACAACAGCCAGGGAAGGTTCCAGTCAAATTAGAGCCTCTGTATTAAATCCTTTTCTCCTGCTGAAAAACACGAGGAAATTAAACCCAGAAGAGGGCAAGAAGCAAAGCTGATAAGCTCTCCAGATTTGCTTTTTGTTTTTTGCTGCACCCCTCGCTGTAATTACAGAGAAATTAAAACTGCAAATTGCTGATGTGAGAGAGTGGAAAGGCCAGGCTGGGAAACATTGGGATTTCTGGGACATCTTTTTGTCCTTAAAGCAGCAGTGTGGGATCAGTAAGGAAAGAGAAGTCCTGCCAAACCTACTGTCAAGTGTGCTAATAGTGCTGGGGGGATAGAGGGGAGGTCTCTGGCACCATCCCAGCTGGGACCTGCAGAGTCTGCAGATTGTTTGTGGTTTCTGCAACACAGAAATCCCCAAACTTGCTCAAGGGGCTTCAAAACTGTCCCCTGTCCTCACAAATGCATCCCTAATCCCTGGGTGCAGCCCCACGTTTGACACCTCAGCTTCCAAACTGATTTACTGCTGTTTAATAACCCTTTTGGTTGTTTTACCCTTAATGGACTGTTGCAGAGCTCAGCAGAGAGGTTGGCATTTCATTTCCATCTCTGAACGTTTTGAAAGGGATTTCTTGGGGAAGAGGGGTGGTTCACCACTCCTTAAAAAGCAGTCAGACACAGGCAGGCTCTCAAGTAGAAAAGAGCTGAGTTCTCTCTTTTTTAATACAAGCCACCTGATAGCACGAGGTGCAGAGATCGATACGCCCTCACCAGGGTTATCAGAAAATATTCCACATTAAACAGGGGGGATATAAACAAAACCTACCACCTTCAGCCCCTGAGATTAAAAGTGGATTTACTTCATTTTTCCTGCATGAGAATTGCTGCATAGAGAAAGTGAAGCTTTCGAAGGGCATTCAAAAGACAAAGTAATTAAATTTAAATAATAAAAAAAAATAAAACAGAAACAAAAAAACCCCACCTTGAAGTCACTGGTTTTTAAGTAGCACTTTAAATGGGTGCTGCCAAGCAGAAGTTTCCCCTCTCAGGCTCTTAGCACAGAGGAACATGCTTTTGGTCTGCTTGAATGCCATTTGAGTTCTGTTCTTTTACCACCTTTAGAAAAAGCTGCTCCCTTTTAGGCTCCTGTTTCAAAGAAGTCACTTTGGCATAGTGTCCTCTACCCCTGTTATTTCGAGGAAGCTGCAAATAAAGGAGTTTCTTGGCTTTTTTTTTATTGCACTTGAAGGCCATTGGGGCTGAAGAATTCTCCTGGCTCGCAGCATCCTTCGACCTGAGCTCTAAGGGGAGTTTTGGCACGAGTTCTCATCCAGCAGCTTTCCCCCTGTGCTCAGTGTCTCCTGAAATCAGGAGAACAATCCCCTGATTTTCATTACAACAGGCAATGCTGGGTTTTTTGTTGGGCCTGGAAAATTGCCTGTCTTTAAAATGTAAATTTTGAGAAATATTTATATTTCTATCCTCCTTCCCTGAGGTATCACAGGCTTTATTACAGCCCCTTTTTGGTCTCGGATTGATTGATGTCCATGGGAGTTTTCCAGTGGCTTGGACAGCTCCTGGCCTGGTCCCAGAGTGCAGCAATGCAATGATGTCTGGAGGGGATGCAGCAGCTCTTAAACCTCCCCAGGGGATGCTCTAGGACAGGGGAGGTGCTTTATTGGGCTGAATAAAATACAGGAGGCTCATGGGCTGGATCTGTGAACCCCCAAAGCATTAAGAGGGCTGTGCAAAGAGCCTGGATCCTGCTGTTGAGTTAATAACCCCTCCAAAGGTGTCCCTGTGGCCTCTGTTAGAACATGGGATGTGCTGGGAACTGAGGCTCTCAGATGAGGAGGGTCTGGGACTTAGGGAGGGGGTTTGTGCTCCAAAGGGTGTCCATGGGGTCTGGGATTAGGGATGAGAAGGGATGAACTGCCTGATGCTCAGCTCAGTTGCATTGTGTGGCAAGGGGAAATGAAGGCTTTTTTCTGGGGGATAAAAAGAGATAAAGAGTCCAGACCTCAAGGAGAGGGATTGGGGTGATGCATGGGGAGACTTGACATCCTTTGCATTGCCCCACTGGGCACAGGGGGGTGTCAGGTCCCCAAGGCTGGAGGAGCACTGGCCTGTCCTCTTCAACCACTGTTTGTAGGAAGGTGTTTCTCCCACCAGGATTTGGTTACACCCCATGAAACCTCTCACACCGTGTTCCACAGCTCCTTAGAGAAACACCATGGTGAGGGGGCACAGCCTACAGGAACATCCGAATCTGTGGTGTCTTATGGACATAAATCACATCACTTTTTTGTAACAGGATTGATCCATCCGTGCTGCAGATCCCCCCATCCATAATGATCCATCTGTCTGCGGCACAAGATTTATAGCAGTCCTTTGGAGAACATTAAGATGACATTATCTGGGGACAGAGCAAACACCATTTGAAATTAGGGTTGGAAGGGGATTGGCAGTCCCAGTTTCTGTGGGAAAAGGTGAGTGGCTGCTTGTTCCCGTGGAAAAGGCCCCGGTCCCAGCTTGGCAGCAAAGCTTTGCACAGGGGGACAGTGGCTCAGCCTCGGGGCTGGGATGGGGATGGAGGGGCCAAAGGGTGACACAGCTCCAGGAAATGCTGGAGATTATCCAGCACGTCACCCAAGGGGTTTGGAACACTGGGATTTCACACACATGGGACTAACAGGTTCCCTCTCACACACAGCCCTGCGTGAAGAGCTGATGGGTGATCTTTTAAAGATCTAAAAGCCAAAGGGTGAGATCCCAAGAGACCCTCCAAAGCCACCACCCTCTTTTCACGTGTCAGCACAAGGAGTAGGTGAACTTGTCCCAACCTTCTCTCCTCTCTCAGCTCCCTCTCCCTCCCCAGCTCTGCTCGAGGACCTGTGCACAAAGGGAACTCCTCGATGTGCCGATGTCCTCTACTTGTCCTGCTCTCAACTATTGGGTTGCAGCTTTTTCTTCCGAGCTCGATGCTAAAAATACTTTAAAGGTAAATCCTGGGGGGGCTCGTTGCACCGATTCATTCTGCTCCTGCCTCCTCCTTCCCAAGCCATTTCCCCACAGCCCAGCTGGCTCTTTTATCCCAGTGGAAACGTGGCATTGATCTCGCCACTTTACAAAGGGAGGGGAAACGCCGCCCCTTTCATCTTCTCCTTGCAGAGCCTGAGCCCCTTGTCCGTTCTGCATCTGATGATGGGAGGGGTTTAAGGTAAAGATTTTGGAAATCTTTGCCTTATCAAAGAATCCCCCTGCACGGAGAGGGCTTCAGGTGGGGGCAGCAGGTGGGAAAATAGGGGAGCAAAAGGGATGCTCAGGAACCAGGCTCAGGTGTTTCTGGGGGTGTAACCACAAACCAAACATCCCGTGGCACAAACCCTCCTGTGGGATGGCACCGGTGGAACCCAAACTCCTGTGTTTGTGTCATTCCCCCCCCTCTCCCTCCTGCTCCCTCATTAACGCCGTTGTTTGTGAGCGTGAACAGCCGGACTGTAAATCCGAGGCCATTTCGCGGGTTAGGTGAACTGTGAAAAGCAGATTTGCACAATTTGCAGATTGCTTGTTGAGGTGAGAGCTAATGCTGCTGACTCACAAGCTGAGCCGCTGCTCTTGGCAATCCCTCCCCGCTCTCCATCTATTCCCATCCAGCTCTTCACCCCTCGCAGGTCTTGGCAGCAGCCAAAGTTTATTCCAAGAACAGAAGTTTTCTGGATCCAGCAAAGCCCCCCACAATGGTGCAGATACACCCTTGTCTCTTCCAGACCCCGGCCCCAAACACCCTTTGCAGAGGTCTCAGCTCAGAGCAGCAATCAGCATTCAGGCAGGAGAGGCAGGAATGCCTTTATTCATAATCCAAAGGTGTGTTTGCTCTCTGGGCTTGGGTTGCTGCAGTGCCGGAGGGGTTGGATCCAGCTGAACCCCACGGGATCTCTGAGGTGCTCCAAGGCTCTGTTTTTTGGCATTTCTGGATCGTTTCAGAGCTCAGGCTCCTGCCCTGCCCAGGAGGGGCAGAAAACTCTCCCAGCTCTGGTGCTGGCAGAGCTCACAGGGGTAAAGGCTTGGGCTGAGCAGCTGCAGCACCTCCTGGCGTGTCTGCCTGGTTTTCTCTCCCCATCACACCCACCCCTTGTTGCTCCTCATCCCCTTTGGGTGCTGACACAAAACTGCCTCAGCAATGAACTTGGTGGTGGTTTCCATTGATCACCTGGAAATCTGCAGCGGGCAGGGGAGAAGGGTTTCCCTGCCCCAAGCATCACTCCCACCGACCCTGCAGCTCCAGGCTCTCCAAGACTGGGGTAATACACTTGTCCTTCCAGCCCTTTAGTCTGGGATTTGTGCAGAAATGGGGGTTATTTTTTTAATTCCACTTCACACTGCGGTTTGCATCCTCCTCCCAGTGGAGAACAAGCTCTGGAAGTTTCGTAACATCCAGCACCTGCTGTGTCCCTGGGCTGGGATTTGCAGGGAGGAAGGGATGAGGGATGGGATGCTTTAGGGAAGCAGATTTCCATCTCCCTGCCTGGGACACCACCGTGTCCTGAGCTGCCACAGAACACCTGCCACGACACGAACACCTCGTGAGCTCCATCCCCACACTGCCCAGGAGAGGCAGTGATAGATTAGTCTGAACAAAGATTGGTCAATAATTTATGCCGCTGTTTTCACTCACCTGGGGCTCGGGCAGACTTTGATATGATTTGATGGGGTCAGATCCACCCTGCTTTAATTAAACATGATGCTGAAAATTAAAAGGAAAACCTATTGGCTACTGGAACTGGAATCAATCTGCGATCAGTAACAAGAGGCTGATTAAAGAGGTGATGCCCGGGAAGGCACGGGCGGGTTCAGCAGCCGCTTTCTGAAGGCCAGATTAGCGGGACACATTGAATGTAAATAGAGCTATCGGCGTTTTGTCACGGCGTGGCCTTTAGCGGGGGAGCTGCTCGGGTGGTGATGGATGGCTTTGCAGCAGGGAAGGGGCTGCGGGAATTCGGGGCTGCTGCGCTGGAGGCTCTGCCGGAGCATCCAGGTTGGATGGGGACAGAGCGAGGCTGGATGGAGGAGCAAGGGGGACACCACCAGCACAACACCCAGGAGAGTGGAGTGGGAAACAGGGTTTGCCTGGGGGTTTGGGGGTTTGTGCCAAGGCAAACCCATAGAGGACCCCCCCGGCAGGGCAGGGCAGAGGGGCTGGATGTCCCCTGTGTGTGCTCCTGCCTTTCCCTCCCATTGCCGAGCCGGGGTTGGGTTCTGCAGAAACGGAGTGAGAGCAGGAGGGGGGTTAATGATGGAGCAGCGCTGGGCACGCACTAATTAAGCAGCGCTGCATCCGCCCGGGGAAAGGGAGATGCTCGAGGAGAGGTGGGGTGGGAAGGAGGTGGAAACCAGAGCTCTGACAGCACCAAACTCGGCGTGGGGAACAAAGAGAGACCAAAAATCACGGCTTTTGGGAGGAGAGGTCTTCACCCCGGGAATGGGGCAGCGTTTCAGGGCCCCAAGTGGATTTGGGCTGGGTGGGGAGCTCGTGGCAAAGGGAGCAGATGCTGCACTGGGCTCTTTGCTGTTGTCAATAATGGTGTAAAATGTTCTGAAATTCAGAAATTACGGTGGAAAGGGGTGTTTTCTTCTCACCTGTCTCCAAAGCAACCAGGCAAGGCACTGAGTTAGCACACTGGGGTGCTCTACTGTGGGGTTTGTGAGTGGCTCTGCCACCCTGGGCCACCCCTCCCGTGGGAGCTGCTCTCACTGATGTGACAAGGGAAGAGCCTGGAGTGTCCCCTGGGTGCAGGGACATCGCCCATCTCTCTTTGCAGGGCTGGATTTTTCACCTGAAAAGCAAAAAGGAAAAGGAGCTGAAACGTTGCCTCTCTCTCCATCCCACCCTCAGCCCTGTTCCATACCAGCCAGGGGGGACAAGAAAGGTTTTTCCAGACCCCACAAGTCTCTATCCTGTCTTTTACCCTCTTCTGTGTCTGCAGCTCCATGAACACCTACAGAGCCCTGGAGAGATGGGACAGAGGGGATGGGGATGGTTCCTTCCCTCAGCAGCTCCAATTGCTTGTTTTAAACTTCCTTGCCAGTTTACAGGGGGAAAGAGCCAGTGGGGGAGAGATTCAGGATTTTAAGAGTATCAAAGGCTGTGGGCAAGAGATGGAACCCCCCTGGGCAAGGCATGGCTGGGGATAAAGTGCTCACAAGTAGTGCTGTGCTGGGGAAAGAGGCTGGATTTGGGGCCGGGGGGAGATGCCTCCCTGAGAACAAGGTAACTTCCATTCCTTAAAATAAGCATTTGCCATCAATTATTAATATGCAGGGTCTTGGAAGGAACTCAGAAATGGGGAGTGTGTGTGGTGGGCACCACGGTGTCCTGGGGACAGGGGCAGGGACGGGATGGGGACAGGGATGAGGATGGGGATGGGGAGGGATCAGGTGAGGTGCAGCACACGAGCTGAGGGACCTGCTGGTCGCTTGGGGAGTTTGGAAGCTGCTTCCTCCCCTGCCTGCCTTGTTGGGGCTTTGATTCCTCACTGACAGCACGCTGAAGGATTGATCTGAGCAGGGATAAATAATTCATGAGCTTTTTGGGGTTTTTTTGAGCAGCTGTGAATTCTGAGATGCGAGCTCTGCACAGCAGACGCTGTTGGGACTAAAAGAACAGTTTGAGGAGAAAGCTGTATATTTTTGTTGCTGTTGTTGTCTGTTGCCGTTTATAATTTTTAATCTCCTTTTTTCTCCTTCATTTTTTTATATTTTTTTTTCATTATTTTCCCCCACACAGGCCTGTTTTGTTCCTGGGGCTCTCAGCAGGTGGTTGTGGCAGAGGCTGCATCCCACAGCGAGAGGATGTGGCTTCAGCAGCCGAGCTGTGCCGGGGCACTGTGTGAGTGACACCTCAGCTCTGGATCTGTAACCTCTGCCTGGAGGAGGGAGATGCTTCCCCAGGGTAACCCTTGCCCAAATGTGCCCCTCAGAGCCACCTCTGCCCATCCACAGAGGCTGTGCTGCCCCAAGCCCTGAAGTTCGGTGGGGCTGGGGAAGGCATCAATTCCTGCCTCACCATCCTGGGAACTGCAGCTGGAATCTCTGCTGGAATCTGCTCCCAGTCGGGAGACTGGGGCAATGAGGGTGCTCTGTGCATGGCAACATGGAAGGGAGAGGGCTGAGAAACCTTCCCTGGGTTTGGGTGGGTGTAGGGCTAGAAAGGCAGGTTGGCAAAACCATGGGAACATCTGCTGTGATGCTCCAAGGGCAACCTGGGCTGCTAAAACTGCCCCCAGCCCTGGGCTAGACCCCTGTGACAACAGATGGGTGATTTATATGGCATTTAATGTTTGCAAGGGTATCTGGCAGCATTTATGAGCTGGGCCCCCTGCCTACATCTTGACCACCAGCTTAAACTCAACTGTGCAAAGATGGGAACTTTGGAACAAGGAGAGAGTTTAGTTTAACCCCCCGATCCACACTCACTGCTAGGCTGGGTGTGTAAAACCACTCTGAACACCCCCAGGCTGACTCCAGGAGATCCCAGGAAGGGAAAACAGGGTTCCAAAGATTTCTTCAGGAAAAACTAAGGTTAAAAAATATTCTGTTGCAAGTCTGCCAGGAATGTCACAGCCGGGTTCCCAGCAGAGGCATCACAGCTGCAGCCACATCTGGGGGGGACCTGCTGATGCCAGTACAAACCAGTGTGGAAAACTTCTTGCTCAAGAGAAGTTTATTTAGGAAAAAGAGAGCAAGAGGCAGCCCCTGCAGTGCTGAGGGCTGTGTGAAGCCTCCTGAGAGGCCCTGAGGGCAGCCTGCACCTCTGCTGCCATCAGTGTGCGTGGAGAGGGGTGGGAGGGGAGGCAGGAGCCCTTTGCCTTCCTGTCCCACCCAGACACCCCAAGTGCTGCTGTCTGAGCCCAAAAAGCCCCTTCCTGGAACTCAGGGTTTGCAGCTGGGCCAGGCTGAGCTTATACAGCCTTCTACAGCCCCTACAGTGGAGAGAGAAGGGCTGAGACTGGACATGTGTCCATCACAGCCCCTCGTCCTACCTGTGATCGAGATCCCCAGGATTGCAGGGACAGACCCTCACTGTGTGCCAGGAAGAGGCTGGGCTGGGACTGTGTCCTTGGTGGCTCCACAAGCCCTTGTTTCATGGCTTTTACTCCAGGATGAGCTTTGTTTTTATCACTCCAAGCAGTTTGGATTGCCAGAACAGCAAATCTGGTGCCAAGTTTACCAAGGTGTGGCCACATCAGGGGGAGGAAGGCGTGTTGGACCTGGGAGGGGATGCTCAGGGACTTTTGGGGTCACTGTTCCCAGCAGGATCCTCGGCTCCCAGGGGCTGATGGACATCTCTTGCTGCAGCTCCTGAGAGGGGAGAGGATTCCACATCATGGGCACTTCAGGCACAAGCGGTTTCAGACTGATGAAAATTATTCATGAACTTGTGCTGAATTAGATGAGGAGTTGATGAATGGGGGGGCTGGGTCTTGTGTCAGAATGTTTCTTCATAATCCTTAAAAGATGGAGTGTCTTGACTCTTTGTTTTGAAATGATGTGAAAATAACTAAATTTGGCCAACACTAATTTCATAAAGAGGGAGAACACCTACACAGCGTGAGGCATTAGGTTTGGTGGCAAAACATTTTCAGTATTTTTTTTTCATTTGCTTATTTTGACAAGGGAAGGAGAGAGGGAGCTTGGGGGGATTTGTCTTTTTTCTTTCTTTTTTTTCCTGAAGCCACAGCAGTTTTTCTATCCCTGCCTTTTTCTGGGTAGGTGGAGGTGCTCGGGGACAGTAAAGCAATATTGGCTATTTAATTTCTGGGCTGTTACACAGAGGAGAAGGAAGATCCTTAAACAACAGTAAGTTCTCTCCAACATGCCAAGCACACAAGGGCTTTCCTGTCTCCCTCTGCAGCCCAGTGAGCACATTTACCATCCCAGCCCCTTCCTGCATGTCCCAGGTTCCCCTCACTGGAGAGAAAAGCAACAGAGAAACTGCTCAGATCGGACACAGAGATGGTTAATCAGCCAATTAATTAATCACTCCCTGGGATCCAGCTGCCAACCCAACCTAGCTGTGTTTTGTTTCTCTTTGGTGGCTTAATGATGCTCACAAACAACTTTTCCTTTGCACTGGGAGATGGACCCGCAGTGGCAAAAACTTGACGTCAAGAGCTTGATGTGCCCCGTCCCACCCGGCTGCCACAGAGGAGGCCCAGCTGTGCCAAGCAGAGCACATAAACACTTGAAAAGTGGGATGAAGGAGGCTTCAAACATCTCTGCTGCCTGCAAAATACATTTGTGTTTCCAGCTTCCTCGCTGAAAGCCACAGAGATCACAGGGAGATGCTCGGAGCAGGTGGAAATCTGTGGCGAGACATTACTTATTCATAGCACGATGTGTAATTATTCCTGTAAAACGCTGGGGTGGGGACGGTCACTGTCATTCAGGTGGATCCTCTTCGGTGTTTCCAGTCGGGATGGTGGAATCTGGCACAGAGCAAGACGAGGGGAGTGAGGCACTCACTTTTCCTGCAGTTGGAGAAACACAGGGAAAGCTCAGGAATGGTGTTTTGGGGGGAAATACTGCTTGAAACGCAGTCCTTGATGAAGAATAGAGAGGCAAAGGGAGCCCCTGCTCTCAGGGCTGGGCAGCATCGCTCTGTGGAGGGCTCTGTCCCGTATTTCCAGGGGTTCCTGTAGGAGCTGAGGGATGCTGAGGGATGCAGCTGAGGTGCGGGTGTTTCTCTTCCCCACCAGTGCTCAGCACCAGGGGGATGACCATCCCACGGAAATTGCAATTTCTGTACTCCTCCTCAAAAGCGGTGCCACAAAAGCCAGCGGGGAACGAGGAGTGTCGTGAAAGGGGGAAGCCGGTTTGGTTAATCAATAGGAGATCAAATGCTCCTGGCCGGAGCACCGCGGCGCAATTACAGTGACGAGATTCGCGGGTAGTTATCACATCGCTGCTAATTAATTTGCTGTGTTCCAGTGTCTGGCAAAGGGCTGCCGGCACGGAGTCTCCTGCAATAATTCACCCAGCAGAGGAAATGAACCGTAATGAGAGCTGATGGACAGCATCAATGGGGGCGACTTCATCCCGTGTGGGAATCCTCCTGCATCCTGAGCATCTCCACCCGAATGTGGAAGAAAGGAAACCTCCCTTTATTTTTTATTTTATTTTTTTTAGCCAAATCTGTGCTGATTATTTGGGAAATCGCAATTTATTTGCTGTTAGCACCTTTTGCTCTGAGAATGCATCATAAACCTGAGTGACACCCACAGCACTGCTGTCAGTCAGACATGAACACCTCCATCCTGCAGACAGGAGGGAATGGTGCTGGAAGTGGGATCCCCCCAGCACAGCAAGGACAGGGGGCCAGGGGGGACCCTGTGTCCTTCTGGAATTGTCACTGGCTCCTGAATGGCCCCCAGCATTTCATGGGGCCTTGGACAAAAGCCCTGTCAGCTCCTGCCCAGAGCCAGGATCTCCTTAGCTCACAGTCAAACATTAGGGCTGGTGCTGCATGTCTGATTGCATTGCTGGTGCTCCTGCCCTCCCTGGGATGGGAATTGCTTCTCCACCAGAGAGCAGAAGGTGCAGAGGGGCTCCTGTGGGAATCAGTGCCCAGAAGGGACCAAGATGCTTCCAGGGATGGGGCTGGAGCTTGGCCTTGGGGCATTGGGCAGCAGCTATCCCAGGCCTCTGGGAGAACCTCCTCCTTCCACCCACTCCCAGGGGCTCATCCTTGCTCTTCTAATCAAACTGAAATACTTTCCGTGTGCCCCCAGGTGCTGACGGCAGAGCTGTGGTGTACTATAGCCCAGATCTTCAGGAACAGCCCCGAGTCACCCTGCAAAGCCGGGTGTTGGGGGTCTCCATGCCCTCAGTGCCACCCCCTGCCCATGGGATACCAGGCTGGATCAGACTCCCTGCTTCAGGTGGTCTCCTGAGCTCAGAAAAGTGGATCCTGGAGAGATTCAGCCTGGATGGAACCTCAGGAACAGCCAGGGGCTGTCCCTTCTTTTGTGTGTAAAACTTATAAAAGGGGGGGGAAAACCCCCAAAAAGCAAAAAGGCAAGGGGAAAAGAGACCAAATCAAACCCAGCTAGTTCTTCAGCTTTATTTGGCTGGAGGCCCAAAACACAGTCTGGCGAGGCCTCTCCCGGCGCAGATGGAAATCCTATCTGGGGCTCCTGACTCACGGCACTAAAAAAAACCCTGTTAGTCAACGTTCAAAAGGGCTGGAGCTCCCGAAGAAACCTCTCCATGGGATGCTCCACCTGGGGACTGTGCTCCAGGAGCTGCATCCCCCTGAGGTGCTGCCAGGGCGATGGGTGGGGAGCACTGGAAGCCTCAACAGGGTAATGATGTGGATGGTATCGATCAGAGTCTTTGGCTCCCTCTCTCCTGCTTACTGATTTCCCATCCCTTCCCGTGCACTGTGCTGTTTAATCCATCCAGGTCAGGGCCCCCTTGAGTGGGGCCAGCTATGGGGTCAGCGCTAACGATATGCTAATGAGGCTGGGGCAATCAATTCCCCCTAATCAGGCCATCGATCCCCACTGCAGGTGTTTCTGATCTTGGGCTGTGCACGAGCAGCATCTGATTTTATTGTGGAGGGGCTCTTTGAAGCCGCCTGTCACAGCAGAAACAGGCTTGGAGGAGACTTACAAGGCTTATAATAAAAAAGAATTAAAGAATAATTTAAAAAGGGAGTTTGGGGCTTGGAGCATCCTTTTGAATCCAGGTGCTGTTTTGCTGTAAGTGCCTTCTACAAAACAGTGGATTTTTGGTTGGTTTTAGGTCTCCTGTCTCTCACAGTAGCCACAAGCGGATGCACAAGAGCAAGCAGGAACAGGGTGTTTGATCCCCTATAATATGTTTGAGCCCCCTAATAGATTTTAGTGTCAACTATTTTTAGCCCAGGGAATTTCCTGATGCTGGTGTTGTTTGCCCCCATCTCACTGAGCTCCTCATTCACTCTTCTCTTCCATTTTTTTCCTGCCTGCATCACCCTTGGATAAGGATTTCAGCAGCTCACATGACATGGAAAACCCATTTAATCACCTCTAGTCCTTGCACCAAGAAAGCCTCCCTTCCTTGCAAAGGGGACTTAAAATCCCCTTGTGTCACCTGAATCCTTCCTTCTGCACCTGGAAGAGGAGGAGGTGATGGGAAAGTGGCTCTGCAAACCTTGGACACGCCTTGTGAGGCATCCTTGGGTTTCAGTGTCTCTTGCAACTGGGAAGGCTGGAATTGAAGTTGTGTGTGTGCAGTGTCATATGGTCCCAGCATGGATTTAATGGGAAACACTCTCACCCTGAACCCAAACAGCTCCTCCTTGGCCTCATGGTGATGCTCAGCTCTTGGCACAGCCCTGCTCAGCCGAGCAAAACCAGGATGGCCCTTGGCCCTGGCCAGAACTGTTCCCACTGCCACCCCCAGGCTCGATGGGATAATTAGAGGTGTTGGGATTTATGCTTTTGCTTTGGGCAAAACCCTCTCTCCAAAAGAGCCCTGCCCTGAATTAGCCTGGGCAGCTCTCAGCCACATCCATGGATCCACACAGACACATTAACCAGGGCTGGGATCTGGTGTTCTCACTGGGTCATGCCCAGCTACTCCAAGGGAATTGAAAAAAAAAAAGGATCAAAACAGCAAGAAATGCACATCAAAACTGACCAGTATTTCTGAAGTGCCAGTGCCTGGGAGCAGGAGGAGCAAACCAACCCCTGGGAGCACCAGGACTGGGAGCAGGGGATGGCTGGGGGTCCTGCAAAGGGGATGGTGGAGGAGCTGCTGGCTCAAATAACATGGTGGGGTCAGAGATGGAGGCAGCTCTCACGGCTCCCCAGTGCAAAGCTACCCCTGCTCTGGCCAGAAGGCAGTGGGGTGTTTGGGGTGCTGAGCTGGGTACAGTCACCCCCCCTCCAGCAACCCCTGTGGCAGCCCCTCCTTGTGTCCCTCCCCTCCTGCTCTCCCCCAGCATCCTTCTCCTGGGACTGGGATGTCCCTGGTCTGACTGCAGCTTGTCACTGCCACTGGTTGCAGCCTGGAGTTGGCATCGCCCCTCTCAAGGTCGGGAGGAGCTTTGGGGTTATCTCTGTGCTCTCCCCAGGCTCCACTTTCCCACCGCTGAGCTCCCTTCATCAGCAAGAAAACTGTCTTTTCTTAACACTTATTAAGCCCTAATTTTCATCTTATTCATTACTACCAAGTCATTAAGCTGGCAAGGAATTAAATGAGGTGAAATGAAAAGAATTGGAAGAGACTGAAGGGTTTGGGGTGGTTGGGTTATTTTTTAGAAGAGACCAGAAAATAATCTCCCAGGATTAAGCAGGTGAGAGTGACTAACCCTGCAGAAGGGCATGTAAGACTCAGAGACAAGGTTTCTAATTAAAAAGAGGCATAGAAGGACCCCGAGGGGCATCTGCCTGCTCCTCCCTGCCCACCGAGGTGACAATGAGGACAGTGGGCACCGCTGGCTCCTGGATGGCAACGCAGCTCCTCCTTAACTTCTCTGCTCAAATCAAAGCCACTGGCAGCGAGGAATGGGGGGCCCAGTGGACTTTGTGATGCTTCCAAAAATAGCCTCTGCAGAAGTCACTGCTGTCAGTGCCAGACTAAGGCCTTGAGCTGTTATATATGTGTATATATATATATATATATTCAAGCACATGTATATGGGGGGACTATTTAGGGGTATTATTGAATATATTGATACATTAGGTATGTTAATATGTTTAGGTGATATATTTAAATGTGTGTCTGCATATATAAAGCCATGGCTTTCAGGAAACAATCTTCAACCTGCAGGGCTATTGACCAGCCTTTGCTGGGCATTTGCTCCAAGGATGGCTCTGGCAGCCGTGCTGAGTGTGCACGTGGCATTTATGGAATACTTTGAAACAAAATCTGATGTCTGTCCATGTCTGTCTGTTCTGCCCTCCCCTCTGAGTCCCCAGGGCCCCTGGCACAGCCTCAGCTCATCTCCTTGCTCTGGGAGACCTGAGCATCCCATCCCTCAAGAAGCTCCTGATATCCCCATTCCCAAACCCACTGCCCACCCGGGCTCTGCAGCCACTGGGCAAACCAGAGGCATCAGCTGCTGCCTGGGCATGTCACACCACTCTGGAGCTTTCCCTACTGTTGTTTCCTCAGACTGAATTAAAACGACGAGCCTACAGAGCAATGTCAGAGCTGCCAAAGGAATCCCATCTCTCTGGTGGCTTCATTAGTGCCAGTGCCTCCAGTCAGCAAAGTCACGGGGCTTTATTAGTGCGTGGTGGGTTTTCTTCTCTCACCCTGGCCTGTGCAGAACCCTCATTAGCAGAGAAGATGGAGCACTAAAGAGTCCCGTTAAGTTTCCATCCAGACTTGTTTCATCTCCTCCTTTCCTGACACGATGCCCCATCACCTCCGGTTTCACTGGCATCTCTCCTCAGCCCTCCTCTATTCCCAGCCTGAACTGGTGCTGCTGGTTTTAACCCCAGCTGGGTGGGAAGGTCTGAGTTCCTGGAGTCCTGAGTTCCAGCGGGTTGGGGTTTGGTTCTGCCCTGCCACTCCCAGCCCTACTTCACATTCCACACATCCCTGGCTGAATTGCGACCCTGCTGGTCTCCCGTTCATTTTTGATGCATTCAGGATCGTAAGAGGCTGTTTTTTTATGACGGATTAACGACACTGTATTTGCTTTTGGCCTGTTTTACGGTGCCCCAAGTGCCTTGGTTATAACTCTTCTGTTTATTTGTTTTATTATCCCAACAGGCTGCTCATGGGGATTACTGTGAAAACACCCACTTTCCCCACCGAGTGCCCCTCTGGGGAGGCTGGAGGAGAATTCCCACCCCAGGTGAGGCACAGGCTTATGGCTCAGCCCACCCGTGCTGTGGGAATGCTGCTTTGTCGCTGGACTTTGCAGGCTGGGTGTGCTGGTTGTGAGGTAGAGGCTGCTGGGGACAGAGGGAGGAAGTAAAGGAGGGCAGGAGGGGCTGCAGGAAGCTTTAGTTGCTTTAATTCAGTGTCTCTCTCAGTGCACCAACCCAGGGCTTGGCATGAGCACCACCCTGGAGCAAGAGGAGCAGGAGCAAGGAGCCAAGGGCTTGGGAGAGGAGGTGAGGAGCTGTCACTGCTGGAGGATCTCTTGTCACCCCACTGGTGGGTACAGGTGTGCTGCTCCTGGGACAGGCTGTGCACGGAGGTAAGGCTTGCCTGGAAGGCAAACACAGGCTCAGGGTTGTCCCCATCTTTGGGTTTGACCTCGGGGTCCAACCCCATTCCTGTACCTGCCCACCATCCCAGCTCCTCTGCCACCTCCCCTCCCTGGACAGCTCCCCACCATGTCACCTCCCCTCTCCTCTCCAGTGGCAGTGAAGTGTCCCAGTGTCAATAACCCACATTAGCACCTTTGGATTTTAGTGCCAAGGGCCAGATTACATTTCAGCTGAAAGCCTGGCTCCTGATTTCCAGTAACCAACATCAAGTGGGAGCTTCAGGGATTAGAGCAATGGGTTGGAGGGGGAGACGAGAAATGAAAGAGGAAGATAAATATAAAAGTCATACAAAACAAATAGCTGGCAGTAATTCCATTAAATCAGACGATTTTAAAAGGAAATATTAAAATATTAACTATGTAATTAAGTATTTATTAATTAAAAAGGAAGCCAAGCCGCATTAAGCTGAGCAAAGTCCCAATCGTGCAAATTCTTGTTTAGCTCAGCTGCCAATCCAATGGGCCTTAATTCTGGCTCCAAGGGCTTGGGCTCAGGCCTGTCCAAGGGATGGGGAAGCAGATGCCTGCTGAAGGTCAGTGGACTAAAATCCCTTCATTTTAGGGATTTCCATTTCCATTTTCCTGCCCTCCCGAGGTAAGAGCTGCCAACATTGGCTTTTCCAGCAGCTCCTTCCTGCAGAGCCCCAAAACTGCCCAGGGAGCTCAGCTCCCTCAGAGGAGGGCAGGGTGATGGTTTCCCTGGCTGTGCATCGCTACCATTGCTCCAACTCCTTGGAAATTCCTCCTTCGGTGACATCCAAGTGTGCTGGGACCATGCAGTGCTGTCCTTGACCTCCCGAAATGCAGGAACCGGGTCTGGAAGTGAATCACCAAGTCACAGACTGGCAAATCTCAGCAACCGGTTTGGGGAGACCTCGGTGTCACCAGACCTGTGACTTGTGTGGCTGGAGCTGGTGCTGGGGTCACATTGAGCTCTCCCAGCCCAGTCCTGAGCTGTCTGGTGCCTCTGACAAACTCATCTGTCATGGACTGTGGGCCACGGGCTGCGAGACGCCGCAGAAGAGAGAGAATTAAAGAGGGAGAGAGAAAGAGCAATCAATACATTATTTAACAGCGGGAATGCAAATGACAAAAAATTAATGAGGCCTCTTTCCCCCCCACACACCCCTCCCCCAGCCCTCCTTTGCTGTAAGATTGCTGACAAATTCTCTGGAAAATATCAAAACAGCCGGAGGGTGTAACCTGCCAGAGTGATGCACCATTATCTATTATTGATGGAAACCTTGACAAGTTCCCTTTAAAAAAGGAGAGAGAAAGGGAGGGAGGGGGGGGGGATGGAAATTGCATCTAATCTTTGTTTTAAAGCTACAGTTGCTCATTTTTCTCTTCCCTGAGGGTGGCCGAGCAACAGAAGTTGTCACTGTGGTGTCACCTGGCGTGATGCTCCCTGAGCCCCGGGTGCCTCTGGGCTGGGCTGGGCTGGCAGGGAATCCACGGGGTGCCACTGTGCATATGGAAGAGGAATATTTGTTTCTTCCCCTGCAAAGAGTCTTTTAAGCCTTATTTAAAGATGAAATAGGGCTGAGCCGGCAGAGGCAGCACTGGGGATTGTGTCTGGGGAGGAGTTGGGGGCTTGGGGTAAGAGGGAGGGAGCAGATGATCAAAGCAAGCCACGAGGTAAATCCAGGAGGAGAGACCAGCTGTGGGACAGGAGCAGAACCAATTTTTGTTACAAAAAGTGAGTGAGGGAAAGGACATCCAGCAAGTCCCTGAAGCATATCAAACCCACTCCTGAGCAGCAGAGAGGTGCGAGACCAGCACAGAGCCACTATCAAACACACTGGCGAGAGACACACTGCAGGGATTAATACTTAATAAATGTCACTGGCCTCCTGACAGCTCCCGGATAATCCTCCTCTCTGGGCTCTTACAGCGAGCCAGCAAAACCTTCCGAATAAACCAGGTGGAGCAGGTGGTCCTGTTGGCCCATTACCCCGAGCCAGGCTCAGCTTGTCCCCTCTCCCACCAGTGCCACCATCCCCTGCCACACAGGAGGCAGCTGGGCAGTGCTGGCTGCAGACCCCACTGTCCCAGCTGCAGGGGGGTGGCACAAGGTGATGCAGCTGATGCTGCAGGAGCCCCCCAGCATGGCAGGATCCCTCCTGCCACCCTCCTGAGCCCTCCCTGAGTGTCTGCTTGGCCCTGGATTGATAACCTGCTTTGCTGCTCTGCTCCTGCTGACTCACCTTGCTGGATGTGCAGCTCTGGGGAGGGAGAGCACTTGGTGCTCTGCACGTGTGCAGGAGCTGGGGGGTCCCTGCTCATCCTCCATCCCTGTGCCCAGGTTTTCATCGTGCCTCAGTTTCTCAGGGCACAGGCTCTCACCTCCAGGGCCAGGATGAAGGACACGCCGTAGGTGCCAGGGATTGTCATTCACTGGTGCTTTTTTTATAGGTCCTCCAATGTCTTTCTCTCATCTCACGGCCAAGTCCCTCAAGGACGCTTTCGGGATCTATTCCAGGCAGATGCTGAAATCCAGCTCCTGTTTCCCCATCAGTAGCTCTAGGCCTGTCCTCAGGCTGTTTAACCTGAGGCTGATGGAGGTGCAGGAATTACCCCCAGAGGTTTATTTCACCACCCCACTGTCCTGTCTTCAGCAGAGTCCATTCCAGAGACCTCAAAGGTACAAATTCCTGGGCAATTTGTATCTTATTAAATTTAATCCTGGCAAACACTGGTGTTATTCCAGTTCCAGTTTATGCCCACTGGCATTGTGGATCCTGCTGAACTCCACGTTCCCCATGGCAGGACATCCTGCAGCTCTGCCTGTTCTTGTTTCAAAGGGCACCATCCTCTGTCCACACTGAATGTCTCCTGTTTTGGTGTTCCAGGGACAAATCTGTGCTCCCAGCCCTTCCTCTACACCAGCCATTGCTTCGTATGCCCCTGCCATGCCCTTCTTTTCTTCACCTCTATCCCATCCCCTCTTCTTCTAAAACTAAATAGTCCTAAATCTTTTTAATCTCTTCTCATGGATTATTGATACTATTTGTTGCCCTTCTTTGAATCTTTGCCATTTCTGCTCTACCCTGGCTGAGATGATGGGGCGAGCAGACTCCTCTGAAGGTGAAGTTTATAAAGTCACAGCAAGATTTGCAGGTTTGCTGCCCCTCCCTGCATTATCCAAACTCACTGGCTTTGGGAAGGGGCAGATTCTGCCCACCACATTCCATACTCCTGGACCTGCCTGCAGCAGCATCCAGGCTGTTTCCCTGGGGGTTTATCTCTGAGGAAGAGCCCACCCACCAGATGAAGGATCTGTGGTTTTCTCCAGGTGTTTGCATTGGTGTTGGCACAGTAGTTGAGATCCACAGTCGTGTTTCCCAGCCCCTGCTCTTTATTGAGCTCTTGGTACCTTATTAATTAAATCATTTTTTTTAAATTTTTTTTTTGTTATTGGAAGGTGACTGGTCTGTGAATCCTTGATTTTATCCCTTGGATCTCCTTCAAAATGGAATTTGGCTTTTACTGCTTTTCCAGCTTGCTGGGGGGGTTATTTTATTCCTGTTGCAGCCACAAGGAAATCAGTCTTGATGTCCACCTGAAATGTGCTGCATGCTGGGTTTTCTGCCATTCAGTGTCAGTTTTATCAGAAGCAGAGCTAAACCCTGTCCACCTTTAAGCTGGGGAGAAACCAGGACTTGGCCCCATGGTAATTGTGCTGAAGGCTGAGTGTCCTGCAGCAGTGCAGGGGCTGCTCTTGCTGAGAGTTCATCAGAGCCTCCTCTTGCAGGCAGGAGATGCAGGAGCACCAGGGCTGGCTGTGCCCACCCATCACCTCCCCAGTGGACCCTGTGTCACCCCATGGCTCCAGCCAGGGGGCACAGGGCAACCCTCCCTGGGCAGTCTGGCTGCTTTGGGACATTCCAGTTTAATGGGCAGAGACAGATTGGGGCAGAATTCAGGTCTGGGGGTTTTGTGCCTTCTCCAGAGCACCCTGGAGCTTCTGTGGTTAATGGAGACAGGACTCTGAGATTCCAACCTCTCTATCTCACCACGCTTTTTACTTTCTGTCCTTATTCCTCAGATAAATCCAGCCACCCCTAAGCACACAGGAGATGTTCCCCCAAATGCCACAGCCTGCAGGGAAGCGCTGAAGCCCAAAAGCAGCAAAACAAGGTAACAAAGCTGGTAAGAGCAATTGGAGAGGTGGCTGCTGTGATGGGACTGACAAAGAATTCAGAAGCTCCAGCTCCTGCAGTGGGACCACCCCCAGCTCAGGTAGACAAACACTCAGCTGACAAGAAATCAGCATTTCATGGAGCTGAAGGTCACCCTTGGGCCAGCTGTGGGGGGACAGAGAGCAGCCACCACGGTCACCATGGTGCTGGAAATGTCACGTCCAGCCAGAGCATTAGATTTGCTTTTCCATTGTCTGCTGTGCTAAAGAAAGCTTTGTTGGCAAATGGACTTCATGGGAAGTTTATCTCCCTGCTGCTGACTTTGTTAAAAAAAAAAAAAAGAAAGAAAGAAAGCAATAATAAAAAGAATCCAACGTAAATTCCCAGGAGGAATCAGGAGGTCAAGTTTAAAAAAAAAATAAAAAAAATTAAAGGAAAGAAGAACAAACTACACCAAACAACACATCAGCACCAGCCTGACGATGAAGGGAAGCGCTTTGGGCTGAGAAATAATGGTTTGAGGTTTGCATCATTATCGGGCAGACGTGCCCCACATTTGCAATGGTCTCTGAAATGTATGGGCGTAATGGGAGCGATGTGGGGGTGGGTCTGACCCTCCTGCAGGGCCAGAAGGGCCACACTGAAGACTTGCACGAGACATTGCAGCTCATCACACACATTGCAGCTCATCACACTTCTGAGAGGGACCTCACAGGGGCTGGGTGAGAATCTCTGGTTTGTCTTCGTGCTGCCTGCCAGGCTCGTTGCTGTTCCCATTAATGAGCTCCAGAGGTGTCTGTGCCTTTCTTGTCTAATTACAAAGGTGAAAGGGCCATTTTACAAAGGGGGGGACTGAGGCACAGAGAGGCCAGCCTGCCCCAAGTCAGCTTTCTGCACTGAGAGTGATGCCCCTCCGCAGGCAAAGACATTCCCTCTCTCCCGTGCACATCCTCGGTGCCACTCATTGTTCCGAGGGAGTTCTGCCTCTCCCCAGCCTGGATCTTCAGGATTCAGCACATCTCAGTGCTGACCTGCCACAGCCTCGTTTATTCAGTGCTGGGCTCCCCAGGTGGATTTGCCAACACAGCTCATTCCTGCCCTGCAAGACCTCTGCTATTTCAAACCACGACCGCCTGCATCTCCCCCTGCTCCCCGAGGCTGTTCTCCCCCATCCTTCCTGCAGCTGCTGGCAGCTGTACAGACCTTATGGTGCTTCAGCCACGTGGGCAGGTGACACTTTGGCTTGCGCACAAGGTCTCCCCAGCTGGGATTGGCAGAGAGAGGAAATCTAGGCTGTCACGTCCAATTACGTTTTCCCCTGGGTGACCTTTGTTTCCATAACACAATTTTTATTATTTGACTTTGGAATATTGATTTTCATTTCCTATTTTGATTCCTTTTCGTTTCACTCTTTCCTGCAGGGAGTGACTTGGTTCACCTTCAGCACCTGCTTGCTCTGTAGTGTTAGGGAGGAAGGGTCACTTGTCCTTGGAAAATGACCTGGAAGAAAAATAAGGCTTTAAAGAGCACTGGTGTATGGGCTGGGTTTGTTTCAGATGCTCTGAATTGGGCCAGTCCATCCTGTCCTTCCTGAATACCTCCTGGCTATATGGTAACTTGTCTCCCTCTCCAGGAGGTCCTTCAAAAAGATGGATGGGAACTGCACAGCAATGAAGCAGGTCTGGATATGGAGCTCCTCTGACCTTTGTGGACAGCAGGGCCAGCAGAACCAGCTTCTGATGGAAAGGGAGGGTTTGCCACAGAAATGTGTCTGTCTCCTTGTGTTCCATCTTCAGTAGTGACTTGTAATGATGCTCCAGATAAAGGAAAAATTCACTTGTAGCCCGCAGAGTCTAAGGTAGATTTCCCACAGACCTGATGTACCTGGCAGCCTCTGCCATGATCCAGTAAACTTCCCTCTCCTCTGCTTGCTCGGTGTGCAGAGGTTGGCCAAGGTCTGTGATGCAGAGTGGCACTAGTTGATGTTCAGTCTGTCCTGTGGGGATGGAATGGGACCATCTGTGTCCCTGGGACGATGCTCTCAGAATCTACAAGTGGAAAGGACTGCCCAGAATATCCTGTTCCTTGGGCTCTGAAAGCAAAGGGGGTCTTCCCACCATCCCTGTCCTCAGCAACTCCAGAGCCAGAAGGGTCAGAACAGCAAAGGTGGACCATGATGTGGTCAGCAAAGTCAGCAGCTGAGCTTTAGCCATGCACAGCAAAGTTCTTTATTGAATTACCTGCCATTTTCCCAGTAAGGAGGATGAGCTATCGATGTGAACCTCCACACGTGGTGAGGTGAAAGGACAGCCACACATCTGACCACTGAGGAAGTGCTGACAGAAACACCCTGGAGTACCAGACAGCTTGTTAGCTTGTAGGTATTGTTCTGGTGATTCACATGCTTATGTGCCCACTGTGAAATATAGTTCCCAGTAGAGGGGAAAGATTAAACCAGAGAAAGAACCTTTATAGCCTTTTATCCTTCCACCCTCACCTTCCTAATGATTTTAAATGTACAAAGGGTTTCTCAAAAGTTGCTTAATCTCTCTCTCAGTTTTAGTTTTTAATAATCTCAGGGCCTGGAGCTCTTCTCAGCCTTCCTTCTCACATCCACCTCATCCTCCTGTGCAGTGGGAGGCCTACAATTTTTTTTCCTATTTACTTCTTTTCACAAAAACACTGGGAGAAGAACACCAAAAAGCTTTACTTTAAGCTGCCACTTTAACACATATAAAGGTGCAACTTATTTATTTTTTTGATTAAGCCTTGCTAGTCCCAGTGACCTGAGTCTCTACCTTCCTGCCCATTGGTGTTTTACATATGGGGAGCCCAGAAACTGAGTAACACATCCCAGACATCCAAAGGGTTTGTTGGTCTTGGACTCCTGAAGCCAGAATTGAGTCCGAGCAGGGGCTGAGGCTGCAGAGCCCTGTCCTGGCAGGGGAAGATGCTCCTGTGGCCAGGCAGTGGCTGAGGATTTGGGCTGAGATTTCCCTTATTTGATGTTGGCCTCTGATCCCTTCCAGAGATTCATCTGGAGAACAAAACAAATCAAAGGTCTGTGACCAAGTAGGGAAGGGACAAAGGTGTTTCAAGGTTGGGATGTTGCAATAGGACAAGGAGTAATGGTTTCAAACTCAAAGTGGGTCAATTTAGATTACATATAAAGAAGGAATTGTTTGCAATGAGGGTGGTGAGGCACTGGCACAGGTTGCCCAGAGAAGTTGTGGATGCCCCATGCCTGGAAGTGATCAAGGCCAGGCTGGAATAGGGTGTGAGGAATAGTGGAAGATAACCCTGCTCATTTCAGGGGGTTTGGAACTAGATGACCTTTAAACCCCAAACCTGTCTGTGATTTTATCACTGCTCAGACACAGTGAACCCACCTGCTGCCCGGGCAGGGGTCTCTGTGCTCCTGCTCCCCCTTTTTGGTACTCAGGTGCTCAGAGATCAGTGGGTGCCTTTGGGGAGCATCCTCACTGCTCCTTCTCGGCATGAGCACTGCCGGGATTTTCTCCTGCCACCGGAGCTTTGCTGGGCTCTGGCTTGCTTTGGGCGTGGGGGGTCAGCTCTGGCCCCCTCAACCCAGCCCCATGTGCCGGCATATGCTGCCCTCTACAGTCAGCACCCAAATTCCGCTTTTTTCGAAAGAAAAAACTGGTAGAAAGCAAGCCCTGTCCATCACGTGTCAGAATAGGAAAACCAGCGAAAACTCCCCCCGGGGCCCGGCCGTGAGACCCCTCCGCGGGACCAGCCCACGGCCACGGGGGGGGATGCTCAGGGGGAACGCACATCTGCCCCATCTGCCCAGACCCCCAGCTCTCCACATAATAACTTGTCTCTCAATCTGACACACAGAACCCCAGGGTCTGTCACACAGCTGGCACCGGCCAGGTACCATCACCTGCTGCACCGAAAAAGCCTGAACGCTGACCCTTCCTCAAGGAGGTGACAGTGGGGACGTGCCCAAATCAGTATCTCCCATTTGCCTTTTTGTTGCTCGTATGAACTTTGGTGCAGCCCACATCGCTACATGTTTTTCCAGGTGACTGGTGCAGAAGCTCTGTCCTTTTCTGCTTTGCTCCTCTGAGTCCTTCACCAAGAGTGTGTCCCCCACGCTGTCCTCTTCTCCTTCCCTGAACAATTCCTCTCCTCCTCCATATACTGGCATCTCATTCCTTTCCAACCCTGAAGACCTCAGAGGATCTGCAGCCATTAATAGAAGGTGAGAATCTTGCCCTTTTTCTTCAGTTGTTTCCACTAGTTTGGGGTTTTTTTCCGGCTCTTCCCAGTGGCAAAACTTTCCACCCCACAAGCTGAGCTGAGGTGGTGGCAGGTGTGTTTGTCACTTGGGGATCTTCTGCACATGGAATAAGGTCTTTCAAGGAGCTCATTGCGTCTTAAACAAATTGTGACCACCCTGACCAGGAGGGGCCCAGAAAGTAGTTGGCTAAACTGTGCATAATCCACTGTCTCCTGGAATTTCTGCAGGGAAAGACCCAGCATGACCCCAGCCCTGATCCCACAAACTGGAGGAGAGAAGAAGAGCAGGGCTGGGGCGGGAGCAGCCTGGAATTTGGGAAGAGCACTAGAGGGCAGGAGAGCTCTTCTCTAGCCGTACATCTCCATAGCCTTGTTAGCATTTCTTGCACAATTTCCCCTGTTCGGTGGGTCAGTTGTAAAGTTCAGTAACTCACTGCAGGAAATGACCCCGTGGGGCTGCAGTTTATGTCTGCTGGCCTTCCCTGGGTGCTGTCAGCCCCGCCTGGCACTGCCGAGGCAGAATCCATCAGAGAGGTTTGCATTAGGAGACCAACCATCTGGAGTGTTGGTGCAGCTTTGCAGCCAGGGAATTTCTCCCAGCGAAGAATCGTTCAGGGAAGGAGGCTCCGGTTGTTGCCCTCGCACACCCCTCGCATGCCTCTTGCTGCAAGGTGAACTTTGGCACTGCGGGCTTATCTGATAACAAAGCAGGTACCCAACATATTCTTCTCTTCTTCCTGATGTAGCCTCGGCTCTTGAAAAATGGACCCTTTGCAGGGTGTTTCTTGTACCTCTTGAAGGTAACCAGCTGCCATCACCCCCTCTTCTCTGTCCTAAGTGTGCAGCAAGAACCATCCCCAAGGGATCTCAAACTGCTCTGTAACAGCACAAAAACTCACAGCTCTGTTCACAGCTCTCCTCCTGCTCTCCTGGCCGTGGCTCTGTCCATGACAACACACTCAGCTTTTGGGGCATTTTCCCCCAGCTGACTCCATGGAATATTTAGAAGCATCAAGTTTTCCAGGCATGAGCTACAAGAGAAACCCCAGCATCCCCCAGAAAGCAACACACCATGGGCAAAACGGGGCTTTTTATATCAGAGGCTATGAAAAGACCTTCCAATTTAGTAGCTGTGCTGTTCATCTCTCACATTATTGCACACACGCTCCTTCTTCCTTGCCCAAGTCTGAAAAGGGAGGGTGTAAGAATAGCAGGCTCTTACTTCATCTGTCTGCTTCCTGTGTGTGCTGTGTGCTGGCAGTCGGGTCTGCTCTCATTCGCATCCTCTGAGCTCCTCCTTACTATCGCTCACTCGTACCAGTGAGTCAGCACAGCTCAGCGTGGCTGCAACAGCCACCATTGACATCTGGGTGAGCCAGAGATGAACCTGCACCTAAATCTTCCTCTCTTAGATTTATTAAGCAAACGCACTCAGGAGCTCTCCACAAGCCTCTCGACGGAAAAGAATTAATGAGGGGAAAATGCATACTCTGCCTCTTAGGCATTTCTTCCTACAGCTTGTGCCCAGCCCCGGGTTCGAGATGTTTAAAGAGTCTGATGAAGTCACTTCAAAATTTGTGGATGAAGCTGACAAAAATAGCAACCTCGTGAATGATTTATTTCGTAAGGGAAATAAACAGCCTCTGACAGCTCACCAGGCTTCAAGGATTTATTGGCCTGTAACACAGGGTGCTACCTGCAAGTCACGGTACTGCTGTGATATTTGTCCCTAATTAAGTTGTAGAAATGAGTTCATTTTCAAATAGGACCAATCATTCTTTTATTGTTGCCTAGGGCCATCCCCACCGGCTCTGCTGTTGCTTCCTTGTCCCCGGGGAGCTGCCACTTCTCCCTGGGCTCAAATTAAAGCGACTGTGTTGATCAGGGTGACAAACACAGAGCTGAGGGTGACAGGCAGCCAGGAATGGGAACGGGGGCACAGTGCTTGCCTGGGGGTGCCATGGGGCTTCCAGCAGCTGTGCTGGGCAACCAGAGGTCACCTTGCCCACAGATGCCCTGAGTGTGTATTTGGGGTGTCTATGGAGGCTGTGAGAGTGCCCAGTTGGAGTCAAAAAACATGCCACATTTGCACAAATTCCGTTTTTGCTCCCTTTTCATATAATCACAGAATCATTAAGGCTGGAGAAGACCTCGAAGATCATCGAGGCCAACTTTCCACCAAGTGCCACATCTACCCATTTTCGAACGCTTCCAGGGGTGGTGGCTCCACTTCCCTGGGAAGTCTGGTCCAACACTTAACCCCTTTCCATGAAGAAATTTTTCCTAATATCCAACCTGAACCTCGTCTGGCACAACTTGAGCCTCTTTTCCCTTGTCCTGTTGCCTGAGAGAAGAGGCCAATCCCAATCCCTCATCCAGAGGGTTGTGTTTTTGGGAGAGAACTGACCAGGAGCAGGGAATGGGTTAGGGCTGGAGTTAGGAAAGAGAGATATGCGTTGATCTCAGATTGCTTAGGAATTTAGCGGGCTCTGACCCTTGTTGTATTTTAATCATTTTGGTTGATTTTTTCCCCTTAAATTAGTTTCAATATGGCAAAACAAAGATCTCGATCTTGAGCTAATGAAAGTGCACTGAAGGAAATTAATTTACAGAAGTCATGCACCACGGAAATGTGGTCAATAAAGGTTCCTTCTGCTAGGAAGCAAATCCAGTGGAGAACATACAAGTCAGAACACACAGAGCGAGCCACAGCCCATGTTCCCCCCATAAATAAAAGCCAATTAAACTCCTGGAATAAAACAAATGCCCTGCTCAGTGTCTCCCCATTGCTGGGTCTGACTCTTTGTTTCAGCCACGCTCAGTGCCCTCCCCTCCCTTTCCATCCCTCCCTCTGTGCCCATCCTGGGATTCTGGGATTCTGAGATTTTGGAATTTTGGGACTCCGGGATTTTGGGATTCCAGGATCCAGGGATTTAGGGTTTTTGGGATTTTGGGACTCTGGGATTTTGGGATCCCATGATCTTGGGATTTCGGGATTTTGGTATTTTGGGATTCTGGGATTCCGAGATTTCGGGATTCTGGGATCTCAGGATTTTGGGATTCCAGGATCTCAGGATTTTGGGATTCCTGGATTTCAGGATTCCAGGATTTCGGGATTCCAGGATTTCAAGATTTCAGGATTCTGGGATTTGGGGATTTTGAGATTCTGAGATTTTGGGATCCCAGGATTTCGGGATTCTGGGATTTGGGGATTTTGGGATTCTGGGATTTCGAGACTCTGGGATTGCAGATTTCAGGATTCCAGTGCTCCGGGATTTCAGGATTTCGGTATTCCAGGAGTCCATGATTCCAGTATTGCCGTATTCCCATATCCCCGTATCCCGGTGTTGCCGCGCCCCGCCCCGCCCCGCCCCTGCAGTTCCGGCGCTGCCCGCGGGGCGGCGCTGCNACCTAAATCTTCCTCTCTTAGATTTATTAAGCAAACGCACTCAGGAGCTCTCCACAAGCCTCTCGACGGAAAAGAATTAATGAGGGGAAAATGCATACTCTGCCTCTTAGGCATTTCTTCCTACAGCTTGTGCCCAGCCCCGGGTTCGAGATGTTTAAAGAGTCTGATGAAGTCACTTCAAAATTTGTGGATGAAGCTGACAAAAATAGCAACCTCGTGAATGATTTATTTCGTAAGGGAAATAAACAGCCTCTGACAGCTCACCAGGCTTCAAGGATTTATTGGCCTGTAACACAGGGTGCTACCTGCAAGTCACGGTACTGCTGTGATATTTGTCCCTAATTAAGTTGTAGAAATGAGTTCATTTTCAAATAGGACCAATCATTCTTTTATTGTTGCCTAGGGCCATCCCCACCGGCTCTGCTGTTGCTTCCTTGTCCCCGGGGAGCTGCCACTTCTCCCTGGGCTCAAATTAAAGCGACTGTGTTGATCAGGGTGACAAACACAGAGCTGAGGGTGACAGGCAGCCAGGAATGGGAACGGGGGCACAGTGCTTGCCTGGGGGTGCCATGGGGCTTCCAGCAGCTGTGCTGGGCAACCAGAGGTCACCTTGCCCACAGATGCCCTGAGTGTGTATTTGGGGTGTCTATGGAGGCTGTGAGAGTGCCCAGTTGGAGTCAAAAAACATGCCACATTTGCACAAATTCCGTTTTTGCTCCCTTTTCATATAATCACAGAATCATTAAGGCTGGAGAAGACCTCGAAGATCATCGAGGCCAACTTTCCACCAAGTGCCACATCTACCCATTTTCGAACGCTTCCAGGGGTGGTGGCTCCACTTCCCTGGGAAGTCTGGTCCAACACTTAACCCCTTTCCATGAAGAAATTTTTCCTAATATCCAACCTGAACCTCGTCTGGCACAACTTGAGCCTCTTTTCCCTTGTCCTGTTGCCTGAGAGAAGAGGCCAATCCCAATCCCTCATCCAGAGGGTTGTGTTTTTGGGAGAGAACTGACCAGGAGCAGGGAATGGGTTAGGGCTGGAGTTAGGAAAGAGAGATATGCGTTGATCTCAGATTGCTTAGGAATTTAGCGGGCTCTGACCCTTGTTGTATTTTAATCATTTTGGTTGATTTTTTCCCCTTAAATTAGTTTCAATATGGCAAAACAAAGATCTCGATCTTGAGCTAATGAAAGTGCACTGAAGGAAATTAATTTACAGAAGTCATGCACCACGGAAATGTGGTCAATAAAGGTTCCTTCTGCTAGGAAGCAAATCCAGTGGAGAACATACAAGTCAGAACACACAGAGCGAGCCACAGCCCATGTTCCCCCCATAAATAAAAGCCAATTAAACTCCTGGAATAAAACAAATGCCCTGCTCAGTGTCTCCCCATTGCTGGGTCTGACTCTTTGTTTCAGCCACGCTCAGTGCCCTCCCCTCCCTTTCCATCCCTCCCTCTGTGCCCATCCTGGGATTCTGGGATTCTGAGATTTTGGAATTTTGGGACTCCGGGATTTTGGGATTCCAGGATCCAGGGATTTAGGGTTTTTGGGATTTTGGGACTCTGGGATTTTGGGATCCCATGATCTTGGGATTTCGGGATTTTGGTATTTTGGGATTCTGGGATTCCGAGATTTCGGGATTCTGGGATCTCAGGATTTTGGGATTCCAGGATCTCAGGATTTTGGGATTCCTGGATTTCAGGATTCCAGGATTTCGGGATTCCAGGATTTCAAGATTTCAGGATTCTGGGATTTGGGGATTTTGGGATTCTGGGATTTCGAGACTCTGGGATTGCAGATTTCAGGATTCCAGTGCTCCGGGATTTCAGGATTTCGGTATTCCAGGAGTCCATGATTCCAGTATTGCCGTATTCCCATATCCCCGTATCCCGGTGTTGCCGCGCCCCGCCCCGCCCCGCCCCTGCAGTTCCGGCGCTGCCCGCGGNCACTGATCCCTGGTGGGGATGGGGGAGCCCGACAGGGCCCTCCTGGTACCCGACAGGGCCCCACTGATCCCTGGTGATGCTGGAGGAGCCGGGCAGGCCCCCCGATCCCCCCGGGATGCTCCTGTCAGCGCAGCCAGCACTGGCAGCAGCGGGGGATGCTCAGCCCTTTCCCCCCTGGCGCTGTCCGGGTCAGGCTTTGTGTGTTCTCCGTGTTTTCCTTTCCCCCACTCCATGCCCTGTTTTTCTCTATTTTTTTCCCCTAATTATTTTATTTTATTTTATTTTTTACGTCCCTGAGCCCCGTCCGTCCTCCCCGCACAGCTGAGCATCATCCCTGCCGCGCTTTGGGGCCTACACGCAATGATTAATTTCAACTTCTCCCAACTTTCCTCTTCTGGTGCTCGGTGCAGGATGAGAAAAGACGAGTCCGTAGGTGAATGTCAGAGGGGACTTGCTCATTTTTTCCTCTCCCTTGCAAAGCTCTCTCCTCTGCTTGGGGTGCTCATGAGAGCCATGGGAGGCTGCTGAGATTCCTCCTGCTCTCACAAGGAAACGCTCAAGCACGGATCATATTGGCTCTCTGTGCTTCTGGAGTCGTGCCTGGTTCTCAGTTGTCACTTTAGATGGTTGAGTGCCCATGTTTTTCTCCGTAGTGGGAATAGTAAGTTTAAAAAGATTCAATTAGTGTTGTGCAAATCAAGCAGTGAAGTTACGTAGTTTAATTATGTTGCATTTAATTAGCAGAGAAAAATCAATGCTGTTTTGTATTTTTATTGTAAGGAATAGCTAGGCAGTTTCCTTCTGGGGAAGGCAGGGCAGCAGCCTGAGTCGGGATGCGGGAAGAGCAGCCTTCAGGCTTTCCAGGACAGCAGCCACGGATGCAGGAAAGATGCCTGTTTCAAAGGAGTGGAGTCGGTAGCAGCATCATTGATCATTCCACCCTGGTTTTTGATCATTCCACCCTGGTTTGCTGTGGCTTCTGCACTGCACCGTGTGCATTGAGTGTGCTCTCCAGTGATGCGGGTCTGGAGTGGCCTGGGGAGATGAGGAGCAGGCTGGCTCCCTGGCAGCCGGCTTTTCCCTGGAGAACATCGGCATGTTTCCAGCTCTTCGCGCTGAGTTACTGTCTAACAAGTGTGTGTGGCATCACGGGACAAATGTTACTCCCGAAATATCACAGGTTAATCTGATGCACCATCCCTTACATAGTATTGCCATGTAGCTCTGGCTGTGGGTTTTTACTCTGGGGTTCTGGCTCAGCTTTTCCATGCTCTTCCATGCTTGCTGTAATATCCCTGCCTCCTCTTGCCCGTTACTCCACTGAGTAAGGAAGGTGTTAGCAGAGTACACAGACCTGGGGCCAGCTCTGGAATAATTGCTACTTGTTTATGCTAGAGGTGAATTTGGCTTGGGATTTAGTAAGTGCAGACAGTAATTACAGACATATAAATAAGTGATCACGTTTTGTTTATTCGTGTGCAGTAAATAACCCTGTGAATAGAACTCCACTCTGGGGAGGCAGTGTGGAGAGTTCAAGCACAGGAAGATGACTCTGTAGACACAAAAGCAGAGTGGTTCCATAAACAATAGAACAGAAAGGCCAAAAAATACCATATAAATAGAAACACCATATAAAATACCATGGAACAGCAATAAAATACTGTATAAAAATCATGCTGCATGACCTAGAGAGCTGACACACTGAGCTGCCACCGAAGAGCTCAAGGTTCATGCAGGATCTGTCCCCAGGTCGGTGCTGGGAGTGGTGTACAGCTGGGAGATGCAGTGGGTGAAGCCTTGATGTGGAGGCATTCATTCTAGTGGGTGTCTGTGGTAGTGATGATTTGCTGAACAAGAGAAACTGTAAATCTGGGAATCTGTCCTCTTTCAGCTGCTTGTACTTTCCTTTCTTTAAGAAGGATATTTTAAAAAAACCATCCAATATAAACAGGAGGAGAAGAGGCAGGGAGGGAGGGCTGGAAGGCAGCTGTTCCAGTGCAGGAGCATCTCCATTGCTGGTTCTGAGTGTTTGAACTTCTGATTGACACAAACAGTTTGGTTAATAGCGTCACCGAATAAACACAGGCTGTAATACCACAGTCATTCTGGGGTAATGTTTGTCAAAACGTGTACAGTAGCAGAACAAAGGAGATGGAATCATGAAACAAATGCTGTGAGGTCTAAGGTCTGTGTGTTTGTGTACATTTGAATTTGTTTTTCTAATGGGAACAGAAATTCATGCATAACACATTATGTTGTAAATAAAATAGGCTCCTGCCTGATCCCAAGCCATTGCTACAAACTTTGGAGTGGGCTTGGCTTTGGTTTGGCTCGTGTGTCCATCCAGACAGTATGCTGGGAAAAATGTGTTATCCCTTACAGGGTTAGACCCCCAGAGATCCTGCATCCATCTGCTCCCTGCGTCCTTAACTGAAACACCTTGTTGGCACTCAATAAAAAACAATAGTAAGTGATTAGAGATAGCAGCTACCATCCTGTCCATGAAGAAAGAGCAGACAAGGCTCCCTCTGGAGCCTCTCAGTGCTGCTGTTTAATCAACAGAAGGGTCACTGTAGAGCAATTCAGAGCTCTGCTTTGGAGTGAAGGGCGACCATCTGGTAACGAAGAATAAAATGGTATATTTTGGTTTAACAAGCGTTAAGAGCCCCTGTTTTGTTCGGCTCCAGCCAGGAGACTTCCAAACACTTGAAGAGAAGGGATGGCTGTTGGCTTTTCTTCACTCTAGAACTGTGACTTTTTGACTTCACTCTCAGAAAATATTTGCTCTCACCCTTCTGATGCAAAATCCAAAATAGAGATGCCAAGAAAGAGCGGAGAAGGTCACAGATTCTGCTGGGGTTTCCTGTTACCATGGCAATGCATGAATTCCTGTATTTATTTACCTGATGGATTACGTGCTCCAGGGAATTGAACTATTCTGCATCATTCAGGGAGAACAGGGGAGCAGTTAGGCAACATCAGGTCTGAACCTAAAGCTCTTCTTGAAGCAAGTCCCTTCAAGAATGCCCTTTATTAAAATCAAAGAACATACGGGTGCCATACTTTGGAGGTTTATTCTACTTGGGTGTTTCAGTCTTAATCTTGTCATTTCTTGCAGGGTTTTCATATCCCTTGTAAACTTGCTTTTCCAACAGCTGTCTGCTAAAGGTTGTTTAAAATGACTGTTTCCAGTCCTAGCTACCTGGAGTGCAGGCAGTCATCTCTATTCTGCTCAGGGCTCAACTGGATGTATTTATTCCCAGTAGGGCAAAAATGCTGTTGGCCTCACCTTTTACTCATGAGCACTTGCCTGATAAGCAAATTCATCTCAAATTCTCGTCCTTTAGTATTGATGGGATGAACATCAAGGGGTAATCCCAGGAGAGCTCTGTTCTTGAGGAAAATGGCAAAAATAGCAGACACAATTCAGGAGGTCAGATTATTTCCATCTTTATAGGAACTTAATCCCTATCCAGAGTCCTCTGTGCCAGTTTATGTGATTGGCAATTGTGCTTCTGCAGCTGTTTTTGTATTAACATGAGGTTTCTTGGGGATCTTGTTTTTGTGGAGGTTGTATTTTGAACTGTCATAATCTCTTGGATCATTCTGTGGAAATCAGCCTGCATAGTTTTTACACCTGGACAGTTTTCTGCAGTTTCTCTTTGTCTGCCATGCTTAGGTGAGTTACTGGGCAGAACTCTGTGGTGTGTTCACCACTGTGACATGTTCCTCAGTGTAAGCGAGGGCTTTCAGATTAGAAGTTTTGCAGTTGACCAGTTTAAGTGCTGCTCAAAGTAAAAAAAATTAAATTTCTTGTCTTATAATCTGAGAATTAAACCCTTCTAAAGGCTCACCTCACAACCCTGAAGACAATTCAGTTCCAATTCTTCCTTATGCAGGTTTTCAGCACCTCCTGTTTCCTACTATCCATTGCTCCCAAAGTGACATCCCACGTGTGTTTTGCTGTAACTTGTTCAAACAGCATCAGCAATTTAACCTAGTTTTGTGTGATGGCAAAACACAGGTACAAGATGATCATTGCTTAGTGGCACAAAGAGCAGAATTTGGCACCTTTTATGAGCCATCCTAGGCTTGACAGGTGTTGTGTTGCAAAACTCTGGGACTGGTGTACTCCGAAATGTAGGCTGTGGGATAAACTGCTGCAGGATTGGGATGGTCAGAGCACTTGTAAGAAGGAAGTGGGCAAGGACTGGGAAAAAAAGACAGCTGAAGGCTACTGGAATGTGAAGCAGCTGGGTTGTGCCTTAGTCAGTGAAAAAGCAGAAACTGGAAACAATTGCTAAATTTATTTTCAGTGCAAGCAATCGTTTTCCTTGAACCGCAATGACTAAATATATCTCTTGGTGTGATTTTTATGTGGTGGTAACTCTTACTGGCTCTTGCTAACCTCCCTCCTGGTGAGCAGGGAGGAGTGGAAGTTTGCTGTCAGTCAAGACTGTAACACAAATATCCCTCGTTTAGGTCTGTTGATTCACTTGCAGCAAGCATTTCTTATTTGTAAGGGATCTATAGGCTGCCAGCATGGCTTTGCTTGCTGCAGTGTACTGCCTGAGTGGAAGAAACCAGGGTGTTTGTTTCTAGGGAAAGGAGTCAATCTGTAACTCCTTTTTCAGGTTTCCTTGGGGCTGTGTTCATTTTTCTGGAAGTTTTGAATTGCAGTTGATACTTCAGCTGATTCTAATAGCTCTATTGTAGGTGCAGATAGACTCTGACACTGTATATAAAATTATGATATATATAAAAAATTTACATTAAGACCTTATTTCTTCCAAAGTCAGAATCCTGTGGGTAGAATGCAATGAGCTTTGCTGTTGACTTACAAATCCTTTGGAAGGAGAGCATGTAGTTCAGAATCTTACAGCACCTGAACTGCAAGTGGAGGAACACGAAGAGTTAACTTTCCAGACTTTATTTTAGAGAAGCAAGAGGGATGTTATACCTTCCTTGGCAGAGGCAGTTATGGCTAATCAGATTTAATTCAATCTCTCAGTCATTATGTGTATTGCAGGTAGCTTTCAGTTGGGCTTAGCTGGGAGCTGAAAGCTGGAATTGTTTGTTACTGTAGCACCAGATTTGGAAGGTCCTTGTAGCTCTGCAGAGGTAAAATGATAAAGAATGTCTCCTGTCTTCGTGCCAGATAAAATTCCACAAACTATGTCTATATTAAAAATAACAAATTACATGTCAGAACTACAGGTAAAGTGATTTAATAGCCTCCTTCCTTTCTCCCCCTCCTCACCACACCCATCTTTTTGCATAGTTTGGATACATGTAGTAGATATAACTTGTTCCATTTTCCAAAGCATATCATCATAACATTTTTCTGCTGAAACTAGAGATTTGGGTTCCTTTGCTGGTTTACAAAGCTGTTGACCTCTGTGTAATGTTGCTTAGCCTGAAATGAATCCTTCCAGGGATTCTAGAGACTTTACATTATCTGGAGAAAAGTCCTGTACGTGTAGAGGGATCCTCCAGCTTCTCAGATTTGTGACAGAATAAGCTTTTCTCTCTGAAAACAATTGAAAATTTGCTGTGCTCTAAGTGCCTGAATGTTTGGGAAATCCTGCTTGGCGTTACATCTTTTTTATTACCAGCAGCAAACTATGGAATTCAGCCAGTGTCATGGAAGCAGTATGGAAGGAGTATTAAAATCACATAGCTACTGCAAAGATATTGACTTCATCATATGTCAATTTTGTCTAAATAACCAAAGTTTGGCCTGCATGGTCCACAGTTGAGAGATATTGTAGAACACAATGGGATGAGGGGATGGTGGCAAGGAACAGTGTGCTGTTCTCAGGGCTTTAGTAGAGATTAAAGGAAAAGGAGAGCAGGTTGAAAGAAAACCAGATTTATTCACCTTTGCAAGTTTGAATTTGCAGCCCCAGAACTCCAAGGTGTATAAAAAGGTGGCCAGAGAAGGAGAAAGGGACATCACAAATGGAGATATTGATGGAATGGCTGGAAAGACCAGAAGAGAAACAAGAGGATGCCCAACCCACTGAGGACAGAAGAGGAGAGAGCAGTGGGTGAGTTGCGTGCAAGGAGAGCAGGGAGGAAAAGACAAGACGGATGTCAAGGGGGGAAAATGGGCGAGGAGGACGTTCCCAGCAGCTTTCACAGGAGTCTCTTCCAAGGCAAAGAGACAGAAGATGAATTTCAGCAATCCGGAAAAGCTACAGGAATCCTGCAGGTTGGGACGTGCTGCCAGAGGAATGTTCTGCAGTTCTGCTGTTCACATCACTGCAGCCTGACAAATTACAGCTCTATTCCCCGACCCGCAGCATCCACTCTTAAAAATGCATTTCTGATCTCTTCCTATGGTGTGTGATATCGGCACTGACAGAGCAAACAGCTTCATCTCAGAGAGAGAAATGATGTCCCCATGTGTTCTGTCAAGCAGCCTGAGGAAGCTGATGGATCAGATTATTGATCTGCTCTTATTTGGGTTGCATATTGCAGTGAAAGCTCTTCAGCTTTGAAACAGCCTCTTCATGTTAGATCTGTTTGCTCTTTGAGTTGCTACCGTAGCTTACCTTGTCTGGAGTTTGTAGGATAATGTTTTCCTGTTGAGAGCAAGGGAGAGGGGAATAGGAACAAGGACAAGAAAAAGATGCTCTGTATCAGAATGTTCACTTGGTGTTGTGGGAGATACAATATTCACAGTATTTGGGAGAATCCATTCCCCTACACTTGCTTTCTATTTTATCATATTGAGGGAAGTAATCTAAAATGTCTGAGAATTGACAAGAGCTGTATTCTAAGCCCTGGTTAGCATTTTGATGGCATGGCTTTTTCATTGTTCTGGTTCTCATTTTTTACCGGTTTGAAGGTCAATTGAGCAGGGGTGACACTGCACTGAAGAAGAGATTTCTTGGTTCTGGGGTTGAGGCTCTTTGAATTAAGCAGATGCATGTTTTGCATTGTCTTACTTTACTGTGTCCTGGTCTCTGCTTCATTTGGTACAGCTTTTTTGGTGCCATGAAAATACTGTGCATTTTGGGATGTATCTCAACATCTTGGTGTGGCCATCAGTGCCTCCAAGGAAACCCCAATTCATTATTCTGCCAAGGGAAGAAGGTTAAAGCTTGCTTGCACTCTCATGCTCTCATTCTTTCTCTCTGAAGGCTTCATGGGGGGGATGCTCTTTGTTAAGTGCTTAACATATTCACTGAACCAATCCCATTTATATTCTAAGCAAGATCTTTAATTTCATCCCTGACATGTAAAAAAAATCTTGAGTTTTGAAAGAAAATAGATGAGAATTTTCTCTTTTAGGCTTTCTGAAAAGAAAGGAAAAAATCAGTAGAGGCTAAAATCAAAGAATAGGCTGGTAAAGTTGGGCCAAGCAGATACTGCAGCTTGGCTGGTTGATTAAACCTTGATAGAATTTTACCAAGAGACTGAACATGTAGTTCTGTATCTGTTCAACTGCAGTTTGCAGGGAGTCTTTAATAATTAAAATGGGAGTGTGTTCTCAGTGTACAGCAGACATTGTTTTATCCCTTACCTTTCCATGGGTTTGTGTCCCTACTGCCCAAGAGGTGGTGAAACAGCCTCAGGAATTAATTCCATATTTAGAAAGTTTCCTTTGCACACCAAATGTCACATAATAGAGGGCACCCAGGGTGATCAATAGTTTAGTTCTGGTTGTGTAGTACATTCCAATCAATTCTGGAGAGCAGCACTCAGTGAATCCATCTGATGGAGGGCTTTGGTTAGCAGGACAGTCTGCCAACAGGTCAAGTTAGAGCTTATCTATGAATTTACAGAAAATTACAGGGATTCACAGAAAATGCAGAGCACTGTTGTGTGCAGGGGGTGATTTGTCTGTATAAATAGCCTTGCAAAGGTCACCCCAAGTCAGATGTTAAGGCTGATGCCAGATTTTTGACAGAGCATGGTAAGAGCAGTGCAGGGGTTGAGTTTAACTTTTACTTGGAGTTATGTGGGAGAAATTTTCAGTACCCAAAACCATCATGTGTCTGACAGTTACATGCCTTACAAAAAACCCCTTATTCTATCTTTATGAGCAATACCTAGAACATAACTGGCAGAAACTGAGGTGGGGAGTTTCTCTGTTTCCAACTTAGTTTTTCTGGTACTTTTCTGTGTGTGGCTGTTTGCTCTTTGTCACTGGGAACAGTGGCATTTCTGTCCCCTGCTCTGTCCATCTGCTCTGTTGTAGCTCACACGAGAGACACTTCAGAATGCTGTAGAACCACCCTGATTAAATGATCTAGTGAATTTAAGGAATGGTATTTAAAGTGCATTGTTTACCATGAGCTGGTGCTCTCAACTGTGGCCAGTTCTGTGATATTCAGGTGTACCATATCCCTTTAAAGAAGAACCACTGAGTCTTGATGTGTAACTTCGTGCATCTCTCAGAGATGAGCTTGCTCTTTGTCTGTACTTCTCTTATTGAATCTGTAGCATCCTTTCATAAGGTAGTAGTGATAACTTACCCATCTGTTACAATTTGGACTTAATGGCCAATTTCAGTCAAACTTTGCAGAGGAATGGATATTAGGATTTCTTTAAATATCTGCACATTTTCTGAAGAAGACTGAAGAAATCAGAGACTGCAAACACTGCCTTCATTCGGGCTAAATGGAAAATATAGCTGTCCTATACTCTCTTTGGCAAAGATGACTTGAATCCTTTGGAAAAAAGCGACCAAATGTACCTTTTGGACACAGTTCAGAGAACCCAGTTAGGACAGGGAAGGGTGGGTTTCTGTTAAAAGCCTGGTAAAAACTGCAAGGCAAACAAACTCTTAAAAACCAGGCCAAGAGAGAATTTGGTTCTTGTTACTGTCTGTGCCTATTTCCAGGTAGTCTTTAAACAAAGATTGTTTTGTTCCTGTCTGTCTTGGGTGAGAGCACTTGTATAAATTCCTTAAATGTTCATTGGCAGCTCTTACTCTTAGATTTTATCCTGAATTCATTATCCTGGCTCATTAGGCCTCAAATGTGAGGTGTACCTTTCACAGGAGCACTTCTAGGGCTCCCTGGAGACATCAGGTGTACTGCAAGTGATACACAGGAGAACTTCTCTGAGCTTCCATTTGGCTGGAAGCCTGGTGAGTGCCAAGGTCCAAGGGATCCAAAGCCTCATTTGACCAGACATTGGTGTAACCCATGTTGTTGCCTGGGATTCTTGGGATCATTGTGGCTTTTTACTGTGTGTGTGAGGGCAAAAATGCTTCCCTGGCAGTTGACCACAATTATCTGTGTTCAGAGGTACCACCCAAATGTGTATTTTTACATGTGGTGTTCTGGCTGAAGTCAACATGATAAAGAAAGGAAAACTAGGGAAACATATGAGGGTGAGAGTCTCTGGCAACAAGGTGTGTAAGAGTGTCAGTAACAACAAAAACAGTGTCGGAAGGTGGTTGTTTGCTTTTGTCATTGCTTTGGTACTTCTCAAGTTCTGCAAGTGCTTAGGATTGGTATAAATAATAATATCTAAGGTTAGAGCCATTGCTTATCCATTGGTCTGTTGGAGCTCCACTGGCAATGCACAACAAATATTCCCTCATCAATTGTAGGTGTAACTGATTCTGAAATCAATCCCCGTGTGCATGAGCTGTTGGCTTGGCTGTTGGTGGAGGTCCTGATCCAAGTCTGGCATCCAGAGTTGGTAATTCCTTCAAAACAGAGCAGTGCTGTGGCTTGTCCTATGAGGAGATTCAGATTTTTCGACTGAAAGAGTGGTCAGGCATTGCAATAAGTTGCCCAGGGAGGTGGTGGAGTCACTGTGTCTGGAAGCTTTCAAAAGGAGTCTGGATGTGGCTCTTGGGGACAGGGTTTAGGTGTGATTATGGTGGGTTGACAGTTGGACCAGATCATCTCGAAGGTCTCTTCCAGCCTTGATGATTGTGTGATTCTCAGAGCTAACAGGCTGTGAATTATATTATTGCTGTTATTTTAATTTGGTTTTACAAATTAATTCTTCTCGGATGAGATAATTCACATCTAAAAGCTTTGGCAACACAGTAAATACTAAGTTTCAAATATTATCATAATGAAAAAAATCATGCTAGAAATATCAGTACTTAGTTGTATACATTTAATGACATTGTTATTCAAAGCTTTTGTATCCAGAACAGTAACACTGGTTTGTGTTGATGCTGCACGCTGTGATCTTAACTTTTGGGATGATAACACAAAAACTGGCTTCTCCTGCAACCCTATGCCCTTGAAGGAGTCATTTAGTTAAATTCCTTAATATTTTTGCAGCTGTGGTTGTGGTTTATTAACTGATGCTGCCTTGAAGAACAGCCTGTGTCTGCAGCAAAGTTTTCATTACTCATCTGTCAATACTTTCAGAGTAAAACAAATGGGTCTGGGTAGAGATTTCTGCTCTTTGCTGTAAATAGTTTCTTTCCCTCCCTCCCTGCCATTTTACCCAAGGAGAGAGTAGAGAATACTTTTGATACCGTGCATGTTGTACTGTATTGGATAGGAAGGTCTGACCTGCTTTGTCTGTCAGCATTATTTTAAGCTATGATGTTTAGATAATATTAAATGAACTAGAGGGAATTAAAAACATCTCTCCCAAAATATTCTCAGTCATACAGCTGTAAAATGCTCTTTGCCCTGATTCATACCAGCTGAGGAATCTCCAGAATTTCTCTTTTGCAGTTGGTAAAATATGATTCTGGGCCAGTTAAACAATTTGTTTGCCAAGAGAAATCCAGGTGAGTTGGTTTGGTTTGGTTTGAACATAGTCCCCAAATTTGAATATTAGATAAACCAGACTATTGCTGTGTTTACTGATGCAAACTACAAGTTTTGCAGTAATTGCCTTGGCCTCTGGGTGAAGTGCAGGAGGCAGCTTATCTGCCTGGATTTTTGTGGGGGTTTTTTGCATGACAATTGCAAATGAAGGGCACATCTTATTTTGAAGGCCTGACAGAACAGGGATGCTGCTCTGGGAGATGGAGAAGTACATGAATTTCATTCTCGTCCATGGCATGGGCGAGTGAATGGCAGGAACTGGAGGAACTGCTTTCAGGGGGGTTGAGCAGTGGTTATGAAATGCTTTGCTGTCACAGGGCAGAGCTGGAGCAAAAGGATGAACTATAAGAACGCAGGGATCTGACTCACTTGACCACATGGCTCTCTTGAGTTTCACACTTGACTGTGACAAATACTGAACAGAATAGCAGCCAGGCTAGTGAGCAAGTGTGCTGGAGAGCCAAAGGTCTGTGCTGACCTCCGTTGTTTTGGGGGGTACACTGGAGTCCTTGCCTCCTTTTCCTGCTGTGCAGTCTGGTTTTGCTTACTTTTTATCCTGCTTCAGAAAATCCTGGTGCTGCAAAACCTCACACAGCACTTCTCTGTGCATGAAGGTGTAAAGAACTCAGGCCCAGCCCAAGTAAAAATGACTCATGACTTGAAGCCTTGCTTTGTGTGCCTCTGCACCTTTGCACATGATGTGTTGGCTGGTAAATCCGTGCCAGTTTCCTTAGCACTTGAAGCTGCCATCAAATGTATTTTAAAGTCTGTCCTCTGGGAGTTGTTCTGAGAGTGGAAGGAACCAAAACCTCTGCCAGACTGAGCTCCTGACCAGCTGCAGGCACGAGGACCTAGTTTGGAGATAAAAAATGATTAGTGGATAATACGCCTGGAATGAATAATCTCAGCCTTAAAAGATGAGTTGCAGATGGTTTTGGATGAGAGAGGGGTCAGGTTTAAAATGTCATTCTTTCAGTAACCTGAATCTACTGACCTTAGGTGACACTGCAGAGATCATTTCTGCCAAGTAAGAGCAGGAGGAGGGGCTCTCCTGTGGTGTGGAGCCAGGGCTTCCTGCATTGGTCTGACCCCAAGCCCCTGGTGTTATATTTACCTGGTGATTTGAAAGGTCTTCCACTCCACAAGGTCAAGAAAAGCTTCCAAAATACCAAGGAGAGCCATTGTAAACTCCCCCAGTGAGAAGGATTAGTATCTGACACGGCTTTTTGAACTGTTTTCAGATTGGTTATGCCTCTGCTGATCTTTCACCTTTGCAAAGGTAACACTACATGTGTGTTTGCCTGTCTTTGACTGGAAGGCCTGCAGAGAACAAAACTGAAACCTAAAACCAGGTTAAGGACTCTATGAACAACCTATGTCAATAAAGACCATCATTTTGTGTAGCTGTGCAGCTTGTCAAATTACTCCAGCGAGACTCTCCTTACAAATGCTTTTGTATTTTATTTGTTGACTCATCCATCTCAACGCTCACAGTAACATTTCAGTCCTGTCTTACAAAGCCCGTGATTGAAACAAGGCTGTTCTCGGGCTGGTTCATCAACAGATGCAATTAATACAATGATGTTTGTTTTGACACCCTGTCTCACTGGCAGCATTGTAAGCAGCATCGCTGTGCTTCGCTGTGGTTGAGGACTCAGTGTACAGGCAGCTCACTCAATATTTGTATTCAGCTTAAAGTCAACACTGAAAGAGTTTCAGACCTCTCCTTAGCTGGCAAACAGGCTCCCTGGCACTACAAGTGATGTTAACAAAAGGGTAAATCATAATCTGCAGTCCTTCTAATTTATTTACAGTTTTATAAAATTCCATTCTGCTGGAGAGCACCAGAGGTATAAAAGGAAAGCTCAGAGGGCTTTTCTTCTTGTGCAAGTCTGGGAAGGTGGTGGTGTGAAGGAAATACAATTTGGACTCAGATATTTATTCTTTTAGTAGAACAATATCAGCCCCAGACCAGTGCTTCTCAGATGTGTTTTACCCTGGGAACTTGTGTAAAACGTCTTCCTTTTCAGCTATTTCATTTTTAGCTGTATAGAGGGTGTAACCATTGTTTAAGGGAGTGTCTGTGGCGTGGAGCCAGTTGATATCTAAACCCTATCATGAATTGTTTTAAAGAGAGTATGATTTTCTGTACTAAGATATATTGATGACTGTTCTTCAGGGCAGGAAGTACCTGCTGACTCCAGCAGTTGCCAGAGCAGCTGTTCATTATGAGTAAGCCATAAGAAAAGTCTTGTGAAAGCCTTAATATCAGTAGGAAGCAGTGCAGGCTTAAATGATCAGTACCAAAGTCTAGTTAAGCTTTGTCAAGAACTGTTTTCATATTTTCACTTGCTCAGAATTTTATATTGGGAGAAAGAATTCTGGTTCTTGGAGTGTCAAAGTCTGTAGGATAGTTTACAGAGAGGTATTTAACTTCAGGCTAGTTAATATTTGTAAAGGCTTGTCTGGACACTCCCCAAACTCTTGCTCCAGGGTACAAATTTAATTGATTTATTCCGTGTGGAGTTGATGTGGCACTTTCTGTTTCTGTAAGTAGGCATCTCCACTGGATCCATGGCTTTGAGCATTCCCAAGCACTGGAGCACCCCTGTTACTTAGACTGGCTTTCTACCAGGACCTGTATGAGGCAGGACATACACTGGAAATGCAGTCACCTCCCTGTCCTGAGCTTCCTAATGAGCAAGTTGAGACTTTTCTGTTGTAGTCTATCTCTGTTTTTAATCACAGAGCTGACTTCTGGTGAGGTTATGTATAGATTTCCATAGCTTTGCACCAAAAAGTTTGCTTTGAGTTAATGGACATTTCCACTGTAGCTGCTGTGTTACACAAGTGAAGCAATGCCACAGCTCAGCTTCTGAGATACTTCCAGCCCAAGGTCAGTTACTTCCCATGTTCTACATTTGAGCCCTGAGCTTGAATTACTTTGTTTTGTATTGTTCCTTGTTGTCTTTGATACCAGGATACGAGCTCTTCTTTGTCACCACTCACTGCCCTTTGTTTCTCTTAGTCTGCAGGTTTTTTTGGATGCAGACACTCATGTTGCTTGTAGTGCATCCTGCCTGTGTCACAAGGTTTTGATTCAGCAGGGTGGTCCTGGAGATGTGAGGGATGTGCCAGCAAGTGGTGGGATGTATGTCACAGCAGAGGAACACCCATACACATCTTGCACAAGCAGGAGAGCTCCTCTTGTTGCTGACTGTGGTTCTGGGGTCATGGCTCATGAGGGTGGTAGCAATAGGAAATATGGGATGTTCTCACTCATTTTGACAATAAGATTCCATTTCCCTTGAGGCAATAATTTCATGAATCAAAAAGGAAAATGTGTAATACCTAGTGTTCATCTGGAGCTTTACGTTTTTGGAGCCTTGTGCAAACATTTCTTCTGTACTTCTGACTTCATGATGGGTGGTGGTGGAAAGTGCTGCCTGTAGTGAGGTGAGAGCAGTGAGTACAATTTCTGCCCTCCCTTCATTCACTGGGCTGGTTTAACTTGGTGCTTTGGTCAGCTGATCTCTACTTCTCCCTACGCTTCTGTGGGCTTTTCAGTGATCACTGGAGCTGTGAGCCCTGGGAGTGGGCTGTTAGTTCTTGTTTTTAAGGATCCCATTGGGTAGTGAGAGTGGAAGTAGTGCCGTGGAGTGGTGCCATCTCCCTGTGTGGGAAGATACAGGTAGTGTTTGTGTGCACAGACCATGCCACCTAGAGGTGCAGAGCAGGCTGGCGAGGCTGTAGCCATGGTTTGCTGGCACAGTTTCAGTGTCTGTGCCAATGGCAGCGTTGTGACCTTCTCCAAGCAGTGCCCTTTGTGGCCTTGCCTCCGAGCCCTTCGTGAAGTCAAGTGTGACAAGATCCACTCACAGGTAGCTCTCCATCAACCCAGCTCAACAAACATTTCTCCACTTTTAACATGGGACTACTGTTCATGATTTACCCTTCTGGTTATGTTGATCCTAATCTTTCCCAGAGCTTCAACAACCTGAAATTAAGTTGTGGATCTCACCTCATATTCTCCGGGAATTAGGGTGAAGAATCTAGTACAAGGTATGATTTGATGGGATAACACTCTCCAAGCTCGGTGCTTTTTTTGGCTTGTATGTTGCAATTTCTTTTGTGGGAGACTATTAAATTTCCCAGAAGATTATCCTAATTTCCAGAGTCTTGAAGTCTGAATTGTAATTAAGCACTTAATTTGATGAGGGTTTTTAGATGTCTTGCTAGTCTATTGGCAGCTTGGGGAAATGCTTCCATCTTCAGCCCAGATTCCCTTGCTTAGGTTCAAGCTCGGAAAGCTGAGATATATTTAGAACTGGCAGAACTGCCAGCCAGGCCTCAGAAAGTTGCTCCAAATTTCTGCTTTCTGGGTAAATTCAAGCCAAATTCAAAAGAAGTGTGGCTTTTTTGAAGAAGCTGAAGTTAGGGTGTTGACAATTTGTCACCAGCAAATGGGCAGTGGGGAATTTTAATAATACATTTTATTGCTTCCAGTTGCACTGAGTTCCCCATTGCCACAAATGACTGTAATCAGGGCATCCAGCAGGGAAGCAATTACTTTATTTCTTGATCATCCAGGGAGTGTCTTGTGTGATAAGCACATGGCCTGACCAAAGGGCATCGCTGCTTTGGGACAGAAATTTGGGTTTGACCCACACTAGTCTAATATGTGGTGCAATAACTTGGTCTCCTAGGATTTAATACACAAATAATAATGACTGAGTAGAGGTTTTTTCTTTTGTACTGTTTGAGTTTAGGGCTTCTAGTTGCCTCTGATTAAGTTTTATCCTCTGCTAAAGTTTTATTTTCTCTGCTGTTTAAGAGAAGCATCTTTGCTCTCTGCTCTCTCCTGTGATTCAGCCTCTGTGCTTAAAACCTCAGTAAGGATCTTGAAGACTTTATTCTGCTCTGCCTTTGAGTTGACCCTCATGTGTTTTCATCAAGACATTAGGATGGCCTTCCCATTTCCTTCTATTCTCCATTTAAACTTTCCTGTTACGGGAATACTAAAATAAAAAATATATTAAAAAAAAATTGAATTGCAATTAGTCATATGTTAAAAAAACCAGACTAAAACCAGCAGGAAGAGCATCCTCTCCTGTCAGTGTCCTGTCCGTGTGGCAGGGAGTTGGAATGAGATGGCCCCTTCCAACCCCAACCATTCCATGGTTCTGTGCCATGCTGGCTGTGCATGGATCTCTTGGCTGCCCCCCATCTGTGTCCTTAACACATCCCCTTTTTGCTGCTAACTCTGTGGCCCCCAGGCTGCTGGCAGCTGTTGTCCACTTGCTGCTAATTAAGAAAGCAGCGTGAGCGATGGGAATGTGGATTGCAGAGATTGAACCCCCCTCTGCAGCAGAGCGTTTCAACCTGATTAAAAAGGGTCTGACTGACGACTGAGCGGCCTCTTTTCTCCTCCTGGCTGGAGCCTCTCTGCAACAGCCTCTCTGCTCCCAGAACTCCCATGTTAGATGCTGTGTCTCTGGATTTTTTTAGGTCCTGTGACAATAAGCAGCGTCAGAACGGATTTGCCATTGAAAAGATGGGCACGTGTGAAATCTAAGCCACAACAAAGCCACGTCTTTAGCATGCAAAGCGTTGTGTGCATCTGTGCTCGTATTCAGAAATTCAAATGGGGAGGGTGTTTTTTAAATAAGATGGCACATACTATGTTGGAGATTTAGAACTAGCTGTAAGAATCAGGGTCCTTATGAACTAACAGCCCTTAAGCAGGTGGACTGATGATTGCAAAGATTTTCCTTTTTCGTTTAAGGATTTTTCCTTGTTTGCTTTGTTTCCTTGTTTTGGTGTTCCTTGTTTTGCATCGGGTCTCAGTGGGTGACCTTTGTGTGAGACAGTAATGCTGTCATTTTTATCATCCAGCAAGAGAGTGGGCTTGAACTCTGAAATTCCCTTTCTGGCCTCTGCTTCTGTGGAGGTAAAATGATAGACTGAGGTCAATATAATACAAGATTGTTGTGATAATACAAAACCAGAAGGTGTGAATTCAAGTAAGAGTGGAGGTAATTTGGCAGAAGCCTCCTCCTGTAACACTGAGGCTCTCTGGAGCTCTTTACCCCCAGGAATATTATGACTCTCTGTATTTCAGATTAGACCTCCAAAATTCAATCTGAATTCTTATCTGCAATACGTGGGCTCTCTATAGCCCCTGGCATGCTTTGAAATCCATGTTGTTTGTTCCTATTTCTGGGATGTAATTTCTCTTCTTCCTGTTATGATTTGTCTCCTGTTTGACTGTTGCCTTTTACCCTGGAGATGATTCTTTTTGGTGGTTTTTGGAGCTTCTCTTTAAAAGCACTATGTATATATAGGAGTAAAATGTTTATTTAAATAAATAAAAAACAAATCACTGCCAGACTTGGCTTCTTAGGTGTGTGAAAATCCTTTAATAAACCATGTGTACCATTACAACCAAGTGTAATTGAACAGTAGGGACATGTCTGAGGAGAGGAGGACATGCTTTTGACTGTATTTATTGCTGTTCACCTTGTATGCTCATGATCACTTCCTGAAAGAAGCCATGGAGCATTTGACATAAGCTTCTGCAATAACGAAGTGTTTTATTTTTGTTTGAAATTGAACAAAAGCTGCTTTCCCAGTGTTTATCGTATATTCATTTAAACACTTATAAAATGAGAGGAAATGCAAAGTGTGGTGTGCTCCTGATGAGCTGAACTAGGCACGCTCAGGGTGGCTCAGGGTGTGAAAGTGCTCTAATCTGCTTGGGCAGCTTTTTGTTTTCACATGAAGAGAGCAGATGCTGACACGGTGCAGATAGAAGAGAAATCCTATCAGTAGATTGGCCCTGAATCCCCAAGCTATAGTCTGTAAATACAGTGATTTATGGGTATTAGAGATGAAAACAGGGTTTCTTCTTTTTCCTCCGAGCAAAATGTTATTTCCAAATAGATCATCTCATTATTGGACTCTAGTTTGGCTAGTAATTTTATAAAATAAACCTAGTAGACTTAATGTTAGAAAATGAATGGGTTGATTTCTCTGCTACTGAGGATTTATGGAGGCTCCAAATCCCTGTCTGTCTTGCTGTGGGAGGTAATTAAGAACATGAGGGAACGGTTTCCTGGTCTGAAATGCTGAAAGTGACTGTAAGTATTTGTGCTGTTCAGTCTGAGAGCTTGTTGGGGCTGGTGGGATTGGTTATGCTGGGTCATTTGCTGGGGAGATTGGTCATTTCTTTCACAGTAACCTGCTTATTGCTTGGACAGCTTTACCAAACTGTGTATTATGTGGTGCCTGTGACTGGCAGCCTGTTTCAAGCCCATTAGAGGAATATTATGTGGCTTCAGCATCACAGTTACTCTGTTTGTCCTTTAAAGACACTCACAGGGACATCAGGAGTTGAGCTGCCATCATCCAGGTAGGTCCTCTGCCAACACTGACATGTTTTTGCATCTGTTCTGCATTTTTGTGTGCCTGAAGTGTCCTTTGAATTCCCAGTTCTTACCCATTTGTGCCGTTCATTTCTGGCTGTGTGAATCAGAAACCATCACACAGTCATTTTGGAGGCACAGAGATGGCACTTCTGACATTAAAGGGGCAGAAGAAACATTCTGCAAATCCCAGTGTGAAAAGCAGATGCCTGTTTGGTGCTAGGTCAGGCTTTGTTTAGACCATTGTTTCAGTGTAAGCCTAGAGCTTTGCTGTTAGGCCTGGAGCTGCCTTGCCTGCCACTGGGTTCCTGAATGACAAAGTATTTGAGTGGAGCTGCCACCTCTTTGTTGGGCTGTTTTGCAAATGAAGACCCAATTCTTAACAGGAGAGCATAAAACAGGGATTTCTGCTTTGCAGTGGAAAATGTTTGGGTTGTGTTGTCCTGATTCATTAGAGTACCACAGGAGTGTCCTTTAAATCAAAAATGACAATTCCTACAAGAAAAATCTCTTCCTTTGAGGTTTGTTATCTACTTCTGTTCAACAAAGCTAGACTTTATCTTTTTATCTTTGAGAAACAACTTCCCATATACATGAGAATTCTCCCTAAATACAACCTTTTTAATTAGCTAAATCCATTCTGCAAATGAACAGTCACATTCCAGAATAAAACTGTGCAGGGAGTAACAGTGTGTGTGGGTTTCCAACCTTCCTCTTGATTTGTGTTAACTTTCCTGGATGGAAAAGCCCTCTCATTATAAAGTCTAAGCTATAAGATTCTTGTGGCTTTGAATGTTGCCCATTTTATCAGGATAAATTCTCGTTAGTTATAGTTTCAGGCCATCTTTCTAAAAGTATAGATTTGTGCATCTGCCAGAAAAACAGCTCAGCTCTTCATCCTCTCTGTTCGCTGCCAACAAATCATAAATTAACTTGACTGTATTGAAGTATTTTCTATATTTTTTTTAATTCTCTTTTGGAAATGAATTGAATCCCTGTTGCAGATATCTTCTGTGAGGGGCATCTTTCAAAGTTCCCAGATGAGTGGGTTCAGTTTCATAACTATGTGCCTGCTATATATAGCCTTTTTTTAATCAAATAGCAGCAATCCAGCAGTTATGGGTGTTTTGTACCTATGGCTTGTGTGTAATATCAAGACAGACATGGAAATGGTACTGGTTAAAGTCATCCAGCCTGCAGGAGCCTTTTGCAGAAGCTCCAACACAGTTTAATGAATCAGCTTTTTCCAAATCAAATGTCTTTTCCAAGATTTGTTTGAGATATCTTCCAGTTTTGCACTCTTTGCTGTAGGTACATAACTGGCTCTCAGGCTAATGAGGAATGAGGGTGCATTCGATGTATTCAGACTTCTGACTGCAGAGCTGCCAAAAATGAAGCAGGAGAGCTATCTTCCATCTGTCATTCTCCTCCAGAAATCAGCAGTTTAGCAGGAGATGTAGCTGAGAGTTTATTTGCTGAGCTTCAGAGTTCATGAGTACACAGAGGAGAAAAAAGGCAGGACTTTACGTGTTTGTTTGGGGAGGGAGGCAAAGTGAGTTTGCTGTGTAAATTTGTAAACAGGCTACAAAGGAAAGGGAAGTTTCCCGAAAACATGAACTAAAATAAATGAAGTCCAAGCACAGACTGGAAATCTTGTGGAGCCGTGCAGGGTGTCATGGTAGAGTTGTCCTTGTGGGGAGCAGATGTTTGCTGAGGTCCTGCAGTCAATGGCTCCAGTGTTCAACTCGCCCCAGCCCCTTCCCACAGCACAGTTATTTCTGCTGAGCAACACCACATCCCCACTTCTTCCTCCTTTTTTGTCCTACCTTCCCCAATGAATTCTCAGAAAGATCTGTGGGACTACCATTCTGCCCCATTGTTTTGTTGCTGCAGGGTCTCAGGCACATAATTTGTTAGGCATAAGTATTTTTAGCTCATTAGATATCATTGGATAGCAATTAAAAAGTGATGCTTTTTAACTACACTGCCACAAAGCTTAGAACTAGATGCTTGTGCAAAGTAATAGTAATAAACATGGATCATACGTGCAAAGTCAGTTCTGTGTTTGTAACATTATAGGTAATGGTTTATTAGCTGAAAGATGGTTTTAGTATTTCTTGTTGCTTTACTGTAGTATAATTTTCCAAAGAGGCCTCCCAAGCTCCAAAGTATTGCTCAGTGGACCACAAGCTGAACTTGGTATTGATTCACCTCTCAGGGCTGATGGCAGGACCGCCACACAGTTAAGTAGCTTTGGCAGTTGTGGTTCTGCTGCTCTGTCAGAACCAAATTAAATAGAAATACTGTACAAAAGCATTTCTTATTTAGAGAATCCTAAGGCCCTGATGTTACGCTCTGCATGGGATGGGATATGATCAGGAAATGGGCTGTTGGTAAGATCATCACTGTTAATTCACCAAGATTTATTCTGTGATAAAAGAATAGTTCCAGAAGCATGATAAAGAGGTGCTGAGCTAAGGTTCACCTTTGGTTTTGGTAAAATCCAGCCTCAGCTTAGTTCCTTTTAGCTGTCAGGTTGTTGTATATCAGCCTTGAAGGTGTTTCTTCTTGAAATGCAGCTCAACTTTTCCTGTATGAGCAAACTGGAAGCTCATAGAAAAATTGAAACTGATTCTTAGTAGGGCCCACTTGTGGTAGTTTCCATTAAAGATGATGGTATCTGTTAAATGCAGATAGCCAAGGTGATCCAAGAAATTAGGCTGCATGGCAGTGAAGAATGAAGCACCAAAGAAATCAGGCTCAGGTATCCCCTTGTTAAGTGGGTTTTCAAACTTGTCACTGCATTAAGCTGTGTGATATTCTGAAGTAGCTGGGGCATAGCTGGTTTTTCTTCAGCATTATATTAACAAGTAAAATTAGAATGACTCTTCATACTGCTGAAACTTTAAGCCTTCAGTAGGCTCAGTTGAGTTAGAGATGGATGGATTCCTTCAGACTCCCTCCGTGCTGCTGCTGATGCTTGCCCAGCCCTGCTAGGGTTTGCTTCTGTAGAAGTTCAGTCTTCTCTATGTTTTGTTTGTTTTAAAGTCAGGATTTGCCAGAAAGACTGAGGAGAACTGCAGGTGTTTGTGGCAGTCTGCCTTCACCTTGAAACCTGTTTTCCGCAGGAGATTTCAGTTCAGGCATGAGGAGGCAGGCTAAAATAGAAACTTGTCACAAATAATTGTTTGCTGCTAAAGTAACTTCTAATGTTTACATGCAGTAGAGTGAAAGACAGACATCCCACTTAGACTCCCTGAGCTCCCTCCTGTTTCCTGCCATGATGGTCTGGGGATGTGTTAATCCTCCAGCTAAGGAAGGGGGAGCTCCCTCCCGGGCTGCTCAGTTCAATTAACATCTCAGTTTCCCCTTGCTGGAGGCACTGATGTTTCAAATTGTGCTTATAGAAGACTAAAATTTCCTGCTGCCTGTGGGCAGGCAGCAAAGCTGGTGGTTTGGTTGCAGATCCTATCAGGTGTAGAACAGAGTATGGAATCGAGGATATGGCCTGCAGCTTCTTAACCCTTTACACGAGCGGCACCACAATAATGGAAAAGCAGCTTTGGAGCTGATTCCATCAGGAATCTCACACCTGCTGTATCACTGTGCTCACACACTGGTCTGTGTGTGTGGAGATAGAGAGCTGGTCCTCTGGGGCAGCAGGAGAGCAGCACTTCAAAGCTGAGGGATTTGCATAGCCCTCCTGTGCTGCCTTGTTTTATCGGGTAAGCGATATTGGGGAAGTTTACACTGGTATTGCAGTGCCTTTAGGAGATAGCGCTGGCCTGGTTCCTGCAGCCCATTTTTGTCTCTCTTGCAGAGATGTGAGCCCCCAGCACGGTGCACTGGAGTTGTGCAGACATGTTTAATCTTACTGAACTGAATATCTGCTTTTCAGCATCTGAGCCCCGAGGGCACGGTGCTAGTCAGAACAGTGAGCGATGAGGCTCCCGCATGGAGCACTTGCTCATCCCGGAACGTGCATGGAAAAGAGCTTACATCACACTCTCACCTGGACTGTTGCCCTTGATCTATGGCACTTGCTAAAGAAGGAAATAAAATTGGGCATGTTTAAGCAAATGCTTTCCATGTTTTGATCTTATTTCTTGTGCTCAGATGAATGTGGGCTGTGGCTTTTGGGCAGGGTGTAAGGTTCCTCCCAAGCCTACTAGAAAAGAAGGGTTTAGCTCTGCCATTCAGATTGAATGTGCAGAGTCTGTAATCAGAGGTCAAGAATAAAGATGACTATAATTAGTAATGTCCAAAGCAACTGGAAATTGTGTCAGGCAGATCTGAGCCAGCTTCTTTTTTTTTTTCCATTGCCTAATGAATGAGAGCTGAGGTTACTCTCCAAGGATGCAAGAGGGCTGAGTTTTTCCCATTCAGAGCCAGTGCTGTGGGACAGGCAAAAAGTCAAGGCTCCGTTTACAACCTTGCTTGTCAGCTGTTGAACCTGCAGGCAGGTTGTGAGCAATTAGGCTTTTCCCTAAAGCAACTAAAATAATGCATTTCTGCTTGGTGTCCTGCCGAGTGGCAGTGACGACATCCTGTCACCTTGGAGATGGATAAACAGCTTCAGCAACATTGGGTTATAATCTTACAGGTCGGAGTTTGAAAGCTGACAGCCGTACGGCTGAAACCCAAGCCTAGCAGAGGTTTTTCATCATGGAAAGGGTCTAAATGTGCTTGAGAAAATGAGAGGAGGGGAGAAAGGGTTTAAGTGGAGTTCAGTGATGAGGGTTTTTGCTTGGCCATGGCAGGAGTGTCAGTGAAAGGGATGTGCTTTGGCTCCCATGCTCCCCACAGCCTGGGGTGACTCAGGTAGAGCACACACATACTTGTGCCTGCAGGGCTTTATTTTTAGATGGCTGAATCACTGTCATGACCATTTTCTCCAAAAGCTGCCAGACGAACGGGGATGCCCACAGACCCCATATTAAGTCATGTTTGGTGAACAGAGAAATTCAACACATTCCCTCCCCACCACTGCAACTTCTGTGTTCAGGGCTGTTTGCTGAAGTAATGCAGGTGTTATGCCTTGTAGCTGAATTATTTTTTGCCATTTAAAATGCAGTGTTTATTAACATTTGTGGTGGTTTCCACGTGTAGAGCAGGGTGGGCATGGACTGTGGCATTCATGTTGGTGTTGGAGACTCCTTGAGTCTCTTGTTCTAGTACTGCTGGCGCTGAGGGTGGGAGTTACGAGTCATGTTACCAGTTTTGTAATCCCATTAGTTCTCTGGGGCTTGCAGGGCTGTGCAAAATCAGGACTTAAATGGGAAATTACCAAAGACTCACCAGATGCTGCACAAAGGTTTGTGGGTGATTCGGAGAACGGCGCCGTTTCTGCTCGTGAGTTGATATGGCACCAATCTGCTGGAGCAGCTTTCTTTCTGATAAAACAGACCAAAAGTCCCGTCTGCTGCTGCTGCTTATCGATAAATTACAGTATCTTTTTCAAAAAGAAGTCTCAAAGCCAGCCTTGGTGTGCTGGAACTTGGCTAGCAGAGTTTAAAATCTCTCCTTGTTCAATTAATTGTACCTTTTTGCCTTTTGTTTTTTTTCTTTCCCCTATGAATCAGTTGGGTGGTATTGCTGCAGTTTGCAGCAGCCAAAGGATTCCTGGTTTCTGTGTCTGCATGCGAGGAGATTCCTCTCTTCTGAAATACCTCAGGTGCAAAGAACTAAGGAGGGAACCTGGGCAGCTGCTCTGAACTTGCTGCTTGATCTTGTGCACCTTCTTTTCCTTGCAGTCTGAAGATTTGCTTCCAAATATGATACTGGAAGGAAGAAGAGCCGTAGTACTAATGCACCATAAAATTAATGTTGGTGACTGACCCAGTCCTTTTCACTGCAGTCGGGAGACGTGGCTGAATTGATAAGTTGCCCTCTGTGCCTTCCAGTTCCCTTCCAAACACTGCAAGCTCTTTCCACATGAGGTTGCTGCAGCTGGAGATGCTTCATTCATGGTTGCTTAGAAAAAAAAAAATTCAAAATAAAAATGTGCTCTCTGACAAATAAAAATGTTTTGCTTCCTCTGGAGGCCCCAGAGGGCGGCATAAAAATAATGAAGCCTGTGAGTCAGTGAGCATTGCCTGGCCAGCTGAGAGGGAACTGAGCCTCCCTTTTCCAGAGAAGTTTGTGTGCTGTCATTGCACATCATTAATGCTCACTGGTTTATGCTCATTCACTGTAATGTTGCCAAAAAAGAAAAAGGGCAGTCGGTCTTTCCGCTCCCAAAAGTTGGCTGCTTCAAAGGTGACGTGATGGTGGAGGAAAAGTTTCTTTAGCACTCCAGAACGATTGTTTGATTCTTGAGCTGCCTTTCCTCCATCGTTTTCCTCTAAAACCTGGCAGCTCTCCTAGCAATTGGATTCCCTGGAGAGGGACTTGGAGCAGCTTACAAACAACTCCACCTAAGGTACAAAGGTTAGGGTGGGCAAACTTCCTGATTGACACCAGACACTCCCTTTTTTTTTCTCCCTTTCCGGGTCCCCTACCAGGTCTTTTTTTTTGCTTCTGAATAAATTCTCTTTGCTTCAGTCTCTGGGGGTAGGGATAAAGTTGAGAAAAGTAAACTCAAGGAGCTGGAAGTGGTGGGTCTGAGACTTTTGTAGGACTTGTGATGCAGCAGCTGATGTGTTTAAAAGGGATATTTTAATTCTGTTCTGTCACATTCTGTCCCTTCTGTGCTAGGGATCCCAGTTCATCCTTTTAGGAACATTCAGCCTCACACAAATCCTGCCCATCAGCATTTTTAGGCTTCTAAACATCCTCGGGACTTCTGGAGAAAGAGGGCGTGAAATGCAGCCCAAGGCTGCCTGCTGTGTGATGTGAGAGCTGAGTGACATTGCAGGTGTGAAAGGGTGCAGAAGGATCTGGGGTTCTCCTCATCTGTTCCTTCAACCCCCCTTAAACCCTAGTGCTTCCTCCCCATCCTCTTAGCTACACACTGAGGAGCTTGAACATTTTGTCACAAGACAGACAGAGCTGCCCTCCACCACAAAATTATTAAAAATTAGTTTTGCAAGAGCCCCTGCAGCAGCTTTCTGGTGCCCACAGCCCACATGCCTCCTGTGCCAGCTCTGCCAGCTCTTCTGTGGAGGAACCTGGCTGTTGGGAGAGGCTGTTTGAGTTTCCTGAAAGCTCAAAGGCTGGGATTTCTGTCAGTCACTATGGTTTTAATGTTTACATTGCAGCAGAGCCCAAAAGCTTTAGCCAGGGCACAGGCCCCAGATCTGTGTACTTACAGGTGTGTAGTAGATACAGCCCTTGCCATGAAGCTGGAAGGAAGATGTGGGGAATTATAGCAATATTCATATAAAATCTTGAAAGACCTGTGAGTCTCATGACAAGCTCTCATGTGCCCATCTGTCCTGAATCACCTGTTCTCCCGTGTTTCTGGGAGCAGAAGTGGGGCTGGAGGAGCCAGAGCCCCAGCCCTGCAGGCTCTCGCTGGGTGCTGCATCACAGCACAGACAATCCTCAGCAGAAAGGTCGTTTTGAACTCCAGCTCGTTATTTTTGCCTTTTTGCTTCAGAACTCTTAAAGTCCCTGTCAGCTAGGGTTTAGCTGAAGCCTTGCAACTTGCCTTTTGTCTTCCCCAAATGATGGAGCTGAGCCCAAGGGAACAAATGCCATTTTAATGGGCATCGTTGTGTAACTCATTACATAAGTCACCGCTGCCTTCAAAGGACTCGTGGCAAAAGTGGCAGGAGCGGTTGATTAAAAATGTGCACAATAGCTTCATTATGGCATGGGGAGAGATGTCTGCTGTTATTTTTAATCTGATAGCTTTTAAATATGTGCATCCAGCAGAGACCCAAATGGCCTTTGAAAAAGGAGCTGTTTGTGGAATAAGATTTTTAGACTCCACTTCGTTCTTTCTAATGAGCCACAAGAGTCAGGACAAGCTGGAAAATGACCTATAACCTTTTTTTAAGGTTCTCTCTCCTTAAAGCTGCAGGGTTTTGTTGTGTGAGCACACAGAGAATGAGAGAAGATGGAGCATTTAGTTTTTCAGGTGAAGGAAAGGAAAAGTACTGTATTCTAAAGTTGGTGGTTTTTTAATGAAAAATAAGGCTATTTTCAACCAGTTTTATATGATCCAAGCACTAGGCAAGCTGAGCAGTTACATTGCCCATCCCAGCAGCTGGAGCCTTCCACTGAGCTGTGTCATAGTGTCAAAAACTTGAGCAGAAGGTCCAGAAGCAGGCAAGGGGTTATTTCCCATCTCTCAGGCCTCCCGTGAGCTGGTTACTTGTGGTTGGTGAGCAGGACCCAGCAGCTGGAAATTCTGCTCTGACTGAGCTCTGGAAAGGGCTGAACTTTCACTCTGACTTTAAGTAGTTGGCTGCTGGGTTAGGTTGGTGGAATCCACCAGCTTGCCTGTGTTTAGACTTATTTTCTGGCATTCATTTGAACCCAACTGGAAAGGGACCATTTGACCATGGCAGGGATAGGCGTTGGGCTTTGACTTGCGGGCTTTCTCCTAAGCAGCCTCATTTCTTCACCCACCAGGACACAAGCTAATTTATCTGCCTTCCCTTGTGCCTCTTATTCTCCTGTTGTTTCAAATGTGCAGTTCTTTCCTTGCCAGATTTAACTTTCTGTTGGCAAACTGGCAGCAGCACCTGGTGCTGGAGCTGGGCTTGCTGCTGAGCGTGGTCTCCCCGGCCCGGGGGGCTCGAGCGGTGCCGAAGGATCCCTCTGGCCACACCTGAGAGCAGTGCTGGCTGCAGCAGGGATGTAACATGAGCTTTGTGGTGTTGTGTGTGTGGTCGGACCCCAGACACGTGCTGGCTGCAGGGGATGAGCCTGAGAGGTGAGCAGGGCTGTGACTCAACAGCTGGAGCGTGTTCAAGCACTGGAGCCTCCCTAACAGGGGCTGGAATTAACTGTGAAACCAGTGACGTAGTAAAGCTTCCAGTCAGAAATCAAGAAACTCAAGTCCATAATAAAGTCATTTTGAAGGGATTTTTTTTCCTGTTGTGTGCAGCAGCCCCAGAACATCCAGACAGATGAAATATGGACAGATGGAAAATCAGTGGTTCCTTTGAGACAGAAACTCTTTGATACAACTTTATTTTTTATTTTTTTTATTTTCTGCTTCCAATTGAAATCGCTCCATCGAGTTGATTACCCTGACTTTTCCCATTCATCTTAAAAATATTTGGGAACTGCACAGAGCTAAGTACAAAGTACCCTCCTCCTGTGCATCAGAGAGGAGAAAGAGAAGTTGAGAAAGCTGGTGCTGAGACTCCAGCCAAACACTGCTGGCTATTCATCAATAAGAGGCGAGGGTAATGTGATAGAATAATTTCCAGCAGGCAGACTCCCAAGCTCAGAACAACCTCAATGCTGCATTAAGGGGTTTGGTTACTGTAGATAGGCAGGAAGGAGCAGAGGGACAGGAGAAGTGGTTTGAGCACTGCCATGGCTCTGTTTTCTGCCTCTCTCTGTATGTTATCAAATTATTTAATCTGTAAAGGCATGCTGTGCTTGTTTGAACTTTTTAACTGGACAGACACAGGGTTGTTGGATATTTAAATTAGGATATACTGTAAAGAAAATGAGTTCTTCAACGCAGACCAGTGCTATGGTAACCAGTCTAGGAAGTCTTGCTCAGTTGTGCTCTTTGCAGGAGGTTTTAAGGCTTCATCTATGAAAACTTGGGTACCTTACACCGTTGAGCTAGAATACCTTTCTACTTAAGTGTCACTTCTCTTTTATAGCACTTCATCCAGATTCATTACAGAGCAAATTGTGTTTGCAATGCTTGAGTGATGTGTCAGCTTGCAAACCGTAAAGCCCATCGTGCCGAATAATGTCTGTTGGCATTCACTGAACATAATTACGGGAGCTCCAGTGCTTGATCCACGGGCAGGGGCAGAGGGGCTGCAGAGTGATGGACATGCTGTCCTGGAGTCACTGCCTCACCCTCTGCTCTGTTTAGACGAGTGGCTTCACCTCTGTGTCTGCTTCCCATCTGCAGGGGAAGGTTAAGACCTGACTGTGTAAGGATGAGAACGAGATGTTTGTAATGTGCTTGGAACAAGAAAAGCGCTATTTTAAGTGCTAAGCGTAATTGAGTGTGAGAGAATATTGGTTTGTGACTCATTTGTTTAACTGCAAATGCATCAGAAACTTGTGAGCAGATGAGAGCTGCAAAGTGCTTGGTGTGGATGGAAACCCATGGCAGTAAAAAGCTGCATTAATTTGTGATCTTCAAAGCAGGACTTAGCAGGGCTGTTCAAACAATAACATTTATTATTTCTGCAAGTGTCAGCTGGTTTACTTCATTAGTACTATTTTAAGAAGTTCCTATTCTGCTCCAGCCACTTGCTTCTGTCCTTGCTCTGAGTCTCTTCCTTCAGAGTGTGGGGCACAAATGCTTTGGCGTTTGGTGTGACCAAAGGGTAAGGAGAGTGAAGGGCAGTGGTTGGACTGATGGTGGTGAAGGGGATCTGTTGTCAGCAGAAAAGAAACTTTCTCTGCTGACAAGGCCTCTCCTTTTGGAGGTTCCTAACTCTGCACACACATTGGTTCAGCCATTTGAGTGCTTGCCTGAGAAAGGTGGGTAAAGGTCTCTGGTGGCAAGGAAAAAAAGGAAATGGTAGCCTTCTGAAATCTTTCTCTCTTCCAAATATTGTCCCTACAAGGCAAAATTAACACCATAGGCAACCAAAGGTTTTGTAGGCATTGAGTGTTTTCTTACTGAGACCAGCAGTTTGGATCTCACTGCACCCACGGAGGAGCCAGACACAATTTGTTGCTGCTACCATTATTTCCCTGTAGATTAATTATTGTAATTGTTTGCCAGTTCTCAAAAAATCAATTCAGAGCCATGACTCCTCTTGGCAAGCGTGCATATGCGTGCATATATGGAAATTCTCATATGGTATATGCAATAAATACAGATGATTTTTTGGGAAGGAGTGCAAGAGCGTTATCACAGCAGCCAGGAACTGTTTTCAGTGGTGACCTTCAGCACCCTGTGGAGCCAAGAGGTTTTAAAGGTTTGGAGATCCCCTTGTTGATGTAAAGCCCTGACGTAAATTGTTGCTAAGTTGGGGTGCCAGCTGCTGTAAGTAATTCTTCAGAGGCCAACTGATATGCCTGGATTTATCTGCAGCGACCAAGGATTTTAGTGCCTCCCTCCTCAGTGAACTGACCAGGATACAAAGAAAACTTTGAAAAACATGTATTTCTGTAAGTAGAGGGCAGGTCTGCAGCCAGACTAGATTAGGGTCGGTGCTCATGCAGCTTCTATTCATAGGATGCTACCAACTTTTGGTCTAGAGGACATACCCACCAGAGGCTCTGGGGAACATGCTCATTGCAAGGTCTCAACACACTCCTAGGAAACCACGTTTAAAGGGAAACAACCCTTATGGGGAGGGCGGCAAGTGCAGGTTCCTTCCCTTGGCTGTGGTTAGGTAATTTCTGAGCACTGGAGCTGCCGTGTGCCATTTGGCTCCTGGGGGCTCGCTTTGACTCAGCAGCCTTTGCTGTGTGCAGCCTGCATGCTAACGAGGTGCTGCAGTGCTGCATGCACGGGGCTGGCCTCGGGACTCGCTGCAGCCACTGCAGTTAATTCCCAAATAATCAGAAAGAGAAATGAAATATACAGCAAAACTGCTTCCTTGTCGTGATGATGTAGTTAAAGACAAGTTTGGTAACTTCTGTTGAATTATCTGGGTCACTAGAGAGCAATTCAGAGCTTCATTTATTAAAGTGCTCTTTGCTCAAAATACATTCTAAATTGCTCTCTACAAGGCAGCTTGGTTTTATTTAGCTTCGTGGCTAAACAGATAAAAATACCTTTCAACAGTAAGTCAGCATATGGCATGATTGCAAACCTTTGAGACTTCTGCTTTTAGATACCCAAAAACCCATGAAAATACAATTTTTTAAAGGGCTGAGCAGCTCTGCAGTTAAGCTCCTTGAAGGATGTTCTGGTATCGAAGCTGTTCCTCTGTTCTCCAGTTTGTCTGGGACATTGGAAGTGAAATCCATTGCAATTTGTTCAGATTACCCATGGAACCACATTCAAAATTGGTGCTACCAAGTGGATAGAGATCAGCATCCTGGGAAGGGTGTTATCTTGGACTGTGTTCTCCCTTCCAGCCACGAGTGCTGGGTACCAGGCAGAACCCTGCCTGCACACCCACGTGCCAGAGGTCTGTGAGCAAGTCACTTCATCCTTTTGACTCAGCTGCTCCTCTGCCAAAGAGAGATGATGATTACCTCCTTTGTAAAGTCCTTTGGAATCCGCTGGAGATAAGTACTTTGAAGAGAGGTGCTTTTCCTCTTCTCTCCAAGGCACAGAGCAGCAGCAATCCCACTGTTCCTGCCTTTGCTCTGCAGCATTGCTTCCTCTGAGGGCAGTCAGGAAACAGTGGTGATATTGTGGTTGGAAACGTAGTAGGGAGCCACAATTTATTTTGTTATCCTGTTCCACTCAATAAATTTACATGGTGCAAGTGTCTTCCAGGTAACGCTGTAACACAATGTCCCCTGGTTTCAACAATTTGCCCTAATCCTGTAACATGTTTCTGTGTCTTTCCAGATTCTGAGCGTTCCCATCTCTCCTCGTTCACTATGAAGTTGAAGGGCAAGTTTCATTCACCAAAAATAAAGAGAACACCTTCAAAGAAAGGAAAACCAGCTGACCTGACAGTGAAAACACCAGAGAAGTCAGTGAACAAAGTAAGCAAAGGCCATGTTCTTTTAGTCCTTATGGTTTCTTGCCTCCTGGTACTCAGTGTATGATAATCCTGTGCGTGACTTTGTCCTCTGCAGAATTCTGCAACTCAGGGATCCTCAGGGTTACTTTGGGGTTACTTATAAATTGCACTGTGTGGTATTAAATCAAGGCATTAACCTCCCTTTGGAGAACATGATGAGACCTCTTCCATAAGCATTTAAATATCTCATTATGGAATGCAGTGTATGGCCTGACACATCCTCCCCACATGCACACCCTCACAGCTTCCAAATAACTGCCTGCTTTTGGGGTGTGAGCCACTGAAAACCCCAAACCCAGGCGAGCAGATCCTTGAAGAGGATCCAAGGATGTGCTCAATCTCTGGTGACATCAGCAGGGAGAGTCAAACAGATGTGTTCCAGCAGCTGCTGCTCCCAGCACAGTGTTCCTCAGACCCAACGTCCTTGAGGTCCTCCAAGAGCTGAGGTCACAAATCTATCAGTGTTATCTCCTCTCCTGCTGTGACCTGATTATACAGGCTGGGGACTCTCTCTGTTGCAGTGAGTTTTCAAGTCTAAATTGAAGCCAAAAATTAAGAACAATCGAGGTTATTTATGATAACTCAAAACCTTTCCCAGTTGTTAAAGGTCTCACCCAATGTGCAGTGCCAGACATGCAAACTCTTTTAGATCATCTCTGCTGAGGGTTGTTGCAGTGTTCTTGAGGGCAGCCAGCAAGATACAGTTATCTTCCCCTGGATGATTTGCTTAACACCCCGAGAAGTTGCTGCAGGGCTTCCTCGCCCTATTCTGCACCATCAGGTGGAAGATGATGTGGTGGTTTTTTGCCTCAGGCTGTGTGGGTTTTTTTTCTCCAGGAGGCTGTGAATATGCTTTCTAAGGAGCTGAGCACCTTGCATTGCTCACTGATATTTAAAAATAAAATAAAAAATAAATCTGAGAGTAGTCCTTGAGGGCTTTTAATTCCAATGATGTTTCAGGATGGTATCGTGAGATAATTTGTAGGTCTTCCTTTAAATTGATATGTGACCACATTAAAAGCATGAGAAAATGAAAAGCCCTTTTCAAAATGCTGTTCTTTAGCAAATACATACTAGCATGTTAATAATAGATGAAGTTTTTGCTGTTCTTTCCTTTCCCTAAAAACAGTGCAAGAGGATTTACTAATAAGCCATGCTGGGCATCAAAACCTTTCCTTATGTACAGATTGGGATTTTTTAACTGGAAAACAAAACACTTGCAGTAATTTTTTTTACTGTACTTGATTATATAAGCTGTATTAATTTTTATATTGCAAAATATTGTTGATTTCTGGCTCATTCCTTATCTATTCCTTATCCTAATCAATTAGTTGGATGTGGGCAGCTCATTAACTTTCTGTGGAGGGAGTGGGGAAGAGGATACAACTGGATTGTCGCCAGGTTTTCTCACTGGAATATAGACATCAGTTGACAAACAGGAGATTTTCTGTCAGAAGGCACACTTGATAAACCAAATATCATCCTTTTCTCCCCCCTCCCAAGTACTTAAGAAGCTATTTTTGTGCTCTTGAAGTAGATAATCATTGTAGAGCAGAAATAGCAATACTAAAAATTAGTGTAAAGTCAGTATGTGGAAGCTGAAGGTTATGCTTAGCCCCTGCAAACTTCTTTTCCTCTTCCCCTTTATACCTTGATGGGGACAACACTGGAGGTGACTTTTCTCAGAGCCTCCTTTAGTACCCTGGACCCTGTCCTTGATTCTTGTCATAGGGCATATTGTAGGTACAATAGTGTCCTTTAACACCATATGCAGACTTATAGGTTTTCACTGCCAAAATATAGGGAGAAAAAGGGAAGGTTCCAGCTTTAGTAACTGAGTGTATTCTGTATAGCTCAGCGTGACCCTTTCTGGGTCAGCTGTGTCTCATACATGATACATTTGCAATGATTATTTATGGGAAAACTTCAAAAATCATCCAAAAATATCTATATGTGTTTGGCAGGGGAGTGGGGAGGGGATGCTGTTTTGCCTGAATTTTAAGTTTTTCTCAGTGGGTGCCCAGAAGGGAAATGGGTGGATGACCCATCCCTGGAAATGTTCAAGGCCAGGTTGGGTGGGGCTTGGAGCAACCTGGGCTAGGGAAAGGTGTCCCTGCTCATGGCAGGGGGTGGAACAAGATGGTCTTTAAGATCCCTCCAACCCAAACCACCCTGTGATTCTGTGGTTCTGTGCACATACCTACATGTGATGTCTTTGGACCTTGGAAGAGTGGTCATTACAAGGTGTCCCTAGGGAATATCACCCAAAGAGCTAGCAGGGAAGTTGGGAAAAAACCCAAAAGGTCTGTGTTCCAGACAGTGTTGGATTCACGTGCTCAACAGATGGGTTTGTGTTTCCACTCGTCATTCCCAGCCCTGAACTCCCAGTCAGGCCCATCCCTCCCGAGCACCAGGAGAGTGTTTAAGCTATTAAGTCTCAAGCCTTGCTACAGGAAACAGTTGTTGAATGAAATCCATAAACAGCCACTGGAGCAGGAACTGCAGCCCACATTTTTTCACTTCTGTTTGAGAGCTCTGACTGCTGGGCCATGGTCATAGTCACTCAGGGAATATACTGACTCTCTGATCCCTGAAATGTGTGACCATTTCATATGAAGTGCAAAACCTTCAGGGAGAGACTGAACCTCTCCATAGATTAATGCTTGGACTCAGGGATCTTGGAGGTTGTTTCCAGCCTAAATGTTTTTATGATTTTATATCCCAGAATAAGCTGTGCAGTGGTGAGGGCACATGCCTGCAAAATGGGGAAATGTCATTTTTGTATTACAGTAAGTTGCCAGGATGCTCCTCAGTGAGGGAGTTCAGGGCACTGTGGGCTGCACATCAGAACTTGAGGTGTCTGGCAAGCAGTATTGTCAAAAAGTGGAAGCAGCAGCAGAGCTTGGGCATTTCCCAGATGAGATAGAAAATGACAGGGCGGTTTGCAGATCTTGGACTGAAACTTAGACTTCTAAAGTTGGAGCTAGATGAAACTTGGGATTCTAATCCTTTTATGCAACTGGCCCCAAATTACTAACCAGTGCTGCCTCTAAACTGTTCTTCCTAAAACCTCTTGGACTGCTGGCCTGATTTTGCAGAAAAGCAGTGGTTTAACAGCTGACAAGAGTATGGGGAGCACACAATGCCCATAGGTCATTAATTCTTGAGGCTGAATTTACTGAGGAGATAATGGATGAAATCTGACTCTGTTAAGCTCTCTGCTCCTTTTCTAGCAGTGTTCAGGAGTTAGCTTAGGTCTCACTTAGGAACTACTTGTGGCATTAGAAGTCCTCCAGGCATACTCTGGTAATCTCTTCCTGTCTAGCATGCCATTAAGGTTTCATGAATTTCCTCTTGTGTTGGTGGTGGCACAGAAGTTGGTGACCATAATTCAGCCTTATTCCAATTAATTGTTCCCTTCTGCAGCATTCATTCACCAGTGCCAAAACTCAGCTTTCACACTTTGTCCCAGTGAAAAGTGTGTGAGTTCCCTTGTTTCCAGCAGCATCACAAACTGACTTAGGTTGGAGGTTCATTGGAGTCGAGTTTTTTTTGGAGGTTTTTGTATATTTTACAAGGGCATGTAGTGATGGGGCAAGGGTGATGTCTTTGAAGTGACACAGAGCAGGTTTAGATTAGATATGAGGAAGAAATTCTTCCCTGTGAGAGTGGGCAGGCCCTGGCACAGGTTGCCCAGAGAAGCTGTGGATGCCCCAGCCCTGGAAATGTTCAGTGCCAGGTTGGACAGGGCTTGGAGCAACCTGGGCTAGTGGAAGGTGTCCCTGCCCATGGCAGGGGGTGGAACAAGATGATCTTTAAAGTCCCTCCAAACCAAACCATTCTGTGTTTTTTATTATGTTTTCTTCTTCCACCCTCCCCAGTTTGGTGTGTGGGTTTCAAAGCAGTGCCCTTGATGTCATCAGGAGTGTTAATCTTGGCCTAAAACTGATCAAGATTAGCCTTCAGTTCGGAATGCAGGTGATTCAGAAAGTTAAAGCGTGGGTGCAATTTTGCACTGATTGTTCTTCCGAAAGAGTAACAACTCAATTTGGAAGTGTTTGTGGTCAAAGGGGTTTTCTCCACTCCTCTTGGAATGTACCTCATGTCACCATACTTCAGGTATGTTAAAGGAACCTTGCCCTTAAAAATCCTGGAGTTTTAACCCATCTCTCCTGGTTTTCCCTCCTCTTTAGAATGTATCATGGCTGGAGGAGAAGGAGAAGGAGGTCGTCAGTGCGTTGCGCTACTTCAAGACTATTGTGGATAAAATGGCCATTGATAACAAAGTGCTGGAGATGCTGCCAGGCTCAGCAAGTAAAGTGTTGGAAGCCATCCTGCCCTTGGTGCAAACTGATCCTCGCATCCAGCAAAGGTGAGTTCCCTCCTGGGTTCTGGGACCATGAGAGGCCAACGGGCTCCCAGCTTCTCTCTTTTTTGTGTCTGAAGAACCTCATTGTGCAGAGAATGCTGTGGTTGCTGATGGAGTGACTGCTATTTTTACTAATTATGTGGTGGTTTTCGAACATAATTTAAAGGCAGATTTCCTGCTGCGAAGAAGCTCATGCTGTGGAAAGATAAAGCAAATCAGAATGGTTTCAGAGAGGAGGAAAGGATGATCTTGGCAGAAACTTCAGAAATTCATCATTTGCTGGTGGGAGATTCTGCTCAGATGGTATTACTGTTTCTGCAGTCCATGGTGGTACCCTAGAAGCTAACAAATCCAATAGCTTTACCTGCAAAAGGAGTTTATCTTCAGAGTAATCCTTTTTTGTGTTTAGTTTATCCACCCTGATTTTACAGAAGTCTGAGCCTGCACTCTTCACTGCTTTTTTTGGATTTTACTGGATCAAACACAGAAGTAAATAGATGTACTTCAGCAGATTAACCAAGTTCTTTCCTGGGCTCACTCAACAGATTATTGTTTTATCTTTTAACAGATTATAGGTATTATGTTTTTACCAGTTAGGCAGTGGGTTTGAAGCTATGAAAGAAGTAGAAATTTGCCAAAGCTAAGCTCATAATGGATTATAAGAATTTGTGGACTTGCCAAGCCATAGAGATGTAGCTGCTGTTCATCCTGTGGATGCTGGAACAATTGATTTACAGGAAACAAACAAACATTGTTGAATAATATGGAAAGAGCAAAGTTAGCACAGAGAAAAGCACAAAACTAAGCAGAGAAATGCAGGGTTTGGTTCCTGAAATCTTGTCAGTTTTTTTGCTGTTCCTATTTGGTTTTACATTAAATATCTCCAAATTCTTTTCTTTCAAGATGCTTATTTCAATTCTGGTGCAAGAAGGGCTTATAGTATGGTTGAGGCAGCATTGAGGTGCCAAATACTTTGCAAACAGAATGCTCAGCTGTGTTTGGCCCCAGTGCGCAGGCCAAGTCTGTCAAAATGAAAGAGGCAATGGGAGAGTATCAGTCCTGTGGCTGGGACAGGTAAGATTCAGGTTGGGTTGGACCTGTTGAACCACAAAGACCAGTAGCTGTTGGAATGGGAATGTTCATCAGGCCTCTGGATACACACACAGAAGTGTCTTCAGTTGTTACCAAATCCTGACGAACACCTTCTTTCACTTAATAAAAGAGAGAACAAACTTTCCTTTTACACCAGGAGAACATGTGAAATGTTAGCAAATATGTTTAGGATAGAACATGTTATTTTTATAGTCACTTGCTTTGATTTGTGTATTCAGGGGGTGTTTGCTGGGTGATCTTTCCTTCCAAGAATGTATTTGGAAATAAATATCAACTAAGTGGTGTTCAGCAGATGAAGTATTTCAGACATTTCTGTTCTTCACAATTTCTATCTGCTCTCTCCCAGTAGTGAACTCATGCAAACATGACAGATGAATACCCATATTTGTCCATATAAGCAGAATTTTCACTCAGTACTCAATGGAGTCCTCTACACAGTGATAGGTCTCTCTTTCAGTGTGGATTAGAGCACAGATCCCAAGTGTATGCCCTGCCTGTCTTAGCCTCCCAAAAAACCCAAAAGGGGATCTGACTTTCTCAAAAAGCCATGTCCTTTCCTGCCTCCCCATTGTGCTTTAGTTGCAGGACACAAAGGGGTGACTTTGATGGCAAATCCCCCTCAAGAAAAGTGAGCAAGACTTGTGTCAGTGTAGAAGAAAAGCCTACAATTATTGCTGGACTTCTTTTTGCTTTAGGGGACGCATTTGCATCAAGGAAAAAAGTAATTAAATCGAGCACAAAATGGGCTTTCAATTACCGCCCCCTTAGAAGGAAGCAGCCTGAAGATTAATGGCCAGGAAATCAAAGCCTTAGAAAGGGCTGGGGGAGGGCCCTGTTTGGGAAATAGCTCCTACCAAGCTAATTTCATTTGAAATGGGAACAAATGGCAAGGAGCATCCCTAAAAAAACCCCCAAACAACAAGCACAATCAAGTCCTTGCCATTGTTTGTATCCCCTGGTTGTAACTTGACAATAGTTCTTTCCCCAGTCCTGCAAACCTCATTCACCTAAATAAACTCATTGAAGCTTGTGGGCTTGGTTCTTTTCTCACAGATAATGAAATTACTGGAGGTAAGCCAATGTAAAATGGATACCAGAGAGAAATGGGAAGAGTTGGAACACTTGTATCAGCAATGATTGCAAGATTACACCTTCTCTTATCTGTTTATGGTTTTGATGCAGCCTGAAATTGATTTAACTTGACAAAGAGTTGCTGAAGCGTTGCCATGAGCAGTGCTGTTAACACACCTTGTTTAGTAATGAAGTCAGTGTTTTCAGAATGGCCAGGAAAATGCCTGGGAGCACTGTTGTTACAGTGAACTTTTATTTAGAGCTGTCATCATTCCAAAATTCTTTTTTTTTTCCTTTTTTTTCCTTTCAGAACAATAGCTTCAATTCTGTTTCTCATTAAAAACAAAACAAAGCAACACCCTTCCTCTTTCAAACCTGAGATTCGTTCAGTTCAATTTCTCTAAAAAGTAATTTTAATTACATGTTTTCAGGCATTGTAAACAGTGAGGCAATGATTTGTAAAGGAATGAATAGAGTCAGCTCTCAGTGATCCAAGGCATTTTTGGGGGGAGTTAATAAGGAAGAAGGGAACTGTAGATAATATTGAAATAATGTAGCTAAAACTTAAATGTAGGACTTAAATACTTACCTATAAAGTTAAGGCATAGGATGGAGCTGTAAATTAAAATGAAAGGAATGATGTTATTTTTACCACTGCTGTGTTAACCTACAGCCCAGATAATTCCTTCTGCTAACTGGGAATGAACTGCTGGTTGGTTTGTACTTTCATATTGTCATCCCATTGGGTGGTAGAGAAGGGGAGAGCAACTGCAGCTGAGGAGAAGCCTGAGCTTTGTCACCTGCTAAACACAAATCCTGAGTGTCAGAGAGAAAAGGGGAACAATCACACTTGGAAGAGCGTGAAGTGCTACATTTGCTAACACGTCCATCATTCCATTGTGTTCCTGTTTCCTGCCCAGTTCTGCCATCTCCTCCTGCTACAGCCGCGTGTACCAGAGCCTGGCCAACCTCATCCGCTGGTCTGACCAGGTGATGCTCGAGGGGCTCAATTCAGAGGACAAGGAGATGGTGACAACAGTGAAGGATGTCATAAAAGCTGTTCTGGATGGCGTCAAGGTACACAAGACAGATACTGTAAATTACGTAAAGTATGTAATAATGTGCTTTAGAAAATATCTGTGAAAGAGGTTTTTAAGTGAAGGTAAAAGGTCCTTTTCTTGCCTTCATTTAACTACCCCTCAAATTAACAGCCCCATAAATGAAATGATTCTGCTTGGAGTGGTGGTTAAAGACTGGCACCAAACAGTTTGGCTCTAAGTGTGAACTTCTGAAATGCTCACCCTGGCATTTGGACATATTGGATGAAGCAATAAATCTTTATTTGACATTGTAATATTTTTTCTGCAAGTCATTCCCAGTCTCCCATGCAGTTTACAAGAGAGAGTTCGCATATTTTCTGTCTGGGAAAAATGAAATGAAAATGCTCCCTGTCAATGCCCACAGACAATCACAGGCTCCAGCTCCATCTTTTAAGATAAATTTCAAGGGATTTGTCGTGATACATCACTACTATCAGCAGTCAGATTAGAGTGTGGAACAGGTGATGAGCTGAACTCAGTTTCCTGGAGAATGGTTTTACATAACGAATGGAAACGTTTAACAGAAAGCTTTGGATCCATTGTGAGACCTGCTTGTAGCATTCCCTCCCCATTCCACCCTAGGAAAACTGCTGGATTTCCTTCTGCCTCCCTGGAAGCTTTTGGTATCCATTATTTCTGTGTCCCAGGCTTGTCATTCACCTGTCTTAACAATGCAGGTAGAAGTTTGCTTGAGCTGGGCTTAGGACACCAATGCACAGACTGTCTTATCTGCTGGGAATCATATTTTGGAAACTGTAGAGTTAAACCTCTTTCAACATCAGGGCTGAATCTAAAGGGGAATGTTTAAATCAACTACAAAATGAGAGTTGGGGTAGAGTTTTAAGAATTGCAGCAGGTATTAGTGTGGGTTAGTGTGTCAGGAACACGCCTCTCTCACTGGGCTCAGACTCAGCTTAGTTTTTATTAAGTGGAGCTGAATGCAAAAACAAAGTGGATCTCCCAAGCTTTGACTGTCACATTTTCTGACCTCTGGGTTTGCATCCTCTGGATATTTCTTTAGTGTTACTCAAACACAGATACTAAAATCTGGTATTACTTTGTGAGCCTTTAAAATAAATATCTTTGGAACAAAACATTTCCATCACCTAAAGAACATGGATTTTCCAGGATTATTTTGCACAATATGCTCTTTAAGCTCCACATTTTATAAGTAAAGCTGGTCTTAAATTTGCACAGCAGGAGAGAGAAAAAGAGTTTAGCCTAAAGTCTCAGCTGCTGTTGGTGCTGGAATTCTGCAGCAATTTGCAGTACATGAAAATCTGTGCTGTGGTGTCTGAGCTGTAATACCCCAGCAAATGAGGAGTTGTCACTGACTGTGGAGAGATGTGTCAGCCCCAGATCCAGGGCAGAGCTGTGTGGCCTCATTGCAGGAGACCTGCACACCCGTTGTCCTTTCACTTCAGGCAATATTTAAACCCTTGGTACCTGTTGCCTTTGAGCCAGAGCAGCAGATCTGTGAAGGGCAAGGTATTGGATGGGGAAAGCTCTTGGATTTCTGCTCTGTGGTCCAGCCCAGGCTGGGAGTGACATGGGCATGTCCATGCAGTGCTGAGCCTGAGCTCTGGAGCCCTACTGAGCATCATAGTTATGTCAGTCTCTGCTTTGTTGTTACACTCAAAGTTATTTTGGCCTTCCAGCTGGAACTGGCCTGTGTCTGGTCAGCCTGGAACATGGTTAGAGCAGCTGTGTGGCTGTCTGGGTAGATGTGAATGTGTCTGCCCATCAACAGGCCAGCATTTGGAAGTGGCACGCTCTCATCTACTGCATAGCACAGCACAAGGTTTATTTTAGTAGGGCCAGGCCAATTATCAGGTCTGGAAGCAGAACTGAGAAGTTGGACTCTTCTTTCCACAGCAGAACCTATTTTGTTTTTCTGGCAGATCACACAAGATCCACTTCCACATTTCAGTGCTTACTTCCCCCTTTATTTTCAGAACTGAGCATAAAGGAGTCACTTGTTCACCTCTGTAACTTGATGGTTTGATCTCAGGTTTTAGAGCCTTAATAGGCATATATAAAAAGGAAAAAAATTCCTTGTTTTGCTTACGTAAGTTCTTAAAAATCCATCTCATTTTGGAATTTCCAGCTTGCTGAAGTAGCATAAGTTTGCAGAGAAGCTTTAATTATCTCTAATTACTGCTGCAGGAATCTCTTTCCTTGCTGATAAGGAATAGCATAATGTGCATCTGGCTGGGTTGTGTGCTGATTACCTCTGTGTGCATGCTAAAGATCTTGGCTTGATTTCCAAATGCTAGTTCTCACTTGGGGATAGTAGAGAGGAGAAACAGTCAGGGTCTGGTGATATTTGTCAAAGTTTGAAGGGAAACTGATCCTCTCAAGTGTTAACAATCATACATTGTCTTGGTGCTTTGGGTTTTTTCCCAGAGTTCCAATGGTTTGAATCATTCTGAAGACGTTTTTGAGCCAAATTGGATTGGTTTTCTCCCATTTTAACCTGCCAAAGTAGTGGTGAAGAAAGGTGAGGGAAAGGAAACATTTTCCCTTCCATAGCCCTTTCAAGGGAATGTTTAAGGAGTATTTTGACTTCACTCAGCCCTGCCACAGCTGCAGCCATGAGGGTCAAATGGTGTCACTGTGTACTTTCCAAATGGTCAAATTCACAGAAAAACCTTGTTTGAGATTTATCAGCTCCCAGGTCCTACGGCTGTTTTTCCTAGTGATGCTCTGTAAACTTTATAGGGGATTTCTAAAGTCTAAAAGGAACAGCACGGTTTTAATTAAAGACTGTTAATCCTGAAAGAGAAGGTAGAAGAGAGGAAAGTACATTTTGTTAAAATAGTTTCTGTTAAGTAACAAGGGACACTCAGCAGAGAACACTGAGGTCAGTTCAGTGTCTGTGTTACCACTGTAGCAGTTGTGTCACTGGGGGGCCTGAATTATTTGATTTTTCTATATTCTGTATAACTTGCATCACCACAGTGCTGCTGATGGGTTGTGGCAAGCCCTGTGGGTGGGTTGCTCCTGGTTTCTCTTTCCCTGCTGGGGGATGTGGCTGCCCTGGGAGGTGGGAGCTGGCTAGGCTGTGCTGTGGTCAGCTTGGTGCTCTGCTTGTCCTCATCAGGGCACTTCTCAGAACATGCTGTTCCTCACCAGGGCTCTCATCTGGCTGTCCCAACAGGAACATCTTCATAGCATTAATCCCCATGGACATCTGCATGTGCTCTGTTTGTGCTCCCTTTTCCTTCCCCCTGTGTGGGATTTTCCAGGGCAGCTTTTGGAAAGCTGTTTGTCCTGGTTTTGGTTAACACAGTGTACATTCTATTGGAGCCCAAGCTCACACCAAGAATGTAAGCAAAACATGGCAACCAAAGTCAGCTGAGGTGGACACTTGGACTGTGTTTGCCATCCCTTGTACATCCAGTGCAACACTTTATTCCTCTTGTTGTGAGTGTGTTAACCCATGGAAGTTCAGCTTTAAATAGAGCCTTATGTAAAAATACCAAAACTAGAATATTCTCCTTCCTCAGAAGGATGATGGTGATGGCGTTGCAGTTACTGCATTGAGAGAGCAATGCCAGTTGTTTCCAAGCTCTGCAGACAAGGACATGAAGATGATACTGGAATGATGACACAGTACTTCAGGCTGCTTTGAAAAAAATAAATTAAAATTGATTCCATATAATTTCCTTTGCATAATATGCTGGGAAGCCAATACTGTCAGGAAGCACTGCCAGTTTTCCAGCCTGCCTGTAACAGGGCATGTGTTTGTGAGCAGTAGATCTATTTGTCGGCCTCAGACATCCATAAAATGTTCTCTCCATCTTCCTGGCGTGAATGATTGTTGCTTTGACTGCTGGCAGATGTAGAGTTCAGGATTATCATGCCCTTATCTCTTTATCCAGAGCCTTATCTGCCTATAACAGATGCACTACAGTAGCTCCTTGAATGATTAAGGCCTCCATTGCTAACATGTTAAAAAGTGGCTTCAGGGGAAGCAGGCCTTTTAATAAAGGTGTTCACTATTAAATTTGTTCTGGGGCATTGTAATGAAAACTTGCTTTTTAAAACAAATACATATTTATTTATAAAATATAATGTTATTGTTTAAATGTTTTACTGGCTAGGTGAAGTGCTCCACTGGGTAAGACTGTTCTGTACTTATATGTATATATGTAAAGCCAATTTGCCATTATCTAGGGTGTTGTGGGGACTGGAACACATTCTTGGGGAGGAAAGAGGAAGCACAGCAAAAAGACACATACGTGGGTTTGGGCAGAATCCCCATAGGGCCAGGGTTTATGAGCTTAACTCAAATCTGGCCAAACTGCTGCTGGGTGCAGGCTGCTCCTTAACAGCTGTTCTGCCTCATTTCTGTGGGTCTGGACCAGACCTAAACCCAGCTCTGCTCCCTCTCTGTCTGCTAATGAAGAGTTTACTGCAGCAGAATCCTTTCTGTTACAGGATATTCAAGTGCAACATTCGCCAAATAATGATTATTCTCTTTTTCTTCTCTCCTCTCCATCCATCAGGAGCTGGTCAGACTCACAATTGAAAAGCAGGAGCATCCCTCTCCCACAAGCCCAGTTAAACCCAGTTTACCAGCATGTAAATCTGACAGGTGGGTCACTGGCAAGGATTTCTTATGTGTGCAGTACTAATATAGAAGGGATAATTTCTGTCTGTAGCTGCTTGAGTTAAAGCATCCAGTTATTCTTCACAGAGGGTGGTGTGTTCTTTATGGAATCCCATCTATTTCATTGGGACACTAAGAGAGAATATCCTGTGATAGGGAAGAGCCCAAAATCTGGCAATGAAACATCCCTCGTGACATGTGCACGTTGTATGCTACATATACATGGAATTCCACCTGCAGATGCAAATCCTGCCTTCTGCTGTAGGGCTGTGTGGGATTGCACATGAGTTAAACTAGGAATGAATCTGTCAGCAGGCTGCATTCCAGCTGTGGTTTATGGTCTACAATCTGTGTTTTGCATGTTGCAGCCCATCAGAACTTCCCCTTACAGACCGAGAAATGGAGATCCTCAACAAAACAACTAATATGACTCAATCCAACGAGCTGCTGACTGACTCCATGGATGAAGAAGTTGCTCCTCCTAAACCCCCTCTGCCCAGCATTCGTGTGGCAGAGAACAGGTAATACTGGACAGCCAGTTGTCTGTAGAACACCAGTGCCTCTTACCAGCTTGTTGGTTTTCAAAGTCTTGCAAAATGTGCACAAGAGAATTCATGAGGAGGTTTAGTGCTCCCTCTGAATTTCCAGTCTCCCAGAGTTGTTATTCCCTGCTCCTGGACTGTGTATGACTTTGTATTCTGTCTGTCTTACTACTTTCTCTCTGTGTTTTCTTTTCCTTCCTTTTATGTGAGGATAGTGCCATGCCCTGAGGTCCGTGCAGGAGAGACATCACATAAATCCATAATAACCTTATATAAAACTGTGTGAATTCCACACTGTGCAAGTGTTTTGTGCTGCTGTATCCAATGGGAAATGTGTCTTTAACCTCAGCTGGCAGTTACCAGTCTGTCCTGCACAGCCAGGTTGTTCTGCATGGCTCATCAGAGCTGCTTCTGCATTGCTTATCAGCTTAAGAGTGAAAGGAGCCAATAGTGTGTGAAAAAGATCTTGTGCTTGGTTGTTCTTACCCTGTTCTGCCAGTAACCACATGAAAGTTTCTGTGTTCTATTTTGAGAAGGGAGAGAAAACCCCCCAATTTGCAGGTTTTTGGTCTGTGTGCCTGTGATGTTTTTCTTCTCTAGGAGCAGCTGCTAATGGCTGGTGTGAAAATACATGTTATGTTAATTTGAAAATGCAGCACCAAGGGCTATGGCTGGAAAAAAGAGTCACATTTCTGTGCATTTTTTGAATTCTCACGGGTTATATAAAAACTTCCTGTTCAAAGAACAGAATACGTGTGCTCTTGGGAACCTCGCAGGCCTGGTGATTACCAGAATTCTCTGTCATTAGAAGCAAAAAGAAAAAATTCCGGGATTAATTTCTCACTGGTTGCTGCTCATCTGTGTGTTGGAAACAGATTAATGCCAAAACATGGGCCCTCAGAGTGTGTGTGGTGAGAGCAGCACTGACCTTCTTGTTCCCTGAAGTTCACCAAGGAAGTAAAAAGGGCAGAAAAAGAATTTTCCTGTCCTGTGAATTTTTGAAACTTTGAGATCTGAAATTTTTCAGATCTTGAAGATTTGAGGAGAAGGGAACGTACAATAGCAACAATATTTGGGTCAACCAAAGCATTTAATTTAGATTTTCACTGCCTTTATTAAGAAATAATTACCATGCTGATTAGCTCCATTTAAAATACCTTTTAAAACAGCAATTGTTTTTGTTTGAGAAATACCAACTCTTTTCCAGTGTTAAAAATCACCAAACAGGACTGCTCCTGTGAGAATATTCTTAAAATGATGTTTGTTAGTGGATACAGTTTGCTGAGTATCTCCTGGCCGACAAAGGCTTGCTGGAAAACAACTTGTGAAGCCTCTAAAGAGTTTTTTTGCTGGAAGAGTGATGGAAGCATCGATGCCTGTTGTGTCTTGCAGCCCTCCACCAGCATTGCCCCCTAAAAAACGTCAGTCGGCGCCTTCCCCAACCAGAGTGGCAGTTGTGGCCCCCATGAGTCGAGCGACCAGTGGCTCCAGTTTACCTGTTGGAATCAACAGACAGGTAATGGCACAAGCCCTTTGTGAAAGCCAAGGGGAACGTGCTGTGAACTGTAGCAAAAGCTCAGAGAAGTGCCATGACCTGCAGCTGCACAGATCCCTGCACGCCCCTGCTCATCCCCTCAGAGCTCTGGGGTGGGAGGTTTAGTGGCAGGAACATCAGTGTAATAAATAATGTGAACAGCTTAGTATTTTTTTACAGTGTTGTTGTGTTCAGTTAACAAATTGCTGCAAACTCTGTTGCCTTGAGCTGTAGCAGAGGGTGAGGATGGGAGCAGTTGAGTGTTGCCATGTCCAATGGATCAGGGGCTGAGCTCACCCCCACCATCTCACTGTGGTTTGCTTACAGGCCAAGTGAGCATGTGGCAGAGTGAGATCAGAAGTCTGCCTTCATCCAGTCATTATTCAAAACATCCTCTAACTCAAGCAGTAGTTTGAGGGAAATTTATAAATTTTCTGGTAGAAAAACGGAAAAGTTGGTGTGGGTTAATCACATTCCATTTCTTTTGCTAGTCTGGGGTTTATGAGGTTGTAAATGGCTGGGTTTGCTTTACACATTCAGGAACTTACTAACTCAGCAGTGAGGACCTCAGTCATATTAAATTGCTCCAAAATCAAACCTGGTCCTCATCCCCAAAGCCTCTGGTTTGGCTTAGGGAGCCTCTGCAGTCGTTTGGCTGAGCCAGATAAAGCTGTGGCCATTCTTCAGTTACTTGTACAGTCACACTGAGGCTGCTCTGATGGAGGGGGGAATAGTTGAGGGGTTCACTCACAGTTGAGGGGTTCACTCACAGGGTGATAAGCTTGAGGTAATTTCTGAAGTAGAGCTGTAGTCATGGTCACAAAAAGTTGTCTCTCACTATAGTTTCTTTTCCCTTTGCTTTCACCTAAGCCAACCAAGTATTTGCTAAAGCCCCAGGTATTTTATGAGAAATCTTGCAGTCTCCTTACGTGGTATCAGTGTCATGACAAGGAGTAATCAGCAGTGAGGAAATCTCTTATCTTCTCAGGCTCTGTGAAGTCCAGTGTGGGTCACAGCCCGCCCTGCCTGGAATAAGAACACACAGAGCTCCCTGGCATGGGTTATTTACCAAATCAGGGGGGTTCTGTGTTCCCCATGAGCTTGTCCACCTAGACAGGGCCACCAGCACTGATCCCCTCCCCTCCCGTGAGGCGTGTGCTCCTCAAGCTTCACCTTGCTTACTGCCGAGCTTCCAGGAGTGCTGGTGATTTGATGTTCTTTTTGCTGAAGGATTTTGATGTTGACTGCTATGCCCAGAGAAGATTGTCAGGTGGAAGCCACTCCTACGGGGGGGAATCTCCTCGGCTCTCACCGTGCAGCAGCATCGGCAAGCTCAGCAAGTCTGACGAGCAGCTCTCGTCCCTGGACCGCGACAGTGGCCAGTGCTCCCGCAACACAAGCTGTGAAACCTTGGGTGAGTTCTGCAGGCCTGGGGCTCCCCTTCCCTCTGCTTTGGGAGCTGCCATAGCTGGGATGCAGAAAGAAATAGGCTGTGCTTGTAACTGCCATCCTGTAGTTGCTGCAGGCGGTTCTGTGCAGAGTTATTCTGTCGGGTAGCAGAAAGCCCAGGGGAATGTGTTGCCCTGGCTGTTGTAGATGATTGTGTTCAGATTCAGCTCGGCTCTCAAGTGGAATGTTTTGTTGACTTCAGCCTTGTCTGCAGAAATTACAATGCTAGTAGACTAAAGCAATGTTGTTTCTGTATACTAGGAAAGAAAGCAAAAATATAATATGAAGCATAAATTATGTCTGCAATCATCTACCTATTGAATTTCTGTTGTTTGTTTGCTAGTGTAAAGAATTAATTATCAGCTTTATAAAGTCTAGATGTCACAGAAGGTGTAAAAGATGGTCCCAGCTGCACGGAAGTTCCACTCTGATTAAAATGAACTGATTAATTAACTGATGGAATGGGAGGGACAGAATTGAGAAGGCCTAAACAGTAGAAGAGAGAAACTAATGCATCATTCTCCTGTGCCCTCTGTTTAACCAGATCAATCGGATCACTATGATCCAGACTACGAATTCCTGCAGCAGGACCTCTCCAACGCTGATCAGGTACCTCAGCAGGTGCCAGGTGTCCTCAGCCCCCTGCCAGAGTCCTTGGGCGAGTCTGGCTCCCCTTTCCATGGACATGCTTTCCAGCTCCCCCAGGGCAGCTCTCCTCCACTGGAATTCTGCAGCCTCTCGGGAGCAGCACCGCCAACAGAGACTCCTCCAGCTTTGCCAGAAAAGAAGAGGAGAAGTGCAGCCTCCCAGACCAGTGAGAACTCAGGCTGCAGGGTGTCCTATGAGAGACACCCTTCCCAATACGACAACATCTCCGAGGATGACCTGCAGAATGCCGTGGGTGTCCCATCAATTCCCTTCACACCGTTCGCTGCTGTTTTGCCTTTCCAGCAAGGAAACTCTTCAGCACCAGTGGAATTCATTGCTGACTTTGCTGCTCCAGATTCTAACAGTGACCCAGAAAAGCCCCCACCTCTGCCAGAGAAGAAAAACAAACACAGTAAGCAGGTTTTTGTGTTTTACTTGTACCTTTCCCTTTCTCTGCAGTTTTAGTGCTTCTGATGTCCACTAAGTAATGGTAGTGACCTTGCTGATGTGTGTCTGAGTGTCAAAATCAGTCAGTGTCAAAGGCATGGAATGGAAACGTCAGTCCTTTGATGGGTGGGGAGTGACTCTTGGAGCCAGGATCAATCCAGGCCCAGGGGAGCTGGAATCACACAGCATCTTCATTACTGTAGTGAGACCGTTTTCCTTCTCTGTTTACCTGAATGTGAATCTTTGAGGCACTTTACCTTGCAGATCTTCCTGGTCTATTCTCCTCTTCCCCCATTTTTATGTTTTCCCACTGCAGAAAAGAATTGGGTCCTCTCCAAGAGCTTGGAGAAAGGACTGCTTTTCAGTCCAAAACCAAGCCTTGCCAGAGCAGTTATTTGGCAATAGGAGCACAGTCACCCACATAGCTGTGCAGGACAGCACTGCTAACCCAATGTCCAGGACTGCTGCTCTGCTATGGGATCTCATTTCCTTTGGATGCCTGAGAATTTCCCACATCATTAAAACGAGCAGCCTCTGAAAGCAAAGGCTCCAGTCCCCAGCCAGACTCCTGGCACACCAGTGCTGACCACAAATCAAGCTCACAAGTTTCTTCTGATACCCTTAATGGCTGAAAAATGTGAAACCCCTTGCCAAACACTTAGCCACCCTGCCCTGCCAAGGAAGATCCAGCAGATGTTTGCTGGTCACTGACTGGCTTTGCAATTGTGTGTTGCATGAGGAGGCAGTGTGTACAAGATCTGGATGAAGAGCATTGCGTGGCATGGCTGGCAGCCCAAGAGAAGAGTTGATTTCAAAGTGCTGAGTGGGCTTTCTGACTCCTTTCTGCTTTCACTGAGAATGATTTTTGCCCAGAGAGGTTGTGGACTCCCCATCCCTGGAGGTGTTCCAGGACAGGCTGGATGGGGCTCCGAGTTACCTGGTCTAGTGGAAAGTGTTGCTGCCCATGGCAGGGGATTGGAGCTGTGTGATCTTTAAGGTCCCTTCCAACCCAAACCAGTCTAAGATTCTGCGAATAACATGGGAGTGATGTCAGTGTGTTTTGCAGCAGGGTCACTATTCTGTCCATTCCTGTGTAGTGTTCTCTGCCAGTCATTTCTTCAGAAATATGCCCTGGCTAAAAGCATTTCCATTATCCATAAGTGGCCAGTCCACCTCAGTAACCCCCAGGGATTTTACTCAGAGCACAAGGCCTGACTCACCTGAAAGGGAGGGTCATCTTGTAGTTCAGTGTCCCAGACACAGGAAGTCACTTTTGTCTCTCTCTGGTGATCAAGCAGTTAAAGATACTAAAAGGAGCTAAAAAGGAGCTGAGATGTTTGTCTGTAGACAACGGACAGGAAATAAATGCTGGCACAGAGCATAGCCAGGGCTGGTTGTTATGGCTTGTGCTGTTCAAAATACATCTATGTGGTACCAGCTGTGATGCAGAGCACCTTCTTGCAGGGCCAGGTCACTGTGGGTCTGCGTGTTAGTCAGGAGGGGTGGGTGTCACACCACCAGACTGGGGTGGGCACAGGGAAATGCACTTCTGTGCACGTAGGCAGCTTCAGTGGAGGGGAGATTCCTGGGTGAATCATGGGAAAGAGGCAGTTCAACAGCTGAGAGTGACCTGGGCCGTTTGCTTTTCTCTCTCAGCCCCATTTCTTTGTTTTCTGTTACCATATATCAAGGAGTTACTTAAAAACAAGCTATCTTCTGTGTTATTGCCCAAGCATGATTTTAACCTCAGTATCAAGGCATTTTATGTGAATCTTCTTTGATGTTAGAATGGAGTTAATTGCCACCTGGCACTATCAGAAGCTTTGGGAGCATTGATCAGATTGCATTGTTAGGAGAGGAAGAAGCTGTTACCTAATGTGTTGTGAACTCTGATGGTTTGATAAAGCATCCTTGCTGCAAATCTTGTAGTAATATTTGGGCTCATACCTGGCTGCTGCAGGCTTTTTTGGTTGCATTCATGTGACACTGACAACTCATTTTAGATTGTTTTTACTCCACAGTATATCACACCACAGATCTATGGTTGCTAGTTTTACTTTTATTTTCAGCATTAAAAGGCCAGTAAAACATTACTCAGGCTGTATGGTGACATCCAGAATCGTTTTTGCCTAGAGGGTGGTGCATGTAGACATTCTTGTGTGATCACAGAGGTGAGGCAGGGCTGCTTCCACAGCCCCAGCAGACTCCTTGGGATCTGGAGGAGTGTTGAAGAGATCTAGAGCTCCCATACATGGGACTTGGTTGTGGTCCTTTTGTTGTGGGTCATCTTCTGGTAGCAGGCAGGAAATGTAGCAGCAGAGACTTTGATGGTCTTTTTATTGGTAAATATACAGCAAATCTGCTGGAGTTAACCTCCTGTATCGCTGTGAGCTGTGCTCAGAGGGACCTCCAAGAGTTGACTACTGTATAATTTAAACAGAGGAGTGCTAGGGCTTTTAGTCTAGCATGAATTATGGTTATTTTACTGTGCTGTAAGAGTACATGTTACCGTGCTAAGGGCAAATTACTGCAGACTTCTGCTTGAGCACCAGCTCCTGGTGAACAAGACACAGACACAGAGCAGCTTCTGCCATTAAGAGCCCAGAATCAGAAATAACAAGATCCTTACCCCAGACAACTAGGGAAGCCACTGGTGAGGCACTTATTCATGTTTCCCTCGCTGTCAGTGGGAACAAAATGCAGCGTGGTGCCCTGTGAGCAGCTGGTGTTTAACAGCAGGAACCATGCTGGGGGCAGGCTGGGCTTAGCCAGCGGATAATGCGGGCTCTGTGAAGAGCAGCTCTGCTCCCAGAGGTGACAGCAACGACTGGCTCCTTTGACCTTGACTTCTGCAGTGACTTGATGTGTGCTACAGCCTAAGAATGTCCATTACTTTGGCTCCTGCCCATGAACACAGGTCTGTTGGCTTGTGCAGGGCCTGGCTGAGCCTTCAGTGAGCCTCCCCTGTGGGATCTGTGCCTTACCTTACTGCAGGTGTGCCTTAGTGCTGATAATCTTTCAGAAACTCCTTGCAGAGTCCAACAGCCCCTGGTCCTCTCCTGTTCCAGGATCAGTGGTTGCACAGCAGTGTGCTCTGAGCAGTTCCTGTGACCTACCATATGGGCAGAACTGGTGTGTGCTGGAAATCCCTGAGCAGCTTTAGCTCCTTCAGCAATGACAGCCGAGGCACTGCAAGCAGATTGCTGGGAAGGTGTTCCTAGCCTCAGTCTGAGATTTTATGGTGTTGTTTTTTTTTCAAATTTCACATATTTTCTGTCTGGGTTAAGAACTGACATAAGCTGGGCATGTGGTGGGAGAGGTTTCTCTCTCACGCCTCCCTTCTCTCCCGGGGTGCTGCCTTGAGACTGTCACTCCACCCCAGCTGCTCCCCGTGGAGGCTGCAGCCCCCATCCCTCCCTCTGCACAGTTGCTGCAGGGCGTGCAGCCTCAGCTGAGCTGGTGAGGTAATTTCCCATCTGCTTTTTAAATTTCTGCCTTGTTGAAAACCACAGTGGGGAGAAGACCCTTTGCAAACAGCAGTCTTGGGAGTGGTCCCACTCCCTTACTCTCCTGTTCGAGATTGGCAGGATTTTAATGATGCCCATTTTAATTTTTGCACTCTGCAGTCTCTGCTCCTGAGCCAGGTTTGTGTTTCACCATCCCAACTGTGTTTTCACTTCACCTGAAGACAAAGATGACAAAGTAGAGAGCAGAGACATGCCCACCTGCCCTGGACTAGTTGTAACAAGCAAGGCACGGGAGCTGCCACAACGATAGGATGCATTAGCCTCATAAAGAGCTGACATAAAAGAGCTCTTCATTATTCCCTTGCAGATTGAGTTAAGGCTCCTGACAGCATTCAGGCTCACTGCCTTGAGTTGCAGTAATTTGATTTTACACAAGTGTCTAATGTGATGCCCTTTTCACCAGCACTTCTGAGCTGTGGTGTCATTCCAGCATCCGAGCCCAGGAGCTCACAGCTCTCGATCCCCAGTGTTGGCTGCAGATCTGGATGGTCAGTGCAGCACTGCCTTTGTAGGTGACTCCACAGGAAGGGTTGATCTGAATTCAGCACTGTCTGCTCCATTGTGCCAGCACTGCCAGGCCTGCTTTCTTGGCCTTTGTCCTGCTCAGCTGATGAGCTCTCAAAATGTGATCTTTTCCCTGGAGCTCTTGTCCTCTACACTTCTCCAAGGAGTTTGAGCCTTAGTTCACTTTTGCTGCTGAAGAAATCTCTTTCATAAACCTTCTTCAGATCTTATCCTCTAAAGTTGCTGTGTGATACCAAGGCATTTTCCAGGGTACAGGAGCACCTTAGTCAACTGGATTGCTGGTATTTTAAAACAGTATTTTAGTAATTCTGTATTTTCCATACCAAGACTCCTTCTCTGTGATTCCAAATAAGAGAATATTACCAGAACACCAACAGATGAGTGGCACAAACACATCCCAGCTCGTGTGTGCCTGCAGTTTGAAACCTCTGCCACACCTCTGCAAGAGGGAGAGATCTGGACCAGCAAGGGTGGTGACATCTCTGAAGTGGTGGGGGGAAGGCAGGAGGGTGGCTGGGAGAAGAAGGGGAGCAAGGCTCGGGTAGCAGGGGCAGTAGGAGGTCAGAATTCCAGCAGCCTGGGCAGAGCTGGCTGTACTGCAGGACATGAACAGGTTGTCCACTGGCAGGACAGTGCAGGGTCACAGGATGGGGACAGCAGGTGTTACCGGCCCGGATCGAAATCCATCAGCTCCCATTTCCTGTGCTCCCATCACCTCGACCTCTTCTTTTTTTTTTTCCTCTCTTTTTTCTTTATTCTGTTTTTTTAGGGAGTAACTCTTTGGGAAGGGGCAGCTGTGTTAGCTCCAGTTGTAAATGGAGTTTAAAATATTAGAGGAAATCTGAAAAAAGGTGCCGCAGACAGGTGCAAAGTGACTCCTTCCTGCTGACACATTTGCAGGGCTGCATCCTGTCTGAAAGGCTGGCCTGGGGGTCTGTGTTGGCAGGTGAACAGAGGACTTTGCCTTGCAGCCAGTGTGGGAACCAGCCTCACTATGTGCAAATACTGCATTGTGCTCATTGTATTTATAGCTTTCACTGAAGTCATCCATTGATTTCAGCTGTACAACTCAAATACCAGCAGAAGCTGAATAATTGCCACCAAATGACCAGATTTACGAAAAGTGACAACTGCTTGTTTATCAGGAGGAAGCAAGGAATGATCAGTGTCTTGTGCATGACAGTATGTTTACAAAAAGGCCTTGGTTAGTCCTTTCCATGGCACTTAAATACATCTGTTTCTCCCCTTCTCAGGTACATGGAAGAGAGTTCTTTCTTCACTTTACATTTATTCAGTACCCTTCAGATCCTTAATAATTGAGGGGAGTTTGTAGTAGTCTTTCTATAACTGGATGTCATTCCCCTCCTCTAATACTAAAATATTGCAGCAGGTACATCCTCTCTCAGAGCTGCATAGGCTGACCTGTGTGAGGGTTTTTAATAGATTTTGGAAGGATATTGTACAAGTGAGAAGTTCCTCTAAGTGGGATTTGATCCCATTTAATATTTCTATGGAACCACATCTCACAAAAGCCTTTGAGTTGGTTGGATTTGCAAACTGGAGATGGTAAGTTGCTTAAAAAAGGAATGGGAGCAAAAGGTGTTGGATTTGAGCTAAGGGGAAGAAGGTAAATATGTTCTACCAGCATTGGCAGTGGCATTTAAATAGCTGAAGGAGAGGTACACCCAGTCTCCCAGGTAGGTGTTCTGTGATAACAGTTTTATCAGCTTCCAGAATAGAGAGACGCTGTAGCCTCCTTGGTCTATAAATTTTGCTGACTACAGATTTGAGACTTAATATAGACAGAAGAATTATTTTAGATTTACTGTCAAGGTTGCCTCTTCATACAAGACGATTTGTACCTCCTAAAAAGCAGACTGACATTATTCTGGGGGGTTTTTTGTGACTTTAGGCAGTAACTGTTAGGAATATTCCAGAATTGCCGTGGGTTACATGAGGATTTGGGCTGAGCAGTTGTAAATTGGACGTCCCACGTTGCTGTTTGGAGATCTCAGTGGTTCCTTGAACTCTTGTCAGATGTGTCTGTGGCCTGGGATGATGCTTGTTGTGGCAGGATGGGATGTTCAGCTCCTTTCCTACAAGGTGGATGGCACCTCTGAGTTCCCTGGGAACAGCCCTGCTGCTCCCAGCCTGCAGCAGAGCCCAGGTGACAGTGACATGACCCTGCTCTGACAATGAGCACCCTGCCTGCTTGTTGCAGCTGGAGATGGCAAAGCAGGAGCAGTAAGTGTGACCTTTCTTTGCATTGCAGTGATGGCCTACATGCAGTTTGTGGAGGACTACTCAGAGCCACAGCCGTCCATGTTCTACCAGACCCCTCAGAATGAGCACATCTACCAGAAGAAGAACAAATACCTCAGGGAAGTCTATGGGATCAATGACTCCTTTATCAGCTTAGACCCCTCTCAAGACCTGGCACCTCCTCCTGCTCTCCCTCCGAAACAGCGACAGCTGGTGAGTGACACCTGTGGTGCCCCAGGCAGGGACAGCACATTCCCAGGAGCAGCTCTGCTCTTCCTGCTCCTGGTTCTGACAGGCTGCAGTGGTGGGAGGATGTCTCACTGCTGTTACCACACCATGCTCCCTGTCAGCTTGGGAACACGTTTTTAGGCATTTTTGCATCATGTACTTTTTTGCTCCTTTCTAACCCCACATTCAAACCGTTCCCCATAAGCTTTGAAAGTCCTAAAATGCCCTAAAAATGAGGCATTGGCCTTCCACATGGCAGGGCTGAGTCTGTGCCAGACTGCATGCTTGTATAACAACTGCTTTGAAGATTTTGACACACTGAGCAGCACAATTTTCAAGAGATTGCTGCACTGTTGTTCCCAGTGCTGTTTGGAAACTGTTGGTAAAGATGCCACTAATAATAACTATTAAAACATAATAACTGCTTGTATGGCTCACCTTTGCCAGAGCCACAGGCCTTTGGTGTAGCCATTACTCAACTTGTGCATGTTTTCTCTGCACTGGTCCCTTTGTGTGATTCAGGATTTTACCTGTTTCTCAGTGTTCTGCTGGCCCCCCAAACTGCCAGCACAGAAAGGCCCATCCACCTGTGTGTGGGTGGTGGGTTTAAGAGCACAGAAAGTGCCATTTTCCAGTGGGGGATGAAATCCTGGCCTCGGTGATGACAGCAGCAGTTTTGTTTCCGACCTCAATGGAGCTGGGATTTTGTCCTAATTCTTTTTAACAGTTTTCCTTTCTTCTCTCTCTTTTTTTCCCCCCCAACTCCAACCTATTTTGTTCATATTAATGATCTGATTTGCTCTGTTTAAAAAAAAATAAATTCTTTTGTGCTGATGTAGCTCAGTTAAACTGGCATGGCATTAAGAAAATGGGAGGAAATGTGGGAACAGAGCCACAGTCTTACCATCATGAGGGTGACTGTTGCAATATTTCTTCATGGTATTTGTGCTAAAGTTTGACTGTCCTGGGGTGTTACTTTTTAATTCAATGGCAAAAGCAACCTAAGAACTCTGATTTTGGGATTTGCATAACTTCATTCCTGTGAGGCAGGTAGGAGTCCTAAAAAGATAAAGTGACATTTCTGGCTAAGCTGACTTGGGTACTGTGCATTAATTCTTTGTGGGGATAAGACCTTAAACAGTGATGTCCCAGTTGCTTTGCAGGGACACAAAAGAGACTACAGGACTCCTCTCTGGAGGCTCAGCCAGTTCTCCAGAGTCTCTGGTCCCTATCAGTGTGACTCTTGCATTGTCACTTGTACGTCAAGGTGGCTGCACTCTGGGGAATAGTTTTTCCAGAGGTGACTTGGGCTGCACAGTCATGAGTGAGGATGTGTAAAGCACAGACTGACTGCAGTCATTGTGCAGAAGGGAAATCCTGCTCCTGAATTTGTCAGCTGAAGCAAAGCATTTCTTTGCTGCCCTTTAATCATTAGCTGGGCAGCCAAGATGTCACTGCTTTGCCTCCTGGCCATTCTTGTCTTTTTGCAAACTGATACCATCAAGGTGTTGCTTGCAGTTCCCCTGAGGCAAAGGTTTCTTCAAGTGCAGCCTCCCACCCTTCATCTCTCTGTTGGGGAAGAGGTGCAAGCAGACAGTGACTTATTCAACAGTCACTGTAAAAGCCACCAGACAGACTCTTGTTGCTCTGCTCCTGCTGCCCTGAGAGTTTCTGAAATAGCAAATCAAATGGCCATCAGCTGCTCCAGCAGGAGCAAGTCTGGATGGACTCCTCCATAAAATAATAATGAGGAACTCCTGTCTTGTGAACTTCAGGTCTTAGTTATGAAATGTCCTTTATATTCAACAAGCCAGAGCTGGGAGAGCCTGGATATACCTTAGCCTGCCTCAGACTCCTCCCTGTAGTGGAATTCAGGAGAAATTCCTAACAGGATTTGTTGACTAGAGTATACCTGCCTCTTGTGCAAATGATACATGATTTTGGATTGAACTGAGAAAAGGGAGGATGTCACTGTTACCCATATCCCAGCAGTACCAACGAGGGCTCATGGCCAAGTTCCCAGTCTGCAGGTTGTCACAAAAAACAGTTGTCTGCAAGAATCAGCTGCTTGGCAGCCAGAAGGAAGAGCCAGTTCCTCCTTTGGGCATCTTCCCCCCATGCCACGAGGAGAAAAGGGCAGTGAGGAGCAGCCTCTCCCCACAGCAGATGTCCAGGGGTGAGCTGGAAGGGGGAGGCGGGAGTTGATTTTTAAGGGATTTGTGAAACAAAGAAGATTTGAACTGTGATTTTTGTGCCTCTTGAGCTCAAGAAAGGCATATTGGTGTGTCTGGCTCTGATGAACTGTATGAATAGCTGTTTGTGTAGCCAGCCATTATATGCATTGTTTTACAGTTAGCGTTTCTTGCCCTTTATTCATCGCCTTTTCTGTGCTCTCTTTCTCCGTGTCTTGTGTCTCTTGCTTTCTCCCTCCTCCTCAGCAGGCCTCCTATGCTGCCTCCTCTTTCTCTTCTGTCTCCTACTGTGTCCAGCAAACTAAAGTGCCCTTCACCCCCGAGGACTCCGGTGCCACTCAGGGCCTCACTATGTCAGTCTCTAACTCCTTTCTCAGCCGGCACAGCTCCTTCCCTGTGCACTCGGTGAGTTCCCTCTGCACTGTGACACGTGTGTGTTTGCTGATTGCTGATCCACTGCCCTGCACATTCTGGGCTCTGAAGGTTCTTTTGGGGGCTTTTGAACTCGTGTAGTCACCAGCCAGGTGGGAAACCAGTGTGTGAATCTTCCTAAATGAAGCCTAAGGAAGGTGTGGCTTTCATTACTTGATATACATGTCCCTGTTGACATTTGTGATGGGGGACTAAGGAGAGCTGACTCTGTGCTCAGACACTCTCTGTGACCTACATGCTCCCCAGGCTGCACGTTGGAGCTGCAAAGTCTTTTTGTTCCATTGCATAATCCCAGTGATGTGGATGAGTCGATTAAAGGCTGCCATGTGAGCCTGGCCTTTGGAGAAATAACAAGATACCATCCCTGAAATACGTGGATTTAGTCAAACATATGGAACAGTGGCTGCAGCTCATTACCTTTTTTTTTTCCTAGAAAATAGCCTCTGCCAGATTTTTCATCTCATATTTGCCTGTCTGCTTCCCTTCATGTCTCCATAGTCCCAAGCAAGCTCAGTTTCCTTGTATGATTAGGTGATGGATGAGCAGGATTTTCTCTCCCACAGCACTTGTGAGCAGCCTGAAGAGACAACAGCAAAAAAGCTGGGAATGATTTAAATAAAAATAAGAATAATATTAAAAGCACTGCTTAAATCCATGATCAGCTACTTAAATTAAATGGTAGTAATAACAAAGTGTTAATATAATGAAATGAAACCAAACCACAGGATTCCTCCAGCTCATTAATGTGGGGCTCATTTGCATGTAAAACTATGTGGTTATGCTCTGATTGCCATGTGATGACAACTGAGAATAGACTATTTTTTAACAGTGACCTGGATGTTTAGTAAATTAGACTTCTTCTGGGGAAGAAATTGTCAGACAAGACTTGAGAAAATTCAGAGGTGTTCAATTAGTTTAATATTAAATGTTTGACAACAGTATCCTCCCACTGTGCCACTGTTATCTTCCCATTTCAACACTTACTCATGTCACTTTACATTCTTTAAAAATTAGTGATAATCACTGGTCCAAAGATGAAGAAAGTATTCAAGTGCTTTACAAGTAGTACTACTTCACAAGCCATGAATTAAAGCTTTTGGCTTCCACTTGTAGAAGGAGCAGTATCATAGCTTTGCTGCACAGACGAAAAGGCTGAGGAGTGGAAAGGTTAGTGCTTGCATAGATTTGTGATAAACAGTTTTAAAATTTGAAGTAAAAGTCATGAATTGTACAGCTCTCTGATTTGACAGTGGTCTTTGCAAGCAAAACATGGAACTGTAAGGCTAGGTAAAAAGCACTTGACTATTTTTGTTTTAATTGAGAGGCTATAAATATAATTCTGTGATGTTCTAAAAATGTGTGGGCACTTAGATTTAAAAAAGCATCCTTGTTGAATTAAATGGTTACTGCCTATTAAATTGCTCTGACCCATTCTCATCTTACTTTGGACTACATTACTGTGAATATATTAATTTATTAAAAGTTAAAACTTCATTAAAAAATCCTTATTTGATGAGGGGAAAATGAATGGCTGGATCATGAGGAACAATGAAAACAATGAGACAGTGCACTGTCAAATGCACAAAGGAAATAAGCTGAATTAAAAATGATGATTTTTCCATTAGTGCCTCTAAATTAGGATAATCTCATAGTTGCTCATGTCTTTAGCTGGTCTATTTTTTCACAGGCAAAATGAGATTTTCACTATGACAGTGCCTCTTTGAGCTGCAAAATACCAATGTCCTTACATGCATCATAGCTGACCCATGTAATACCATAACCATGGCTTATCCCATTTCCCCTGTCCCTAATGAGACAGGGATGTGAAACAGCTGGGAAGGTTTGGATCCTTCCCAGGGTGACACCCTCTCCAGGAGCACTGAGAAGGACCAGGGCCCCTCTTGGAATTTGCTCCCGTCATTGACTGGAAGGATTGTGTGGTTTCACTCAAGGGATGCCACAACCTGCACCAGTAACACTTTAAACACCTTGTTCTGCTCCTCCTATTTTCATGTCTTCATTTTTCCGCTCTCCTTAGAAAAAAAACACTCAAGTGAGGGCTGTGGTGAACAATAAACCTAACAAAAAAGCATTACCTTCCCTGCAGCCCCAGCAAGGGAATCAGTGCTAGGGAGAGCTCACTTTCCAGCTTGGAGCTGGCCTCTTGTGTACCCAAATATCAGTGCTGACTACCAGATCTTTTAAAATGATGTATCTCCTACATATGAATTGTTATCCTTTCTGTACAGGAAGCCAAAGCCTCTTTGGATCAATACCAGGAAGTCTGAGCTGATATGGTTGTCCATTGACCCAAGACAAGCAATGCCCTGCAGCTTTGCCAAGCGTAGCCAATTTTCAGAAAATGTCCAGTGCTTTTTTCCTTCCCTGGAGACTGGCCTGGGATGGACAGCAGGAGTCAATCCCAGAGGGAAGAGCTGGCCCTGTATCCATCTGTTCATGTGCCAGCAGCCAAGCCTGCCCCACCTTCTGCATGTTATCCTGTTAGCTTTGGGCTCAGGTGAAGGATTAGTGCCTTACTACTGATTTATAAGGCTTAGAAAGGCTCTTTTCAGATGATGTTTTGAAGAAAGAGAAAAAAGAAGTGAGGTTGTTCAGAGCATCTTCTAATTTTTAATGCATGAATTCCTTTTCTAGAGCCCCGACTCCTTTCCCTCCCATCAGCACTGCAGAGGCTGCTGCCAGGCCAGCTGGCACCCCTGCTCTGTGAGCCCACTAATCGTGCTTTTCCTTCCCTTGCAGGAAATTGTGTCAGGGGTAATAGCTTTTACTGGATAGAAGCAGATCTTGAGCAACTGGATCAAACCTCATAGGTTTGGCAAGTTGGGCTGTTTTTTAACCGAGTCTGATTCGTGTCTGGCCCCTGTGCCAGCAAGGGCTGTGTTGGTAGTGTGGGCTGATGTCTCAAGGAACTGCAGCATCCTATTCCTCAGCCCATGCACTGCTAAGCTGTTAAATCCCACACTGGGGGCACAACTGGACTGGACTGTCAAGGATCATTTTAGGGATTCCCATCTCTTTTGAAAGTCCTAAACACTGAGGAGGGAGGTGTGCAATAAGCACCCTCCTTGGTGACTGTTGGCAGCCCTTTCCAAGCTGATCACCTCGTTCCCTCCTTCATGTGAACACAGAGCTGCTGTCCCTTGGTTTAGTAACTCCTTGTGCTGTTTGACTGGAGATGGCTGGGCAGGTATCTGAGTGGCAGGGATCAGAGCTTGAAATCCTGATACTTCCTGGCAGCTGGAGAACTCTGCACTGATAGGGGAAATCATCTGGTGACAAGCTCTGCTGCTGTCTTATCCACACATTTTCCACCAAAGGCTGCAGAAAGTCTTGTGGAAGCTTTTCCTCACTGAAACAAGGAACAGTTGTATCTCTGAGGCATGTATGTGCCATTAGTGGAAATTTGGCTGCATCCTCCGCTACAGGGAAATAACTCGCCTTTCTCAAAATGTTTTTTCTTATGTTTTCTTTTTAATTAAGAAACATTTCCAGTAATTTTCCAGAAACCAATTGGCTGTCAGATTCCAGCAGAAGGCGCAAGTGATTTCCTTATGGAAGCTCCAGTTCAGCACTTCTGTTCTCACTTGTTCCCACCATTCTTGAACAAACTGAGCAAGCTCACAGAAAATTCACAGCAACTGTTTCTCTTTCCTGTGTGTGTGCTAACGTATGTTCAGAAGAAGGGGGGGTCAGATAAGTGGTTAAAGGCGTGCACAATGCAGCCATGTGCTTCCCATGTTTTCCCTGCCTTGCTCCCATTCCTGTAGCACAATTCCAGGCTGCAGCACACGCCAGGCACTGGCCCTCAGCAGGGACCAAGCTGTTTCTATTCAGCTGGTGGGAGCCTCAATCAAACCGGGGACTGGGAAATCATACTGTGTTTGTTCATTTCTGGCCTTAATTTGGAGCAGAGGGAAGGGGGAAAGAAGATTTGCATCCATTTAAGCAGCTGCTGAGTCCTAGGTATTGTTTTGCCTTTCCTGTTTAGCATTCCTTCTGCGTTTGTGTTCATTTCCACTGCCCACGGCAGGCCTGGATGCTGGTATTAATAGTGCTGGTATTAATAGTGCCTGCTGGCATCACTGAATCCTGCTTCTGAAAACCACTTCCTCTGGTGGTTTGTACATTTTCCTTGCAGTTGGAGCACTACAGGTCTCTCTGTAGGTCTCTCTAAACAGTCCCCTGTTGACTTCCTAGGCCACACACACCATGGTTTTTGTGTGACTGGCTTTTTAGGAGTCTTGTCTTTGTCTCCAGGCTCTGCCTTTTCAAGACCTGCTTCTTAGACATGGTGCTATTGTCTACAAGCTGAAGAAGAGTTGATGCTGTTGGTGCCATCAGATTGAATTCTTCTGACAGTTTCAGAGGAGAGATGCCTCACAGCATGGTTAATAAATCCTACAAACGTTTTCTTCCTCTGCTGCCCCCTTATTTGTTTTGTTGCAAAGAAGTACGGGAATCCCTGCCCCTTAAGGAGAAGTTTGGATTTTGTGTTTTCTTGTGCAGAAGCCAGAGAACACAGCAAACCCCATCCATCCATCTGCTGGGCAAACCATTGCTTAAAGCCAGGGAGATCAGTCGTGCAGCTGGGTCAGAGGCTTTGCTGAGAAACATTCCAGCCCGAGGAGTTGCTGCCTTTCCTGTGGCAGTGCTTGAAGCCATTCTGTTGGCAGCTTGTGTTTCCAGCCATTCATTGCAGGAGCATTTCCTTCCTCATTAGCAAAAGTACCTGGAAGCCCAGCATTGTGTCATGAGATAGGAAGTCTTTTCCAATAGTTGTCTGTGCAATTATATTCTTAGGGTGTAACAACTTTGTGCAACACCCAGTGTTTTGTGAACAGAGTTCTGTACTGTTAGAATTTGGGCATCCAGTTCTGGCACATTGCCCGTGTCATTCTCTTAATAGCATTAACAGAAGAGATCTAAAAGATTGATCCTTTCCTCTGATAGATTCATGTTTTGGAAGTCTGATGCTCAACCTGATCTGGGAGTGTCTGGCAGGATGGCAGATTAATTTGGCAGAAGTTCATAGGGTAACTGAGAAGGCTGTGCTTAAAAGGTAAAGACTGTCTGCTGATGCTGCAGATGCTCTGTCAGCCATATAATTGAATTCAGCTTTGGATTTAGGATGGAGACTGTTGTAACTTGCAACCAGAGATTCCCTGCATATATACCCCTGTCTCCCTGTTAGCTGTGGTCAGCCATGCCTACTGAGTGTGGAGAAGCATTGCTCTTGAAATAAGTTTCCTATTAGAGTGCTTATCTCCTGCCATCTAATCCAAATAAACAGCCACAATGTCGTTGACCTTTGGGACATCCTGTAACACGGCTGCTAATGATGGAAAGCTGTTCTAAAATATTCACTGTTGCAAAAAATCAAAGGCAGCAAATTGAAAAGGTTGAAAGATGCCGTCTCTGGGAGACCTCTGTGTGTCACGGTGTGTGGAGAACGTTCAGGGCCAGGCACGTTCGCTTCCTGCTGTTCCCAGGAGACCAGACTGCTCCCAGCTCAAAGCACGCTTTGTGGAAGCACTTCCCAAGTGGCACACAGGTCTTTTTAGAAACCACTTTACTGGGGAAAGCAGAGGGATCTCTCTCTTCTCCCTGTCTTGGCTATTTGCTGTCACAGGTCAGGATCACTCATGCTGGGAAACCATCTTCTGGTCTTGTGGTGGGAGCTGGTAGCTGGCCAGAGTTTGGGGAGAGGAAAGTATCCTTTCCCAAAGATTCCTGTTGCACCCTGTTTTCTTGCTCTCCCAGAGATTATTTTGAAATACTTCACTTAAAGCAAAGCCATGGAGTGGAAGGTTGTGTCCTTACAGCCATAACCGAGGCCATACTGACCCTGCAGGAAACCTCTCAGAAACACATTAAAAGAAGCACAGATTTGTTTCCAAGATAAACCATTGCCTCTTATGGGGAGGACCAGAGGATTACTTGTTTCCTTGTGACAGTTGTGTTGAATGGCCTGTCCCCTCCCCAGAAGAGTATGTCTCTCAGAGGATGACAGGGCTTCCAAGGGATGTACAACACCCAAATCCCATTGAAGCCATTGCTGCAATTCCTGCTGCAGCTGCTGGCTGGGCTGGGTCAGACTGGGGAGCAGAGGAATGGGTGCCATATGGACATCATCTCCACTGCAGGGTGGGTTTTCTTTCCCCTCTAAAAGTATGCTTCACTCTTGGCTCTTGTCCCAGCACGGCTGCATAACTGGAATTCCAGAGCTGCCTGCAGGCTCCGGAGGAAGGAGGGGGCTCCCTGGCTCCCTCTGTGCAAGATGCAACTTTACAACAAGATTGGAAGTCGAGAGCAGTCTGACTAATTAATGCCAGTGCTCCAAAGGCTTCTCTGCACTGTTCCCTTGGTTAGCAGCATGCTGAGAGCCTGTCTGCATCCTTAAATGATTGTTCACGGATCACATAATGAAGACTAGTATATTTTCCTGGGTACCTGAGCCTTAAACTGGGATTTTCAACATGTCTCAAGCCAAAATGATGTACAGATGTATTGATGAGGCTAAGGAGAAATGAATTATATAGCGACTGTCAATACTAACATATCTGCATTTAAACTTATAAAATTTATGCAATGTTAAGCTATATTTAGGTCTAAATTGCCTTTGAATTGGGATTAATGTCTCTGAGAGTCGGCGAGGCAGAAGCCGTGCCAATGTTAAGCAGTAACTCATCTCCCTGAGCTGCTGGCCCAGGCTGCAGGCAGGGTACCAGACCTGCCCTGAGCTAACCCTGCCAGCGCCTCACGCACAGCTCTGCCTGTCCCAGGGTGACTTGGCTGGGGACAGTCATTTCCTTTCACTCTTGCCCTGCGTGAGTTCCACTGCTGCTTTGAAAAAGCCTGGCTTTTCCTTTGGGTTTGGCAGGTCAGGGACAAAAGGCCTTGGAACTGCTGTGTGGAAGATGTCCATCATCTACAAAGAGAAGGACAGCGTGTGCCGCCTGTGTCATGTGGGTGCAGGAAGCCCAGCTCTAGGGGAGCTGGCACACAGCTTCTCTTGGAGCTAATTATTTCCTTTACAGGACCAGAGGATCTTGTTATCAGGACAGCAGTTTTTGGAGTGCCTTCCTGAGCCGTTGCAGCAGTGCTTTGGGGTCTAGGCTGGGACTTGGGGTGGTAGTTGGCGCATCAGCACCGGTGAGATCATGAAATCCCAGGCAGGCATAATGAATCTGCTGAGCCAAGATGATGTCATGAGCCTGGCATCTTACGAGGGATTTAGTGGTTTGTGCCATGCAAGTGAAAATGAATAAATGTAGAGCATTTATCCAGGCAGAAAGTAAATACAGAGATTAGACTTGTCATTGTTACTGAGGCAGCTCCAAAGCTGACAGTGTCCCTGGAGCCAGCACTGCTCATCCGGAAAGAAACGGGCAGGAAGAGAGAGGAGCCTGTCCTAGAGCCAGTCTCCTTTTAGCCACAGGCGTGTGGTGGGGATTTGCATTTTAATTATTTTTCAGTAGTCTTTTAAGCTCTCTTTCCAAAGCATCCCCCTCACCCCCTCTGTATTATGGCCTGCAATTTGTTTTGGGCCCTGAGAATACGCCCAGAGCACTGCTGGACTCCAGGCACAGCGGAGGGCAGCCGCTCAAGGATTAAGGTGGTGGAAGGTAAAGTCTAACCATTGACCTTTACATTTCCTTTCCTTTGTAGTGGAAAAGCTTTTTCAACCAGGCTTCTGGCCCGAGGCTGTTCTCAGTTTAGACTTTTAAGCTCACATCTTTCCTGGGTAGAAGCAAAAATGCTGCTGCTGAGCTGGATGCTGCTGTGGCTCAGGTGATGGACTAAGCTTTGCTTAACCTGCTCAGCATTCCCGAGAAAACGTAGCCTGAATTCTCCTATTCCTGCCTTTGTTTCCCCTTCTTTTTGCATCACAGCAGTGTCACTTTTCAGCCTGGTTTGGGCAAGTTGTGTCTGTGCTTTTTGAGGGCTCTGTCCTGCACATCTTTCTGCAGCACATCTCTCAACAGAGCAGTGCCATGGCTTTGTTTCAGTGTGGGGTATTTTTGGATGATGTGGTCCTCCCTTCAGTCCACTTGACTTTGACACAGATCTCAGCAGTGGTTGAGCTCTGCAGGTTTTAAAATAAACTCCTCTCCAGCAGATTTAGCATTATTGTCTTTTTTTTTTTTTAAATGGTTGTCAGCTTTGTTTTGGACTTAGCCTGATGGCAAATCTTACTAGCACCAGATGTTAAAAGACAGAGGGTTGCTCTTGTTTTTCTTGGCACAGTATATTCCCACTGCACCCTGTTTAATATTATCTGAACAGTAATCTGATGATTAGGAGAGATAGTGAAATAAAGCTTTACGCAGATGATCTCTTTTCATCTCTTCAGCTGAGTCTTCGAGGCACTGCATTAAAGGATCGGTTTGATAAGGAATTCATCGCTCCTGAGGGCAATTATCATTTTTGCTCCCTGTTTTTCTCGGCTGGGAAGGAGTAGCAGCATAATCTCCCTTTATCCTTCAGTGTAACTTTGAAGGCAGTATCCAGCCACTCCTCCCTGGGAGCTGTGTGTTCTGGAACAGACTTGACACAGTAGCTGCTAAATTACAGGGCAGGAGCAAACAACATCTTAAATTTGGATCTTGTGGAAAATCCCAGAAAAGCAATAAGCACTTGGAGTACTTGTCTCTATCTAGATATTTCCAGCATGCTCAGAGTCCTGGTTTCTGTATCCCTCCACTCAGGTGATTTTCAGGGTCACTGCATTAGTGCTGATATCTCCAGGCTTCCCCCTGCTTAGCAAAGGCTGGATACCTGCAGGTCACACCTTGCTGCCGACTTTCCCTCTGTGAGATGTGCAGTGAGCTGCTGTTTGTGCCAGAACACACCTCTCCTGAAAAAAACAGCTGATGTGTCCCAGGTAGCAACTCCTGCTCTCGTGTGTGGATGGTAAAGTAGTGCTGCCTGTGTTAGAAATGCCTTGTGCTGTCACTGCTACGCTGCTGCCAATCTAATTACTTTTTCTTTTGTCTGTCTCTTTCCTTTCCCAACCTTCCTTGTTTTTGTGTTGTACGTCTCTGCGCCCTGCAGTACAAATCTGTGTTTAGGTCCTACTCCCAGGACTTTGTGCCTCCCAACCAAGTCTCCATACCTCCTTTCCTCTCTTCTACCTCCTCCTCCTGCTCCACCCCGCCTTTCCCGCCCGTCCATCCATCTCCGAGCCCCGACCTGGCGGTGCCCGCTGCAGCCAGCCAGTCACCCAGCACTGTGGATGTGCCAAACTCCTCTTCTCAGGAGAGCAGCTTTAACGGGAATGCTCCTGTCTGCCTTCCTTCTGAAACCTCTTTCACTGATTCTCTCCAGACGCCTTCGGTGAGACTATCCAAAGAGATAATGATGCACCTTTATCACAAGGCTGCCTTTATTTGTCTTTTTTTTTTTAAAGGAAAATGTCTCTTGTGTTAATACATGCTAAGTGTGGTCCGGTCTGGTTTCCAAATGCATGGGTGAATTGCAGAGAGGGAATTTCATACCAAAAATTAATGGCTAGAAAGAAATGAACAACCTCAGCGGGTTTGAGAAAGCATTAACACACGGTTAGGAAACACAAAATGTTAAATACTGGTGAAGGGGAGAGGAGAAGTTGCTGTAGCTTCCTGCAATTGTAATACAAAGATGAAGGAGGTAAGGGAGTGTTTTGTGAGGTTGTAGTTTCTAAACACAGGCTCCTTACAACAGTTCCCATCCTGCATTTGCTGCCCTGCTCCCTCCTAAGTCACTGGAGAGCCTCAGGAGCAGGGGGTGCAGTCCTGCTCTGTCTCTCCCATGCATAAACCTGTTGTTCTCTCCAGGTTCCTGCTCTTCCCAGTTCCCAGCAGCTCCAGCTGTGCCCTTGGTGGCAGGTATCACGTGGTGCTGAAGTTAGGCTAACCCTGTTAGTTTGAGGTCCCAGGTCAGTTTGCACATCACTGAGCAGGTTTGTCCATTACAGCTACTTTTTTAAACACTTCATTTTCAAGACAGTTCCTCTTTTGTCTGCTGTGAAGCAGAGAGTTGATGGGATTAGAGCTGTCAGCACAGGGCATGCTAGTGCTGCCTCTTCGCCAGGTTTGGAAGAGGGTCACTGATTACAGAGGAAATGTGCAGGTTTTCACGCTTTGGACGTGACTTTGCTTTGCATCATCCTCACGTTGGGTCCTTGTTATCTCCAAGAAGCTGTCAAGTTTGGTTTATTTGGGCGTGATGGGTCTTGTAGTGTAGTTTGGAGGATACCTTTGATCCCCTCAGGGCTGCAGGGCTGCTCTGCTCTCAGTGACAGGACTGCAGTGTGGGTAGGACAGGCACCCGTGTGTCCAGCTCTGAACGCTCCGCTTCCAGCACCCTGCAATCCTCACGTGCCCGTTGCACCTTGGCAGTCTCACAGAGTCCATGGCTCCTCCAAAACTCTGCCTGCTGCTGCCCTCCTGCAGCTCAGGGCCCTTGGGATAGTCCTCAAGAACCAGAAAATAATGACCCCTGGGATGGTACAGCCTCAGTGGCCAGTGTTGGTCCTGCAGACAGAGAACAGCTCCCGGTTATGTGACAGCAGCTGCCGAGGGCAGTTCTGCTCCCAGCCCGTGGGCACGGGGCCCACCATCACGTATTTCCTTTCATCCTGTCTCCCTCAGAGTGAAAATGCCAGTGAGGAGGCTGGTGAGGGTGAATATGTCAATCTGTATTCCTCTGGCCAGAGCAACGGGGAACTCCCTCGCTCTGAAGGAGTAAGTAACCCGGAGAGGGCCGGGCACCTGGTGCATGCTGAGCTCACACCGGGGCTGACACGCTTGGCACCGGCCTCTTCTGCACACCCTGGAGCTCCTGTGTCCATCCTTCTGCCCTGGCTCCCTCGCTGGCCATCCCTCTGCTTGCCCACTCCTGGCTGCAGGTTTGGGTGCAGAGCAGGAGATGCTTTCAGGGAGCCCTGGCAGGAGGCAGGGATGGCTTTTGCTGCCACGCTGTTTCCTTTGCGCTTCGCTTGCTGTCTGGAGCTGCTTGCCTGAGGTTCCCTTCCAGAAAGCTGCACCTTCACCAGTGCCATCCTGGGGCCATGTCTTTTCTTGCAACTGCTTTGCCTTCCCTCTTTTAATACAGAAAGCCTTGTGCTCTCAAATTTTTTCTTCCTTCACTGTTTGGATACAAAAGTAAGTGATTGATTTAGCTTTTTCTTCGTTTAGTTGAGCCTCATATCTTAGATATTTCCTAGAGGAGCCAGGGCGTTTTCCATTCCAGGGAGGTCCCATCTTCCTGTTGGGTCATAGGAAACAGCAGCAGAGGTCCATGGTGATCCTTTTGCCTGCCCTCATCTTGTGAGGCACATCTCCTACAGGATGTCTCCGAGACCTTTATCCATGCTGGTGTTAAATATGCCAAGAGATAGAAGCCCCATCACTTCCCTTCAGGAGACACATCTAGGCAGGCCCATCCTCTTGGGCAGCTGCAAGCGGGTTCTCAACTTTGAAGCAAAGGGCTTTACAGATATAGCCTGGAAAAATCCTGCAGACACCATGAAACCTGAGCCCACCAGGGTGTTTCCATACTGAGTGGATAATGTGTAGGTGGTTTCAGTCCTGTCTGGTCACTGGGTTGAATTTCCAAGTTTCGCTCTGCATGACCTTAATTCTGAACTCTGATTAATATTTCCATTTGCTGTTCATGGCTATTTGTCTCCTTAATAAGCAGCCAATTTAGAATGCTGTATCTTTGCTCTGAGCTCTCTACCTGCTGTTCCAAGCTACGGGTTCAGCTGGTTCTGCTTTTATGCATTAGCCTCATTTCCACAGCCCTGAGTTGTGGATGGAAATGTTGCATCATTTAGAAACCTCTTCTGATGGGAGAGAAGGGAGGTAGGAACCAGTGAGCATCCACCCCCTCAGGCAGGGGGCTGTGATCAGGAGGGGAACTGAAACTGGAGAGGTTAGAGCTGTCTCTGTCCCTTTGGATTAAAGCAGGAGGCAAGTACCTCAGGGCTGGAGGAAAAGTAGAAGGTCATGAGAGGGTTAAAATCTAAGACAACAGCTGACTTGTGTTGTAACTTTCAGCATCATTTCACAATGTTAAAAGCAAACAGTACTAATTACACTAGTCTCCAGAGATGGTCCCAAATTTCCTGTCTGATTAACTTCTGTGTTTTCCTGGCATTTGGCATTAACTTGCATCAATCTTTAACCGCTCTGTAGGAATTTACAGTAAAGGGCCATTTAGAGGCAGGCAGACTGTAAATTCAAGGCTGGCTGGGCTCAAGGACCCCATGTAGTAATGAAAAACTTCTTTCTCTTGGCAGGAATCTCCCTCTGTCAAAGACGGCCACTCCAAAGACTCCACTGGGAACAGCAGTGCCATGGGGAAGGAGGGCAAAGATGGTGCTGAAAGGTGAGCCTGCCTCCCTTGGTGCTTCTGCTTCCAGGCTCAGAGGGTACAGAGTCCCACCAGCACCCCCTCTGCCAAACCATCCTTGGGGCTGCCTGTCTTGCCCTCAGCCTCCTCTATGTGCTCTAAACTCTTAAGCCCACGTTTTTGCACAGCCAGTGAGCAGTGGGATCCTCTTGGACAAGGAGAATCCTGGCAAGATTTCCCTGCTGAACTCAGGGAGCCCATGGATGTTAATGCAGCCTGTGTTAGTTCATCCTCAGTCCTTCCCATTGACAGTGCTGTCATCGACACTGGCTGCTCCCTCCTGCTTCCAGGGAAATGTGTGAAAAGAGTCTGTGTTGCTGTTTGGAATAGTCTCCCAGAGGGAAATTTCTTCCTAACCCTGCTAGTTAGAGGCTGGCTGAGGCCCTGAAGCAGGAGGCTTTATATCCCTTCTAATGCTCTTAGCTATCATTTGCCTATGTAAATGAAGAGGTGCAAGCTGTAACAGATGGGCTTCAGGAGGAGTGGAGTGAGTGCTTCCCTGCTGCTCGAGATTGCTCTGCAATTGCATTTCTAAAGCAAAAATAGAGAACAGTGTTGATTTGTGTGTGACAGTCAACTTCCCTCCCCCATTTCCCTGCAGTTGGTTTGAGTGTTCTAATCCCTGCAGTGGAGGAGACAACACAAGAGTGCTCTGCAGAGCTCACTATCAGCCCAAAGTACTGGCTGGTGCATGGGATTTTGGCCTGTGCCTGGGGAAGGCTATGAAGAACTGAAGGATATTATTTTTTTAGGAATACAGGCACAGAGAGCATGTGTGCAGGCACAAGAGTACCAGCCTTTGAGGGCAGGAGTGCTAGAGGTGGGGATGTACATCAAAAAAATGATCAGAACTTTCTGGTCTGTCTTCCTGCAATAGGAGAGCCTGTCATCTCCCCTTGTCTCAGCACAGTGGGTTATGAACTAACTAAGATATGTATGTGCAGAGTAGGCTCAGTCTCTATACATTTGAGGAAGGGCTTACATTTGTGTGCACTAAAAATTTGGTGGATTAAGGAGACATGGAAGTGTGTACTTATGTAGGGCACAGTAAAACCCTGCCAGAAATGCAGACAGACAAGTGTTCAGGTCCTAAAGGTTCATCTTTCTCTGTTTCAAGAGATACACAAAGCGACAGAATTAGAGCCAGACATTTGGGCTTGTTTGCAGAAGGTTTACCTCCAGAGTGTCTGTGTACTTACTGTCATTTAATGAAGGTTATTTCCCTCTTTTTTTCACAGGCAGCCACAGTCACCAGATACTTTGGAATCATCACAGTTGGAGGAAGAGGTAGATGAGCTGTCCCTTATTGACCACAGTGAAATCATGTCTAGATTAACACTGAAGCAAGAGGTAGGTGCATTCAGGGTTTGCTTTTGTACTCTTTGGTTTACACTGTGTTGAAATCTGATTCTCTGTGTGCACAAGCAAGGCTTCACCTCTTATTTGATGTTAAAAACTAGGTTGCAGCAGAACTGGGATGTGCATGCAGGCTGTTGTTAAAGTATGAGATGCTGGTACAGGCAGAGAGCATCAGAAATGAATGAGATTTTAACAAAAGTGGGATGTCTCCCTAAAAACCAGCACATCTTGTATCCTTTTACCAGTCTGTCCCTTCCCACCTCCTCATCCTGCAGCAGTCTGGAATGAACCACCTGAGAGCCTGAGCACAATAAATCCAGGTGTGGGTTGATGCCGCTGGCCTTTCGGTCTGACAGCAGGTTCAGCAGGTGGATGAGCAGGACATTATGTTAGTGATGTGGAAAAGCAGCCAAAGGAATTGTTTTGGATTTGAGAAATAGCTTTGTGTCTAGCCTAGGGTGCACTCCCAGCCAGCCTTGCTCACTGTGCTCTTGAACCATGCTGTCTTTGACATGCAGCTTGAGGGAACATGCAGGCTTTTGAAACTTTCAGACTGTCAGGGGGCTAGTCTGGAAAACAGAGGGAATGTATCATTTACTGGCACTTAAGGAGTGTTCTTTGGTCGGCTGAGATGTGCAGGAGAGAGAGAAAAGCTATTACTCATTCTTAAAGTAGTGTTTCATATGAGTCTTGCCAGAGGGTCACCTGAAAAATTCACATCTTAGACATAGCTGCTCCATGGCTGTAGTCTGTGAATTTTTCACTGTTTTGCATATTGAAGTGACAATCCTCCTCCTCTGCTGGATTCTTTCCTTTAAAGAACATTTAAAAACCAGTGATTCCTGAGCATTTGGAACTAGCAGATCTGTGTCTTAATGTCTTTTTTCCTTACTTTCTTTGTGATCTACATGTTTGAAACAGCATGGAACTGTCACTGCCAGCTGCTTCCTGCAGTGTGGGAACTGCTGGCTGAGTGATGGATCAGTTTTGCATATTTTGAGTTGTGAAATGCAGTAGCTAGAGGAAAGATGTGTTCTAGAGAGTGGTAAGGCAGGGGTCAAGCAATTAGCAGGGCTGTTTTCTGCTCCTAGTTACTGGATCGCTTCAGGTGACCTCTGGCCAAATAATTCTAGGTTAGGGAATTAACTTGCTGGGTTTTGATGTTCCAGCAGCACACAAGTTGAATGCATGACCTCCCACCCCACAGCCACTGTGGTACGTGATCCTGCACTTTGAGACAGTTCACACAGCATTGCTGCTCTGTTAATGGCCTTCTGGGAGCATTTGGGACATTTCTCTTCATTCTTCTGTGGACAGACAGTTCAGCTTTCACTGAGCTTCACAGCCTGGCCTTAAGGAGTCAGAGACTGAGTAAGGATCAGCCCAGCTCCTCATCTGGGACACCAAATGCTTTATCCAAATTCCAGGATTAGCCCAGCACTGAAGACCATGTCCCAGCTTGCACAGCAAGCAGTGCCAGGAACATTGTGTGCACTGCCTGTTGTTGCTGAGCTTGAACCCCACCGATGTTAAAACCAGGCTGAAGGGACCTTGGGCTGTGCCTAACGTGTCTGTGTTCCCATTGCAGGGAGATGATGGGCCAGATGTTCGTGGTGGCTCTGGAGACATCTTGTTAGTGCACGCAACAGAGACTGACAGGAAAGGTACGTGGGTGCAGCAGGGCAGAGCTGAGGGCACAGCCTGGCATGGCCTTTGGCTGCTGGTCCTCTGCCTCTGCCTTCTGCTGTGGAGGCAGCTGAGCTGGGGGCAGAGTCTGCAGGGATCCCCTGGCCTGGGGGCGCTCTGCTTATCTCTGGTAAATGGAGGTAAGCTGGATAAGCCTGCTGGTTCCATTTAGCAGCAGGGGTAGTGTTAACTCCTCACAGCCCTTGCCCAGATCTGAAAGGCAAGGCACACCATGGCAGTGCTGTGTTGGTGTCCCTGTACCTGCTGAGTTGAGCCACTGTCTTCTGCAAGTGCAGGTGTGACCAGCCTGTTGTGCTTGGATCCCATTTTCAGTGGTGCTCCTTGACCTTTGAGTTTCAGAGCAGTGGTGATGTAGGAGTTGCTGGAGGGACTGATGCATTGAAGGAGGAAAAATGGGATGTTGGTTTGGCTCTGATGCAGTACCTTTGGGCATTGGGCAAGATGTCCAGGTGTTGTTCTGCTGACACCCTTCGTTTCAATTTACCATGTCACTTCCTAGTCCCACTCTGTACCAAGTGCATCCTGGTAGCCACCCAGACCTGTTCAGAGAGGGAATCCACAGGAAAGGAGCTGCAGAAGAGGGGGAGGAAAAGGGATGTTAGCAACCCTTGGCTCTAAATTTATTAAAACCCTGCTTTATCTCTCCAAACCCAGTCACCACCCACATGAAGCTCTCCTATTCAAGACCTGTGGCAAAGACAGCCTTTGCAATGTTTCCAGAGAGTGGCTTGAACCTGCCAAACACATTTGTGCTGATGGCCTTAACCAGGATTGATCTCCTTATCTCCTGGGATGCAAGGCAAAAGCTAACCCGCTGAATCACTTAGTGCTCGTATTTTAGAGGTTTGATAGGCAAAGGGGAAATATCTTTCATGTACATTTTTAAATGACAGGGGTTTTACTGTAGCATAAGATGTTTGCAATTACTTACCAGCACCATTCAGCCAGCAAGAAAATCCTTCCCCTGAAAGCTGTGTTTCCCAGTTTGCATTGGGCACTGAATCCAGGAAGAAATGACCAGAGTTAGGAACATGCTAGAGACAAGGAGGCAATTGATTGTGCCAAGGCTAGATATGTATATTAAAGAAAATAGTCTAAATGTGATAGTGGAAATGCTCCTTATGAAAATACTGAAAGTGGAAATAGAGAAACTCTGATTTACTCCTGCTGTTCTCTGGAACAAGCATCACACTGGAAGAACTTCCCCACTGTTCCTGTCGAAAGACAGCTTCTTGGTTAGGGGATGTGTGCTTAGACCTCCAGCTCATGAACAGGGGGCTCTGAGAGTGCTGCAAGCTGTGGGGTGAAAGCTGTGGAAAACCTTTCAGGACTGGCAAAAACTAGAGCAGGATTTTAACTGCCCAGTCGTGCAGCACGACATTCTCAGTCCCTGGGCTCGGCCTCACAGGCGCTGCCAAGCCATGAAGTGAATGGAGCACAGAGGAATTTGTGCTATGCTATCCCACTGTTTGGGTGACTGAGAGGGTTAATGAATTAAGCTTACAATGAGAAGAATTCAGGGCTTGTAAATCAATCAGCCAAACGGCACAGAGGGGTAGAGTTAAGAGGCTTTCCTTTAAAGATGAATTTCTTGGCAGCTTCAAGTGCCAGAGCAGACCAGCTGTATTACCTCACGTTGCCTTTTGGGCAGATGGGAACCCAGAATAAATGTAACTCCACGCCCTGTTGCATGATGCTTCTTGTCCATTTGAGTTTTCTAAAAGAGCTAAATAGAATGAGGGATAAAGAGAGACTTGTGGTCTTTGGGAATAAAATCCGTGGTCAGTTAAGTGCTCGCAGCCACACACACTTGCTGTGAGTGCAGGATTACAGCTGGATGAGGCCTGGGGCTCACCCCTGACATGACCACCCAGCTTCTGGCTTTAGAGCTTATGTGTGATTGTCTGTAACCAAAAGGCAGCAGCAGTATCTGATTTAAGAGCAGGAGGAAGCAGCATCACTGTGAGCTGTGAGCCAAGGAAAACACTGCAGGTAGAGAGGCACAGCTATCCCTCTGTGCCCTGCCCCTTCCCACCCTCTGTGGCAGAGGATGGATGTGGGGAGATCCCTGTCCTGGTTGGGACAAGCTCTGCATGTACAGCCGAGCCTGGGCAGGCCCAGCAGGAGCCTTTTCTCCTCTGCCCATGGTGCTCCTGGCAGGGACAGGGTGCCATCCCACTGCTCCTCCTGCTGCCTGGTTTATACTGGGGCTAATGTTCCCATTTTGACACTACTGTCGACTATGACCACGCATTGCCAAGGACTGTGGGTGTTCTACAGTCCTGACCCGAAATCTCCTTTCCCACTTGCAATTCCTGCTTTTTCAAATTCCATCCTTTGTGCCCATGACAATGCCCAGAGCCTTTGAGATTCTGGGCCCTGCAGCACCCCCAGTCCTGCTGATGAATTAACACAAGCCAACTTGCCCCACATCAGCATCTGTGTTGTGGCAGGGTCACCATCATAGTAGCATCATTTTTTGCAGTGCAATTTGCTCTTCTTTTGGCTGAAAATAATCTTATAATTTACACTGTCCTGGGACAGATTCCCTGGAATGCAGTAAGGGCAGAGGATCTGCAGCACCAGAGCATCATGTGGAAACACGTGTGTTCCTCATCAGAGAACAAAGTGACCATGTCTCTGCAGGGCTCTGTGCTGCCTGAGATAGGCTGAGACACAGCCTTTCACTATCAGATCTTGTCTTTAAAGTATCCCCAAGATCTGAACCATGTTTTTTCTTGACCCATTGTTGAAAGTTCCTGTCCCACAAGCAGCTGTTTTTCAGTGACCCCTTTGGTGGTGGAATAAGCAGTCTTAAGCTCAAATGCTGCAAATGGGAGGCCGGGGCAGGCCAGTGGGGACAGGGCAGTGTCTCTGCTGCTCTTGTGTTACAGGGTCCATCTGGTGGTGAGGACCAACAGCACAGCAGTTCTGGAACGTCCACTGATGCCAAAATGTGTCCATGTCCTCCTCTGTATGACTGGATTCAGCCTCACAAGAAACTTTCTTTTTCTGAAAGCAGAGTTGACTGAGGCTGTCTTGTCTCCCTTCTTAGATCTGGTGCTGTACTGTGAAGCCTTTCTGACAACATACAGGACATTTATCACCCCTGAAGAGCTCATCAAGAAGCTGCAGTACAGATATCCTTTTGCAAGAGTGGCAGTTCAACCCACCAGGAATCAGAGCCGGGCAGTCATTGTGGAGGGGGTTGATGGCAAGTTGTTTGATCAGAATCCTGCTGACAGCATGGTCAGAGATGTGCTGGCCCTGGAGGTGCCCGAGGCAGGAATTCCTTCATATGTTTGAGACATCTTGTTTTCTAGAATGGGGGTCAGAGCACCTCCTGCCTTCCAGAGGGACATCGGGATTGCCTGTGTGGGCAGCTGTAGTTTAATACTGTCTAAACCATCAAGGCCTTTTCTCTATCTTATTACAATAAACTCAGCCCTGGAAATGCTGGGTTCTTGGTGCCCCAGTTCTGAACTGAGCCTGTAACTGATAACAAAGCAGGGCCCTGATGTGCAGGGTGAGCATTAGCATTTCTGGCAGAGGATGCAGAAGGCTTCTTGAGCACTCTGCCTGCCATTCCTTCCCCTTGGCTCCACTCCCATGGCTCCATTCCCCACCAGCTGAGCAGGTCAGTGTCTGGGTTTGGGCAGTGTGGCAGCCTCGTGGACTGTGGGGCTGTGCACCCACGTCAGAGGGAGCCTGACGTCACCATGTCCTGCTTGTGGCTCATCACTGCCATCTGCAGCAGAGCCACTGCTCCCTGAGCTCCGGCTGGGATCAGCTCACCAGTGGGTGACAGCACTGTCTGGGCAGTCCTGCAGGTCCCTGCCTTACTGATAACCTTGTTCCCTTTCCCTCTGTCCCCCTGGCAGGAGCTTTTCCAACCTGTGCTGTCTCTCATGTCACAGTTCTTGCAGCAAATTGGGCAGCAAGGAAGGTAGAGGTGACATCTGAGATCTGTTGAGACCAGATGTCACAGACCAGTGGGGGAGGTCAGTGCAGAGGAGTGCTGCTCATTAAATTCCACCTTAGAGAGAACAATTTCAAAGTACACCTGCTCTTCCAGCATCAATTTTGTGAGGTGTAAGTGCCTCCTCATGCCCCTGAAGCTGCTGTCAGCTTAATGCCATCTTAATTAGAGCCATATCAGTGTCCCTCATCTCTGGGAAATGGAACACCAGTTTCCATCAAGGTAGAACAGTGTGCTCTTTTAATGTCCCCTCCCTGGAAGTGTCCAAGGCCAGGCTGGAGCTCTGAACAACCTGGTCTAGTGAAAGGTGTCCCTGCCCATGGCAAGGGAATGAAACTGGATGATTTTTAAGGTCCCTTCTGTCCCAAACCATTGAGTGATTCTGTGATTCCTTGAGGCAGCTGGTAATTGCACTGCTGCCTGTCTGGCCACACTGGGTTGATTCTTTAATTTGCAACCAACATATGAGAAGTTCTGCCACTTCCCGGACACGTTTAAGAAGCGAGTCAGTAAGAACACCTTCTTCGTGCTGGTGCGAGTGGTGGATGAGCTGTGGTGAGTTGCTTTCTTCATTTTGGATGGGAAATGTGGGGTCTGTGACACACAGAGGTCTGGCAGTTGGGAGGATGTGGGTTTTGGGAAGATGTGGGTTTTTAACCCCATCTATGATAACAGCTGAGATCTCCCACCCTGACCGGTGAGATACCTGCACTGCTGAATCCTTTTGTTGGAAGAGCAGGTTGTCTGTGTGTCCTAACTGGGTCAGTGATTTTAAAATAATTAATAAAAAGGAAATCTCTGGGAAAGGAAGAGCTGGAAAGAGGAGGAATTTCAATCACCCAATTCTGCTTGTAGAAAAGAGTGACAAGACTCGGTGCAGATGCAAACTCCATAGCTCTGATGCCTTCTCTGGGTCTTCCATCTTTCTCCCAGCTTAGTGGAGCTGACAGAGGAAATTCTCAAGCTGCTGATGGACCTGGTGTTCCGGCTGGTCTGCAGTGGGGAGCTCAGCCTTGCCAGGGTGTTACGCAAGAACATCCTGGATAAAGTGGATCAGAAGAAAATGCTGAGCTATGCCAATTCCATCAAACCTCTTGCAGCTCGAGGGGTGGCAGCCAGGTGAGGCAAGATGCAAAGAACCATGGCTTGGTCCTTTCAGAGTCAGGGCATCCCTTCCTTGCAGACACAAAGAGTTTTCCTCAGTCCAAAATATAAAAAAGAGAAGAAAAGAGGTCACATTTTCTGAGCCTTTGTACTTCATCCTTGTTTTGCACAGGCCAGGGACACTGCATGATTTCCACAGTCATGAAATAGCCGAGCAGCTGACCCTCCTGGATGCTGAACTCTTCTATAAAATCGAGGTACAGACATGAGGATGGGGAAAGTGTGGTGGGAGGGATTGGAACATGCACCCTCTGCAGCCTCTGGTATTCCCTGCCAGCCCTCCAAGACACCTGTTGGGTTGTAGGACACAGCTGATCTTGTGTCAGCAAGTGGCTGGGAACACACACTGCAACTGGGAATCTTAAGGCAAGAATCCCATTTTAATGTGTGGTATTTTCCCACCCCTCTCCTCTTCTTCCTTGGCAGATCCCAGAAGTTTTGCTTTGGGCAAAGGAACAAAATGAAGAGAAGAGCCCCAACCTGACACAGTTCACAGAGCACTTTAATAACATGTCCTACTGGTAAGGAGATTAAAACAACCATGCCACTGAACTGTGCTGAACATCCAGTGCCTTGCAAATATTCCAACATTCCTTGCAGACTTGGGTTCCTTTGTTACAAGTGGAATAATATATATTTTTGGCCAGCAGAGCTTCCACCTTCTAACTTTTCTTCTTTACATCAAAGACCCCAGAGCACAGGAGAAATTAATTGTCAGTACCACTGAGCCCTTCAAACAAACATTCCCCCTGCAAATAAATGCACTCTATAAAGTTATCCTGTCTCTGTTGTGGATTAGAGTGCTCCATTTAAGTTGGAGGTATCATGAACTTTCTAGTATTGCTGGCCCATCCTTATCAGTGATCAGGTTTTTTAATGAAACAAGAGGAAATCTGAGATCTGCTTCAATGTGTTTATCTGTTTTTTTTCTGTCTGTTCTTCCAGGGTCCGTTCAATAATTATGCTACAAGAGAAAGCCCAGGACCGAGAGAGGCTGCTCCTTAAATTTATAAAGATTATGAAGGTACCAGCTTGGACTTCCCTGTGAATCACAGGCACTGCTCCTAAAGGAGAGGGTAGTGGGACCTTCTGGTTGGTAGAGCTGTTAGATGCTAGGAGGCTTTTCAGATCTCTTGAGTAACTGGAATATTCTCCCTCTTCACAGCACTTACGAAAGCTGAATAATTTTAATTCCTACCTGGCCATTCTTTCTGCACTGGATTCTGCCCCCATCCGAAGGCTGGAGTGGCAGAAGCAAACCTCAGAGGTGAGGAGCAGTGGGGGCTGTCATCTTTGGGGGAAGAGAACTGTGGATATTATGAAACAGCTGGATGCTTTCAACAGCTCAGCAACATCCCAGAGCAGAGGGGTGGTGCATAACTGCTCTCCAGTGGGTGTAGTGCCCCAGTGCTGGAAGCCTGCAGCATGGCTGGGCACTCTGACAGCTGCAGGAGTGCCAGCACAGCCACAGGGGACAGGAGCCTCCTCCTCTCTGCAAGGCAAGGCTTGCTGAGGCTGAAGGCAGCGAAGCTCTGCGTATGCGCAGTGAGGGTCGGCCTGAGGAAATCCTGGAGGTGTTTCCAGGACAGCATTAACTCCCTGGCCTGCATGGCTCTCTGGGGGGACATGACAAAGAAAATGGGTTTGCAGCAGCGGTGTCACCATGGGATTTGTGTCCTGCCAGGGCCTGGCTGAGTACTGCACCCTGATCGACAGCTCCTCGTCCTTCCGCGCCTACCGAGCGGCTCTGGCCGATGTGGAGCCCCCCTGCATCCCCTACCTGTGAGTGGGCTGTTCCTCTCCTCTGTCATTACTTCTCCACATTAAAATGGTTCCTTCAAGGATTTCTCAGCCCCTTCTGCTGAGCTCAGCCCTTGCCTTTTGTCCAGCACGTGGGATAAGACAGCACTGTGCCACATCAGCCCGTGGTCCCTCTCTGGAGAGATTGTCCAGGAGGAAGGCAGAGCAGCAGATTTCATGATCAAATGCCTGTAACTTTAGCTGACCCTTTTTAACTCTATTTTCTTTGGGGTCTATATGCAGAAGGACAGTTTTCCCATGAGGTGCAATGGATCCCACAGCTCCAAGCTGCTTCTTTCTCCTCTGTAATAGCTCAGGTCCCAGTTGCTGGTAGATGAGGAGTCTGCCCTCTCAAACAACCTGCTGTTTCTTGATGAAAGGTTGAAACCATTGTTCTTCCCCATAGGGGCCTTCTCATCTAGATACCAGACTTGCTCTGGGTTTACACTGGTAAAATTCTCCCTGATTTTACTTTCTTCTGTGGAAAGTGTTCTGTAGGAGGAGGCTGTGCAGGTACATGGCATCTCCTCTGGGAAGGGACCACAGCAGGACTATGCAGAGACATGGCTGAGCACAGGAGGCAGCAAGAGGAAGGGAGAACAGACCCCCTGTCCAGGGAAACCCTCTTCCACCCTGGTCCTCCTCTCTGTGGAGGGTGAAAGAGCAACCTCAGCACCCTCAGTGTGCCATGACTGCCTCCCCTCAGAGGCCCCCATCTGTGTATGGTGGGTGCTTGCACCTGAGCACCTTTGGATCTGCTGCTGGGGGAACTTTCCTTCGGAATAAGGTTGCCATGATGGTGGCAGTGGGAGGCTGTTGGACTGCCTTTCAGCTGGCCACACTGCCCCTGTGTGACTAACCTCTGTACCTGTTTGCCACTCCCTGGCCTGCTGCCCCCTTCTCTCTTGCAGAGGTTTGATTCTGCAGGATCTGACCTTTGTTCATCTGGGAAACCCCGATTACATCGACAGCAAAGTGAACTTTTCCAAGCGCTGGCAGCAGTTCAACATCCTGGACAGCATGAGGTGCTTCCAGCAAGTGTAAGTGCAGCAACAGGGGGGTCAGAGCTGTCTGTGGGGCACCAGCTGGGGATTGGGGTGTGTGTGGATCATGGCTGGGAGCCCCTGTGCAAGGGGAAGGGCGTTTAAAGTCAAAGCATCATGATGGAGATGTAAGGGGAGCTGACAGAGATGACAGGGCTCTGGTGCAGTTCTCCTCTCTCTAGGTTACATAAAAGCTGTGAAGACATTTTTCTGACATTAATTTTGACATCCAGTGCAAAGTTTTCCCACTACTCTCAGAGTTTTTCCTCCAGGTTTTGCCATTGCTGGTTCCTGTTTTTTCTAGGATATGGAGGGTTTTCTTCAATGCTTGCAGCAGAGGTAGCAGATCTAACTGCTGATTTCTGTGTGATAGGGTCCTTTCTTCCTCCAGTTCAGCATGCTGGTTTTTCCCCTTTCTGGTGTCACACCTTGTCATGAGTAGTGGGCACAGACCACAGTGCTGGATGTGCTTAGAGCAGGGCAGGGGTGGCCTGAAATTGGGAGAGGCCCCCAGGTAGCCCCTTGTTTAACTGCAGCCTCCTCTGTGGTTTTCCAGACATTACGACATCAAAAGAAACGACGACATAGTGTCCTTCTTCAACGACTTCAGCGACCACCTGGCTGAGGAGGCCTTGTGGGAACTGTCCCTCAAAATCAAACCTCGGAACATTACGAGGCGGAAAACAGATCGGGAAGAGAAGACCTAGGAGGAGGGGGGGTGCGAGCGAGGAGAATTGCTCCGCAGAGGCGCCGAGGGCAGCGATGAGACTGGAGTTCAATGTTTGTACCTGTCACTGGATGACACACCCTCCCTCCCAGCTGGCAGCCATCCCTGGGGCCGGGAATGCCGGGCTCTCGCAGCCGGCCGGAGGTGACCGCGCGCCGAGGGCAGAGATGGGCCGGTGCTCGCTGCACTCGCCCTCCTTCTCCTCCCGTCCCTCTGTGCCATGAACCAGCTTTAAACCCGGGGAGAGAGCTGTGTGGAAGGAGGGCCCTGCACCAGCGTGTGGCTGGTTTGCTGGCCCGTTCCATCCGGGAATAGCCCAGCTTCTGTTTTCATCCACCGAGAAGGGTCAGCAAGAGCTCAGCACCCACAGACTTGTGTCCGGAGCGGCGTCGGGCAGGAGCAGCCATGGAAGCCAAGGGTTTGAGTGTCCCCTGCAATGCCACCTCCAAACGTGTTCATCCGTAGGAGATGAGGATGGAAGTGTTCCCGCTGCCTGCCAGAGGAGCTCTGCTTTCAGAGAGCTGCTTGTGTTTACAGGGGGTCTTGGTTCGCCCCAGATCTCTGGCGCCTTCTTCACATGGGAGGAAGGCACCGGTCGTAGATACGGAAGAGGCACTGAAATCGTGGGCAGGGACCCGCCATCTCCAGTCATCACATCCCCCTCCTCTCTCAGATCTCCTTATTTAAGCAACGGTAAATCCCTCTGGACCTGGAAACACGGAGTGCCCAGGTATCACTGTCCCTGGCCCCGTGTCTCTTAGCAATGGTACTTAGCTTTTGCACAGGAAATGCTGTAGTATATGGACTGTACATACTAGTGTTTAGAATCCGTTGGGGATTTTTGATGCATGTCTGAATACTGATGAATTTATAGGAAAAAAAGAGTGCAAACCAGTATGTATAAAATTCACAACCAGTGACAATGTTGTTGCAAGTGCTGGAAGAAAGGAGGCTCGGGGCTGTGGAGCAGATGCAGGAGCCACTCAAAGGAGCCAGCAAGTCCATTTCTGGGTAGGAAATGGGAACTGGGAAGGAGCCCTGTGCCTGTCCGAGCCACCCTGTCCTCCCATCCCACTCCTCTCTCCTCTCACTGTTGCCAAACGTTTTCTCCTGGGGGTCCCTGCTGGGCTGGCCCTCAGTGCTGTGCTTTGTGACCCGTGCTGTGGCAGGTCCCTGTCACCAGGCCTGCCATGCCAGAGCCAGCAGGGCAGGGGCAGCCAGGCATGGAAGAGCAAAGGGCAGTCTCGTTTCCCACACATGCAGCGTTAGCCCCAATCTGTTCAGTGTGCCTTATTCAGCCCTGCTGTCCCCTCTCCATGTCCCACCCAAGGTGTCCTCCCCAGCCAGGCCATTTCACATCCCTCCTCTCTGTCCTCCTCTCATGGTTTACTGTTGGATCGTGGGTTTATGAGCCCTGCAGGTTTCAGCAGCCTTCTGAGACCCTTCTCAGCTCTCTGCAGTCACAGGTTTTTACAGGGTTCTCACAAAATCCCATGGCTTTAGGGCAGCAGCTCCCAAGGAATAGAGACATGGAGTTCCACAAAGCATCTTTAAGTTATTTCTCAATTGCAGCTCTGTGCCTGCTCAAGCCTCTGTTTATTCTGGGTGAATCAGAGCTGCACTCACCTCCTTCTCCAAACAGATTGCAAAGCCTTGGCCAAGCTCTGCCTGACTCCCAGGAGGGAGTGGCACCACATTGCCCTGCTTGCAGGATTATACCCAGCTAAGTTATTTTCCTGAGGATTCAGGTGTGGGGCTCACACAGTGGCCAAGTGCTGAAGCACAGAGAAACCCCCCTGTCCATAAGGGCATCTCTGGGAGAGAACAGTGTGGGTTCTGACACAATTTGTGCTGTACAGCCCAGAGCAGGAGCAGGAATCTTCTCTGCTGAAACATGGTATCTGGACAAGAACACTTTCTAAGTGGTTTATTTGCATGGCACTAAGGGCGTTGGAGCCGTGTGTTGTGTCCAGCCAAGGCTTTGCAATCCCCAGAGGCTTCCCAGCTTTCCATGCAGGAAGTAATGCCTGTGTTTTCCTTTGTAAATAAGATTTGTTTAAAGCCCAACATGCTGAGGTGGTGAAAAGGCCAATGAATACCCTGGTGTGTGGCACGGGCTTTGCCCTGACAGCTCCAAGCACAAAGTTACAGTGAATGGGGTGACATCAGGTGGGCACCAGTCACTTGGGGGGTTCTTCAGAGCTCCATCCTTGGCCCAGTTTTCTTCAACATCTGCATTAACCTGGATGCAGGACTCAAAGGAATCCTTACAAACTTACAGCAGGAGCTGTTGACTCCCCTGAGGGTAGAGAGGCCCTGCAGAGAGACCTGGACAGATCACAGAGAGGGACAATCCCCAATCACAGGAAGTTTAACAAGGGCAAGTGTCAGATTCTGCACCTGGGATGGGCAACCCTGGATGTACAGACAGGCTGGGGAATGAATGCTGGAGAGCAGCTGAAGGAGGGGACCTGGGGGTCTTGCTTGGTGGCAAGTTGAACATGGGTCAGCAGTGCCCTGGCAGCCAGGAGGGGCATCCCTGACCTGGGGGGCATCAGGCAAAGCATGGCCAACTGGGTGAGGGAGGGGATTGTCATGCTCTGCTCTGCACTGGGGTGCCCTCACCTGCAATATTGGGGCAGTTTTGGGCATCATAATGTAAAAAAAGACATTAAGCCCTTAGAGAGTGTCCATAGGAGGCTACAAGGATGGTGATGGGTCTGGAGGAGAAGTGTTGTGAGGGCACTTGGTCTGTTCAGCTGGAGGAGACTGAGGGGAGACTTCATTGTGGTCTTCAGCATCCTCACGAGGGGCAGCAGAGGGGCAGAGATCGATCTCTTCACTCGTGACCAGAGTGGGGATGGGAGGTCTGAGTGGCCACAGCACCTTGTCCAGTGTGATGGGGTGAGCCCCCCAGCTTTTCTCCCCCCAACTTTCCTCCCCTCTTCTCCCCTTTGCTCTGCTGAGTGGAGTGTCCCAACCCCAGGCTCACAGGGACTCTAAAGGAGGGTCCCTTGCCTGGAGCAGCTTCAGGTTTGCTGAGCAGAGACCCCACTCTCCAGGAGCAGCCCCTGGGGAGCAGAAGCCCAGAACATCCCTGTGCAAAACTGGCCATGAGTGAGTCCTCATGTCTCACAGGCAGCATTCTCGAGGCCATCACCTCTTTATGGGGAGAGGGCACAGTCTGAATCTCCTCTCCACGTGGGGCAGGGAGTGGGGAGAAGGTGATGCCCCCAGTCACCAGCCCCCTGCCCCACTCCCAGGCCTCTCCCCCCACAAGCAGTTCCATTGTATTATAGATTTACCACTGACCCTGTCCCCGTGGTGGCATCTTCCTGCAAACATTTCAGACCTGTACCTTTTATATTAAAGACAAATAAAACACCAGTAACAAGCCCGCCTGACGATCCTGTTTACAGTGCATGCACAGTCTGTGGATTAAAGTGACAATCGAATCCACCTCTGGTGCTGGTGTGGCCTCATGTTTTCTCAAGTGCCCCTTGTGGTTTTTCTCTGCCCATGGCTCTTTTCCCCTTTATTTTTCCACTATAAATCCCTTCCTTCCCTCTGCTGCAATAGCTTTGCCCCAGTACAAGCCCCACACTTGGGAGGGGACATCTGCTACTGTCCCCTTCCTCAGGGCACTGGTGTTTGGGGGTTTTTGGGTCCCCAAGCCCCGTGTTGGCCGGCGCGTGCCCAGCCCGTGCAGCGGCCCCGTGCTGGAGACCGAGGGCTGTAAATAACCCCTAAATAACCCTGCAGCAGCCTGAGCAGCTGAGCTGCTCCTGCACTATTCTCAGTGCTGGACAGGGTTCAAAATTCCTCTGGAAATAATTGTCACGGGCCAGCTTGGGAAGAGAATGCCCAGACAGTCTCTGAGCACGTGCCCCCTGCGCAATCATGGGGCTGCATCCCACAGGAGGGAGACACGGGGTCTGTCAGCCCCTCATCCTCCCCCAAAGCAGCTCAGGGAGTGGCACCCCATGGACTCCCCCCAGTCCTGCAAGGCCTGGAACCCTGGCACCCACCTGTTTTTGGGAAGACCCCGATTTTACCAATTACAGGAGGCCTTACCCTGACTTTTGTGGCGGACAAAGAGTGTGGCAAGGGGAGATACAGGAGGGGAAAGGTCCTTGGTGTGCAGAGAAAACAGAAGCTTTGGCTACAGCTGTATTTTATTTCAGTCTGGAAGCAGCAAGGAGGTGGTGATACAGTGTGTGTGTGTCTGTGTGTGGGCAAAAGTACTGTAGACATTGCATATGTGGATTTGTATCTTAATGTTTGTATCACGTTATTAATGACTGGTGAAGGATTCCCATACACCTGGGCCTCTCTGTTACCTCTCAGCCCTTTGCTCTGTCTCCAGCCCGTTTCACAGACACTCCCTCTGCACCAGAGTCACATCTGGCAGCTCCAAGTGACAGTCCATGGTAATGGGATTCAGCATCCCACAGCAGAGCCTGATCCTGTACGTGGTGACACTGCTCTGACACGAGTCCTTGCCCAGAGCTGGCTCCAGCAGGACACAGCTCCAGCATTGCCTCAGTCTGGGTTCCTCAGCAGGGCGAAGGCACACGTGGCTCTGGAGCAGCTCCTCGCCCCACCAGGAAGGACAGATGCTGCCCCTCACCCCCAGTAACACTGCAGTGTTTCCCAGGACAGCCCCAGTGATGCCACGCAGGGCTGTGGCCACTTCACCTGTCCGTGCCCACCCAGGGCCATGGTGAGCTGCGAGGAGCCCTGGGCACACACGATGTCCTTGGGTCAGGGTCCCTGTCGGTAGTGCTGGGTCACCAGGATGTAGATGACCCATATGACAGAGGTGAACAACCCGAAGAAGAGGCTGAAGAGGATGAGCCACCAGGCCTTTTCGGATGCCCTGTATGCCTGGGCTATTTCCCCACGCCTGAGTGCAGCCCGGGTCTGGTGCAGGGGGAGAAGGGCAGGGTTAGAAGGGACCCGCAGCACCCTGAGAGGGGTGGGTCGGGGTTCCCAGGTGGGTTCTTACCTCGTAGGAGTAGACGAGGGCCATGAGCCCGGTCATGAGGCAGCAGAAGAGAGTCACCAGCACCGACTCCACCAGGTAGTCCCTGGGCGGGTGCTGCCTGCAGTGAGCAGGCAATGGCCCCGTGCTGGGTTGCCCCGTGTACTGCGGCACAGGAGGGCAAGGTCAGAGCTGCAAACCCCCGTGTGTGTCCCCCCGCCCCCGGCAGCGCTGCTCAAGCATCACTTGGGGCACTGCGTGTAACCCCGCAAAGGCAGGAAAGGGGTGAGCCCGCGGCAGAGCGGGGCAGACACAGCGGGGAGGGCGATACGTACGATGGTGTAGGGCAGGGGCGCCAGCAGGATGCCCCGGGGAGGGAAGGGGCCTGGCCCCATTACCGGCCCCGGCCCCATTACCGGCCCCGGCCCCATTGGCGGCCCCGGCCACGGCTGGTGAAGGACGGGCTGGTGC